>CM060259.1:11178276-11328276 GCA_030684275.1 Acipenser oxyrinchus oxyrinchus | reverse complement strand
CTGACTCGCCCTTTCCTGCACCAAGAGGTATTTCTTATATGTAATAGATCACTTATCATATAAACCTTGGATTCCAAACCCCCAAACATCACCCTCCACCTGGTACTGTAAACAACCAAGGGTTACCAAGATTAATTACCTTCTCTTTGGCAAGTCTGCTGTATGCTTGACACAGATTGGTACCATTCTGCTTTGACTGAAGTTTTTACTTTAAGCTAATTTCTGCGCTATATTCTCTTCGTTTCAAACTCTTACAGTTCTTCTGTTAAAATAAAACATTTACACTTATATTCTGTTTGAATTATTCTAGAATACCTGTGTTTAGCTTACATACTACTTTCAGATCAAGCTAAATAATAAACTTGACTGTGAACATTTGACTTAATTAAATGAGATTCTCATTTCTGCTTTCCTCCTTGGCACCAGTAGCTCAGACAAAGACAAGCTTAGCTCATTTCACAGGTGTTTTTTGGTCAGCGTGACTCCAACCTAGCTCCCTTTTTACTCAGACTTACAAAGATACAATAATATTTGTCACTGTTATAACAGAATAAACAGGAATATAGAATACTCTCACAACTGTAGGTTAATACAGAGCATATTGTAGCTTTTTGTATGAACAGTGTGTATTTCAGCTGGCTTTATATTCTTTTAAACACAGTATAGTTATTACAACATTAACACACATGCAGTTTCACAGATGTTCAATTTGCATTCCAAAGATCAGCCTGCTTTCAGTAGCTGTCACAATCTTGGATCAGTTTCTGCTCTCTGTGAGTCTGTCAAAGCTACCACAGGTTTGTCTTTTAAAAGCTTGATACCTGCACAAACTTAAATCTTGTTAGCAGAGCTTCCATCCTTACATTCTCATTCCCATTATCAGTGGGAAGACTTAAAATAAAGTAAACTGTTTCTATCAAAGATACATCTATCTCTGTTGCATACACCTTTCACTCAAAAAAGGTGATTGTACCTTGTACAAGGGTTTTAGATTCGACAGAGGACAACATTTCATTCCATTTATTAGCAGAAATGTCGGCTTGACCTGATAGTGAAAGGTAACAAGAAAACAAATGCTTCTATTTTGGTAAATTGCAGGTAGGAAATGGTTAAATGCCTGGAAACTAAATGTAACAGAAAACAATCTTTCAAATACTGATGGAACAAGACCTTTACAATAAGTCATTAGGGAGGCGACAGAATTAATTCTGCTGTACCCTAAGTGAACTCCACTGACAAAATGGCTTGTCAATATGATTACAAGTCATGATTTACATTGTTAATTATTATTTTAATTAACAGCATGTAAATAAATTGATTAAAAAAGTGACTTTTTTTACCAATAATTGATGATTACTTAATAATAATAATAATAATAATAATAATAATAATAATAATAATAATATAATAAATAATGGATTCATAATAACGTGTTAAATTATGGTCTTACATAAACATTTTGTAACCATTGTTATTATGCAGAGAATGCTTTAAAGCTAATGTTACCTAAAAGAACATACTGACTGGCTTCAAAGTCAAACAATACTGACGCAGCAGGGTAGTGTATTTCAACCTCTATGCTGATGATACTCTGATCTATTTCGTCTTTAAAATAGGTGACACTGCTTTCTGTACTGCTTTCTGTATCTGGATAAAGTCAGGGCCCAGTGAATTGTTTCATACAAAACTTTGAGACAATTTAGGTTCTAAGCATGGCATTAGTAGCTCATACCCATTTACCATGTTGTATGTGGGTTCAGACACATATTTAGTATATGACTCCTATGTTACCATATTTATGTGGTTAAATGTTCAACTTCTGGCTATTTATAATGATCTGTCTCTTCTAATCCCTGCCTGTGAAACTTTGTGTAGTATTATGTTTGATTGATTAGCATCTGAAAGGTGCTGCCTACTCAGATATATACAGCATGCTTCCATGTAATTGTCAAAAGTTATTTTGTCACCCTATTAATCCATGTTACTTAATTACATGGTAACATTAAAAAAAATCCATATTTCACAGATGAATGGAATTGGAAGTGGCATGTTCCATTGTCTGAAAGTCAAATGGTTTCAATGAACTACACAACATTAAGGAAAACCAGATGATGAAAGTATGTGTTTTGTGTAAAAGTTTTCTATAAACTTTAATGTAAAAGTGTTACATCACCCTTTTCAAAAATGGTGACAATGGTTGTGCCTGAAATATCAATACTGGGGAATAGAATTGACACTGTAGACAACCACTTTAATCAAACTTAAGTCGGTTTGTCTCTTTGCATTTGTTTGATACGTGAAGAAAAGGTTGCTAATTGACAATTTGTTACCTAATATAACAGTAGCAGTTGGACCACGTTGAATACTGTTCCAGATCCACACAGCTTGATGAAAGTTACCCCATTCCTTAAGAATTCTGGACTGCAGATAGAAGTCGTTTTAATGTTTTGAATGCTTTAAAACCCTTGATTTATAACTGCATGGCCAGTGCAGCAACTTCAACATTTGCTTGTAATCACTTCCCTTCCCTCTGGCCTGTGTTGGAACAGAAATATCCTGAACATCACAGAGCTACTGAAGGCAGGTCACAGACATGTCCATGACTTTAACCTACTCTATGACCTCTTCCTCCTCTTGTACCGCTTAATATAAAATGATCACCTTCTCAGATTGAGAGAGTGATGGGGTCAGATAGCTCTCTCCTCTGGGTCAAGATTTAATGTTAAGGCTGCAGGATGTACATTTTAATGGGTATTATTTTTATTTTTAGTTGTTTATTTATCAGCTTGCAATAACAGTGTAAAGCCAGAGGCACTAACTCAAGCATGCTGAAGTCCTGAGATGCCCCTGGAGGTTGTAGGAAAACAGCTGGCAATGAATAATGAATATTCTGTGCCAATGCACAGTAGACATTTTGCAAGAGTCCTGGAAGCTCATAAGAACAATACTTCTGGCTGTGGACTGGGCACAAGACCGTCCTGAAAGCCAACACAACTCACAAACTAAAAGGTGTATGAGGCTTTATTGTGTTCCTTGTGCCAGCTTGTAAAATGATAGGGTAGCATATTTCAAGGGGTATGTTCTGAAACTTCTGTGCTGCTGTTTGAATTTAACAGGCAGTCCAAGCATATGTATGTTTGCTGGCTTCATCTTGGACCACAAACTCAACGTTGAGGTATAGCATAAGTTGTGCTATGCAGGATAATGATATCTCCATTCAAAGAAACCCTCCACTTGCATAAAAATATGATGCGTCTGCAATTCTGCTTTCATATTCTTTGTTTTATCCTTTTTGCCTCAGTATGTTCCTATAAGTTGGGTGTAGGCAATAGGGTGAATTGTTTTTTTAATATCTGTAAAACTCGTTAGGACAAGTCTCTTTTTCTTTTGCAAGTGTTCACACTAGACCCAAAGCACTCAAAAGTCTGTTGCAGACACCTCTGTGAAGGAAAAATAAATTCCCATCTTGAGGCCAGATGATAGTTTTCTTAGCAGTGGCCTCACAGTCTGGAACACTTTGGCAATGAAGCTCAAGTAAAACAAATATGTTTTTGTAAAAAATGCTTTAAGAAGGTTAATGAAAAGGTTTATTTTAGTGAATCTGCAGATTTCAGGATCAGTTCATTGCAATACCTCTTTTGATAATGAAGTGTCTTTAATACACATAAGAGTTCTCTCTGTCTCCTATAAACATCTGGCTCTGGATGAGTAAAATACTTACATACAGTATTTATAGTTTCTTTTTTAACAATGTAAGTTTAATAGCACAATGGTTTTCTTGTTATGTGAGTTTATAAACAGCAATTTAACAGTATAGCTTTGCAGAGCTCCACTACTAATATACACTTATAATGCAAGTTTATATTTATACTAGAAAAAAGTTTCTGTATCTATGAGCACATTGTGGTAAACTTGGAAACAGGATATTTTGGTGGGTGGGTGGTGTATGCGAAATTGCCAAATAAGAAACTTTATCCCTAAGCCAGTGCAATAATAAAGTGGCACAGTAGGGGTATGAGATTTCATTACTTCTGGGGAGAAACAATTGAGGGTCTGATGGGCTCTGAGTAGTAGATCTGACAGACATATCCACCACAGTCTGGACTGGAAATTGAGGGCTGTGCACTCAACCAGCTGGTAAAACATAGCCAGTATTGATTTTCAGAAACTTGAACTCTGCTCAGACCTCGGAAATGCACCAATGATAAGAGATTGCATTATGCACATTTTCTGTGTTACACACAATGATTAGAATAAAAAGAAAGTATGTATACTTTTTATTTATCCATGTTAAACTAATGTAACATTTATGCAAATGTCACTGTTTCTAGCAGAACATAAGATGATATAAAGAGTTAATTATCTTTACACTTCTAGGTTATCCACTTTGATTCGAGATCTCACTGATTTAAAACTGTCAAAGACAAATACTTTTACTATCAGTATACTTTGATTGAGATTTTTATAGTAATGAATGATTTGAGATCTCTATATTTTTTCATTTTTCTTGGCAGATAAATTGGGTTTTAAATTATTTTCTACATGTTAGACAAACAATTTTAATATAGCATCAAAATAATTATTTAAAAAAAAAAAAAAAGTAAACCATGTTACTTTATGACCTAACCCCTTCTCTGGTATGATGTCAAAAGCAATTCCATGCAAGTCCTCCAAAACAGTTCTAATTCCCAACACTTCGCCGAGTTCCAACCCTAGTTTCATAGATAGTTGCAGGTAGCTCTAAGCTTTCTATTGGAACAATATCAGTTTGATAAACCACAGCAGGGAAGTTAGCAGCCCAGAGAATCAGTTTGTATAGCCTCCAATTCGCTGTCACTTTGCAGATGTACAACAATACCTGTATAAGATGTCTGTAATTTATAACTGAACCTGTTTGCTCAGCTCCAGTTAGTACGTCAATGATTTCAAGGTGGGCAGATGAGATCATTATTTTTCCTTTTACAGTGGTGATTTAGGAGCCATAGCTAATTTTTACAGTTCTCCTTTTTGCATTGTATAGTAAGATAATTTGACAGCACTTTACATTGCAGGGTATGAAAAGGCAAGTAAATACTATTTAATAACTGGGTAATTACCAATGTTTCCTGGAACGGTAACAAACAACATTTTGTTTGGCATTGCCATAGCTCTAGCCATTTCTATGTAACTGTAGCAGGGCGGTAGAAAGCCCTGCTGTTTTAAATGTATTATTTGTTTATTTATTTATAGAACTGTTGTTATTATGATTATTGTATTATTATCGTTATTGTTTTGTAGTTATGATGGTGAAGCGTCGTGTTTGTTTTTGTGTGTTTAAATCGTGTTCTGGCAGAGGCGAGATTGGTGCTCGTCCTCTGCCAGGAATAATTAAAAACCTTGTGCAGATTGTGGCCGAGGGGTAATGAGAGAATTGATTTGTTTATTTATTTTTAGAACGGGGTCTCCCCCGCCGCCCCTGTGCAGGTTATTGTTTTGTATTTGTTTTGTTTTATGATTTATGTATTTATATGACGCTGAAGCGCCGCCGGTATTGTTTTTGTATTTATTTAGTGTGGGAAGCCCCATCCACAGTAATTAAAAAACCTTGTGGAGAAGGCGGCTATCTCCTGAATTAAGTGATTAATTTGTTGCTAAATCAGGAGATGGTGACCTACATATAAACCTGCAGCTCTCTGCACTTCGGGTGGGTGTTCAGAGGAGGAACGAAAGCGGAGAAGAGAGAGAAATTTAAAACAGAGAAATACAGGATCAGTGAAGGCTACTGCCCAGCCTGACCTGTATTGTTTAGTATTTTGTGTTTGAGATTTGTTTTGTTTAAAAATTTATTTTGCTCTGTGAGCACAGTGTTTTTGTTTGAACCTTTAATTTTATTTTTGTATTATTTAAATAAACTGCGCACGCCGCGTTTATTTTGAACTCTAGTACCTGGTGTCAGTTTTTCCTTCCTGCTTCTGGCCTGACGTCACCACACGACCACCCTGCCACAGTAACCTACACACTTATTCCCCCAGCAGTTACCAAGTATAGTGTGCAAACCCTTTTATGGCCATGCTATTACAGGTTTATGTATGCCCCTTTATCTAAAGTTCTCCCCATTTATATTATTAATGCTTTTTCAGAATGGTTCCAAGAATAGGATTATACTTTTAATGGTCTTATTTGATAGACAAAGCATAAGGATGTTGGAAGCAAATGCTAGCATAAACTCCAGGTGGATTAGTTGATAATCATGCAGACATTGAATTATTGTGGCTGTAATACAGTACCTACTGAAATTGAATTACCTCTGCCATTTAGTAAGTATTTCATGTTAAATATCAAGTTGTGTATGATTTGTACAGCTTATTTAGAACAGATTTCATTGGGAATAATTGTATGTAGGAAAGAACGAATAGCCAGTTGTGCAGTCCCAAAAGACTTGGTAACCTTGGTGGGGAGGGCTGATATGGAGGAACTCTCATTGGCCTTTTTACCTCAGCAACCCAATAGACTGGTAATTGACGACACATGTCCAGCAGACAGAGGTTTGCACACTATACTTTGATCAATTTGCCTTATAAAAGTAAAGTCTTCTCTCGTCTTTTGGAAGACTAGTACCATTTAATATAAATGGCTGAATGACTTTAACAACACAGCAGTCTTTGGATTCATCTATGTTACATTGCCACTGGAGATACATTAAAACAAAGTCTGGACTTCTCATTTAAAAAGAACTAGACTATACTAACATTTTATATATATATATATATATATATATATATAATATATATATATATATATATATATATATATATATATATATATATATATATATATATATATATATATATACTGTATATATATATAAGGGGCACATGTATCAATTTTTTTCGACGCCATTAAGGCCATAGAGCCGAGTTTACGCCGGCCTTAAAATTGCTCCATATGTATCATGACACTTTTGGCATGTTAAGGCCGTGTTAGCACCGCCAAAATGCGCTCTGCCGCTCATTAACCATGCATTAAGGCATGTCAAGCCTTAATTTATATGCATTGATAAATTGTAGGTGGGGCTCATATGTAAATTAGGTCTGATAGGAAAGAGCATTATGGCAGCAGTCATAACGTATTTCTTACGATGGAGAGTGCAGACTTCTAACCTTCCTGAACAACCCAGTAACAGAGGGAGAGGACTGAGAAGAAGGGAGAGTATTTAGAGACTGCATTACCCATTTTGATCTCCCTGGGGATGATTTTTGTAGCTCGATACCGGCTATTTCATTATATACAATTGTTTGTATTCATCATATAATAAACTTGATTAATTAAGTTATCCTTTTCATTATGTATTTTTGATTTGAGCTGTCGTATAATAATAATATAAAGTGAAGACCCTTAGTCAACATGGGTAATTTCTGCCTCTCCAGATGAGCTATACTGGGTTAAAACATGTACATTTTATTTAAAACAGGTTAGCCCATTTTGAACTGTCATTTCATCTCCAAATGACCTTCCTATTGTTCAACTGAGGTAGCCCACTTGGAGGGGAGGCGCTATTTTTCAGATTTGTCTGTTAATCTGTGCTCCCGGTAGCCCATTTTGAGCACCAGCGCAGTGCATTTAAGCATGTATATGTGCCAGCTTACGCTATGCCTCATTAATTTTGGGCCAGTTAATACATTCGGGATGGGCTAAAATTTGTGCCACAGTAGAGCGCTACTTTACACTCAGTCAATTGAACGCTGCATCGGTCGATCTTGATACATGCCCCCCATAATGTTTTACTGTTGGAGACTGTCATCTTTACCCAGCAGATGCATATGGAACAACTTGTGCAGAATCATTTTGCACAGTAGTGTTATTAAGCAAATGAGTATACAGCAAAATCAGTCCTAAATGTGACTGACTGGCTGCTAAGAGTATGACTGTTTAGTTGAAGTGAATGTTAATATAGGTTTGCACAGGCAGGAGTCTTGCAAATGATCAGCTGACAAAACATGAATCAACCTGCACTAATGTCCTGAGCTCCAAGTTAAGATAACATCAGTACCGAGTTCATCCGATTGCATTGTGTCCATTGTATTCGTGTATTCCTTTTTAGATTTCACTCAGTATTTTACATGATGCAAAACCAAAAATTGTTTTTGTTAAATATTATTTACTAACCAGGATATGTATAACTTTTTTTATTTTAAACTAAATCAATAATTTAACTTTATTTTTGATCAGCAGTGAGTCAGTTCCTATAACAGCAGCCAAGAAATCATGGTGTCTCTAAATCAAGTAACCAATGCCAGCAGTTTCATTTTCGCAGATAGTTTTCAGAATTCTATTTTTTATTGCTATGATAAGTTGTTTATCTTTTGGTGCATGTTGGGCTTGCAGCTGTTTAATTACAAACTGGCCAAACAGCACATATCAATGAATGCAATGGGTTTAGCCAGCAAACTTGTATTTGTATTACAATATCAGATTTATATTTTATATCAGAGAGGATGTAGTGTTAATACCAGAAGCTAGCATATGGTTTTCACACAGACGCGATCTGCCAGAAGTAAGATTTTTAAATATAGTATACATTTGTAGTCATACCCAGGGACAAGACACTAAAAAAGACACGTATTACCCTTCAAAGAGTCAGATCATGATGAAAACACTAAAGGGCAAGTGGATGTTTACCAGGAATAGGTTTTGGCTTGCATGCCTTCAAGTTATTACTGCAGAGACTGGAGCCTTTCTAAAACATTTATGCTGAGCAGAGAAAAAGGCAATATGTTAATGCAAAGCAGAGAAGGTTTATTTGTTCCTTTTTAAAGAAACAACTATCTCCCAGTGTGACCCTGTTCCTTGTAGGAAATAAGCAGTACTGGGTAATATTGTGATTACAAATCCAGCTCTGTACTGCACCCTTTCTTAGAGATGTGACTGCCTGCCAAAGTCATTCACTATCAGTACCCTTGCTTTCAAACCACACTGGGTTGTGACCATCAGAATTAGCTTTTTCTTAATGTTGAGACTGCTATTAGAAACGTTTTTTTTTTTTTCCAAACCTCCTTTAGGTTGCCAGATTTAAACCAGTAGTTAAAAAGGGAAATGATCCTGAAACGGCGCAATTGAAATTCAGTTGGCGACCATTGCTTTAAAAAAAGACCCTGTATTAAAACCATTATGTCAAATGAACTGCCAGCTTAATCAGTGGAGAGTGGTTCCTTAAGGACAGGGTAGAGGCATTAGGTCGAGTCGCAGTAAGAGACTTGGCTCTGTGTCTGACCGAGACCTTCAGCTGTGCATAAATAAGAAGACTGTTTGCAGCACACCCACCATTTCACCTTTCACATGATCCAGCTTTACCAACAAAACCTGCATAGAAAGAGGAATGGGAAAGCCCTTTCCCAAAGAACGTGTCTCATACAGCCTATGGAAAACCATAAATGTTTAACAGGTATAGATATGTGTCATTAAATATGTTGACCTAACTGTACAATGTTTTCATAATTATTATTTTTTAATGTTATTCCAGAATACGCTTAACTTTTTAAGGCTGTATATTAAGTCAGACTGGATTCTGCAGTGCTGGAATGTTGTCCAGTTTTGTCAAAACACTATTTCACACAGTGTGTGGCTGTTCTTGGATCATTTATCATTATGATTCAAAGGCTTGCTGAGTTATGGGTTTCACCTTTGACATTGAGCAAGGCCTGGACACTAAAAGTTTTGCCCTAAGGAGACAGTGGTTTGGCATATTCCTTAGCCTTTTACAGAGGTAGAACATGGTTTGTCTGTGCAGTGTACCACTAGAATTGTTATCTATACATCCTTTTTTTTTTTTTACTTGTTTACTTTCCCATGTCCTCTCTTTCTCCTGATATCCCAGCTAGTTAGGAAATCAGTGACACATTGAGATGAAGAGGCCGTGCTCGATATATTGCTGCCGGCTCATATTTCATTTTGGACAGAGAACATTTATTTTGAAATTATACAAACACCATATGCTTCATCAAAAGTCTCTTGCGTATATTTTCTGACAAAACACAAGCCCTTTCTTTATTTTGGCATTGGATATGTGGCTTCCTGAAATGTGTTTGACCCTACATATCCTTTTCCTTCAGCTGATGCTAGGTACAAAATATTTGGACCCTGCAGAAAATCCTTGTGTATTATTGTTCTTTTTTTTTTCTTACACATGTTCATCTTTTGTATTTTTGTTTATTGAAGTTAAACTATACATTACAGATTATCAAGAAAATAAATTCCTGTTAACAAATACTAAAGTGTTTGAAATACAGAAATGGTGTTTGGCAGTTTGTATCTTATTTTCTAGATATCAAGTTTGTCTGACCATTCAGTTTATCTAAAATATTTGCTTTAGAGCAGCAGTGCAGTTAGTGTGAGAATTCAAAGGCAAACAAATGGAGAACCCCATACTGCACATAGCATTTTGAAACCATGAAGCAACAGCAGTGTTCAGTGCCACTGTTGGGATGTAGTCTTGTCAGGCCCTTTTGTCATTATGTTCCATACAACAGAGAACAGCCAAACAATAACTCAAACTGAATAAAGTTAAAACTGCACTAAGGAGTTCTGACCATTCTCACAAGTCCAGAATAAACATGGTGTTGTTAGCCAGGATACTCGCTTTCCCTGGTTATTGCGTTTGTCGTTCATAAATTATCACATTGTTAGAGGTCTATAGAGAAGGGCTCGCTAAAGGGATTCAAGTCTTAGTTAGGTTTCCAGGAGAATCAGATGGCAAACAGTTAGGGACTCTGGGTTCAGTCTCCATGAAGTACAGATTCTTGGTCTGTTTTGAAAGAAATTACATTTCCTATTAGAGTCTAAAGAAGCATCTTTACATGCATGTTAAGTGTGTAATGCAGTAGGTTCAAGCTGTAAATGGTCAAGGCTTATACAAAATGCCACAGCCTGCCTGTTTATCAAAGTTACTATAAAGTACAGTATTTTAGTGTGTAAAAAGTGTCTTGCAATTTTTTCCACTGCTGGAAGTTTAGATGTCTTGCATGTACTACCTCAGAATGAAACATTCTAAGTTATGCAATGAAATATCCCAGTTTGACCCATTGCCACCAACCTCTTCATTGTTATGCAGACAGCGTGCTGGTTACTTTGGCTCTGGCAGACTGCTGATGCTACAGTAAAAAAAATTTCTGTAAGACAAACCTTGACATTAAAAACATTCTGGAGCATTTAAGGCTGACTCCATGCCAGAGCACCCTAATACACCCCGAGCAATCAAAAGTGTGCAACAGATTGGCCATTCCTGACACATGGTCCAATATGAGCCTTGTTGGTGATGTTTTACTGTCATTGACCAGTAATTTTTAAATAAATGTTTGACCACAGCTATTCAGGAAGAAAACCACAAATATTTTTTGTCAGATTGAAATTCTGTTGTAGAGGGTTTTTATTTTTTAAATAGAATTAAACTTGGGATAATCAAATTACTGGATACATTGTTAATACGACAATCCCAATTTAAGATCTCCCAGAAATAATTAAAGGTCCCTTTATAGATGTTTTGTTTTGAGGACCCCCTTTTAACAATTAAAAATTAAAAAATGAGCACCCCCCACTGAAAGCTGAAAAAAGGTAAGTTAAAACTGCAAACAAGAAAGAAAAACTACTGCAGTAAAGGTCAATGTTTAATGTATCACAAGACCTGTCTCATTATAACACTGAAAGACTTTATTTCATGCACTATATGATGTGTTTTACAAAAGAGAAGTCACACACAGTAGATGAGCTTGAGCTTTTCATTATTGGTTCAATAATGCACCCGAAGCCATCCACAAACCTCTGTAATATGTGATATTTTAGACTGAAAATAGACACATGGTTTATTGCTAACTTAAATGGGCATGATTTGATTTTGAACTCAGCTGGCAGCCACTTCCGAGAGAGAGAGGCTTTGTACACTGCATTCAAACAGTAAGCTGAATGATCCTAAAACAGCTAATTTTACTCATTAAATGACAGTTTCCTCTGTTTGTTTACATTCTTAAAACAGAGACACTTTTTTTTACAAGTGAAACAGATCCATCATCTTAATTGAAAGCATGCATTCAGTATGTACATGTTAAATGTAACCCATGGATATTATACCCCATATTAAAACATTTTATACAGTTGGTATATCAGTCTGATTACATACTGTACTGTAGTTCTACATATGTTCCAGTCTAGTACTCACTTAAGTATTGATCTTCAGCATTAAGTAATTGAATGGAATTGGCTGAGAGAGCCAAGGTTTTCTATACCTGATCTTTAGAACCGCTAACTCAATTTTGATATGACAAGAATTGTAGATCACTGCACAGATTTCCTTAAAATTGGGTACACCAGGCATTTAGATTACATTTTACATTGTGACAGGATCAGCCTTACCCAGTTTGAAGCATGATCTCTGCTCTTTCCCTTTTGAGAAGATGAGGTTTAATCTACTAGTGTGTTAGCTCAATGAACCTCCACTTCCAAGGTTCACTGCCATCAGGGCTGGAACTCCTAATCACAGGAGAGATGCTGAGAATATCCTGTCTCCACACAGCCTCCAATGGGGGCTGTTCTCATGAGTTATTGTAAGTGAGGGAGAGTACCGATAATAGGTTTGTCTCGAGGATATGAAAGAGAAAAAGTGACCCCAATGCCCAGCCTATGCCTTACTGCTGAAGCAGCAGGAATTCTTAGCAGGTGCATGTTGTAGGAAAGCCAGCAGCTAATGCAGCTCGCTGCTATTCTTAGTTTCCTCTAGTTAATAGGCTAAATAAAGAAAATAGAGATTCTGAACATGTATATTGCAGCTACTTTAGCGGTAGGCACAATTTTAACCTCATCTCCTCATACATTATTCTGTAACGTCTGGGTCCTTAGTGGCTCATCTGGTAAAATCAGTACTGCTTGGGTAATCTTGCTGATTTGAATCCTATCTATTTGCCGGTCTTGGCTGGGGGTCCACAAGGATCACTTCCCAGCCTGGGCCTCACCTCCTGTGATTAGTATCTTTGTAACAATGCTGTTTTAGTAGAGATTTTTCAGTCCTCTTAAGATTGTTTGTGTACCAAAGGGTTAATGTACTTAAATAGTTGGGTGTGATTACCGGTACAACAAAATCCATAGAACTTAATTCTGAGGAGGTATCAATGAAATTGCATATATCACTGAAATGCAAACATAAACACTCTACAGTATCGCCTGCTGGTTTACTTTACTGATGGATGTCAGAAGCAATATTTGCAGCATGTTCCTTTAGTGATGACAAGCTATGCTCCAAAAAGTTTCCATGAGAAAATGCCAGATAATTTAATGGAATTGTCTCATTATGGTACAAATGCTATATGATGGTCTAAGACTTACTAGTTTACATAACTAGGCTGTACTTTGGGTTTAGAAAAAAAAGGTTGATTTGTGTTGGCTAGCCAGCTGTGCTCCATAGGAAGTGCTACAAGTGTATCAACGTATGTAAATATGACTTACTTTGAATGCAGAGGGTTGCCACCAAAGTTGCTATCGCTTTGTAAAGAAGAACTTTGCGTGATTTTGCAAATGTATTTATAAACAAAAACACTTACTGTATTGGCAAATCATTCTTCACTAACACTAATAGACTCTTTTCTTACTTATAGTATAGTATATCCTGTGTAGTCAGCTCTCTCACTTGTAGTATTGGTCCTTTTCCATACTATCCTGGTTCTTGTGCTCTCCAGTCTATAATGGTGAGTACAGCAATCCTGGTGCTCAGGTGTTATTTAACAATAATACATTCATACACGTGTATGTATACATGTGTGTTCTCATTATCGATTGATTTTCATTTCTGTCACATATCCATGCACTTGCAGCTTGTCCACATGTATTTCGACTGCCCATCCCAGCCTAGCAGGATTGAAAACAAATCCCATCTGTTCTGGATTTAGCTGGAACTTTGTTATTTACTGAGTATGGTCTACATAGGTCTCTCTTTGTATTAGTGCTTGCACTATTGAGATATACCTGTGCTGGCCCTGCAATCTGAAGTGCATAAACATAAATCCAGAGCAATAAGGAATAGCAGTTGCAGTTTTCTCAAAAAACTGTGTTTGTGTGTGTGTACAAAACAGTTATATAACATATTGCTGTATCATTTAAATCTAGATTGTAGTTGGTTAAGCGGGTTGAATCACTAGCCTTTCATCACATCTGGAGGCTCAGGTTCAGTCTGGAAAAAGTGAAATGAGTTTATTTTAGCCTGTTTGTGCTTGAACGCCCTTAAACATACATCTGTGAGAATTGGCTTAATTGATCTCTAGATCAATCTCATAGATGACATTCAGTAAGCAGTAAGCCCCAACCATAAGCTCCAACAGTTGTGTAGACCGCAACAGCCTTCCACCTGGATTTTTTTAAATCCCTGTTTGGGTGTGCTTTTTCCAATGCTATAAGTATGCTTGAGTCTACTTAGATGCAAAATTTGATGTAGTTATGTCATGGAATGTGAATATTTCTGTTTTGATTTAGGTGTAACTTTGACACCAACATGGACTTAAATAGTAAGGTAACACCTTTGTGTTTTTGTGGATACATACACATTTTTTAAAGAAAAAGCTAAACTAATAGTTTCCTGATGGCCATAAATACATATTTGGTGGCATGAGTCAAGTCCTGGCATGTGTTTTGAGACGCTGCGGTGTTCTGAATGAGGATTACAATAGACTGGCTGACAATGACTTGGCACTGCAGGGAAGACATCGGCTTAGACCGAAGCTGTTTCTTGTTTGGTTGGCATGGCTGTACAGTAATAATATTTATTGTATAAAGTGCAGCTGCTTGAGGTTTTAAGGCATGTTTTACTTGTGTATTGCAATGGTATTTCTATTATAATATATGTGTCATTATTCCTCATTTGCATTTACTAAGTTGTCACTGCATATGATATGACAATTGCTGAAGCTTTTTTCTACTTGACGTACAGTTAAACCACATTAGACCTACATTTTCAATTGTATAGCATCTCAAACAATATAAGCATCATTCACTGAAATCTTGCTTACAAAGTAATTTTTAAAAAATGTATTACCACTAGCAATATTATCACTGTTCTCTGTTTTCTACTTTTAAAGGTGTGTTGGTTCTTTGCTTATATTGTATGCTGATGTTTCAAAGATGAGACTATAGCTGAAAAGTTGCTTACTGGTACAGAATCACTTCATGGATTAGCTGCAGCCAGACCATGCGACCTACAGAAACTGATCCACTTAAGATTTGTGTTGCCCATTTCCATCAGATTCAAACAGATTCTTAGCATAATATACATATATATATATATATATATATATATATATATATATATATATATATATATATATATATATATATATATATATACAAATCAATTATCAGGACTGGACTACAAGTCCTTCATCAGCTGAATACAAAAAAACAGTGCTTTAAGAAGTTATTTGTAATCAATTATTCTACCTTTTTAAGTACCTTTAAGAAATATATCCTTTTCTTTTTTCTTTTTCTTATTGATCATTTTGGTACACAGCAGTTTTCCTTTTTCTCAAACGTTATATATATATATATATATATATATATATATATAATATATATATATATATAATTTAATTAATTAGTTGTTTATTTAGCAGAAGCCTTTATCCAAGGCGACTTACAGAGACTAGGGTGTGTGAACTATGCATCAGCTGCAGAGTCACTTACAATTACGTCTCACCCGAAAGACGGAGCACAAGGAGGTTAAGTGACATGCTCAGGGTCACACAATGAGTCAATGGCTGAGGTGGGATTTGAACCAGGGACCTCCTGGTTACAAGCCCTTTTCTTTAACCACTGGACCACACAGCCTCCTATATATATTATATATATAATTATTATTTTTTTATTTTTTATATAGGATAAATGACTTGATACTGAAAATGACATTTATACCACTTATCACAATTATGGATCATTAAGACTAACCTTCCTAAGCAGAAAAAGCCTCCCCTAAGAAAGCACCACAAATAAGATTGTCTAACTTGTTAGATGTCTAGAACAGGCTTTTAAGGATCAGCTGGTAAGTTAAGAGTTATTATCAAGCCAAGGAAGTTCACTTAAAATAATTTGAGAAAGATTACCACATTATTCCTGAGTACAGCAGATATAAAAAGTGAAATTGACAATTACAAATGGCAATGAAGATTGCATACAGTAAATTGTGATTGCAGTAGTCTTGGAAACCTAGTGACTATGGTTCTTTAGAGTGTTGAGAACCACTAAAACCATTTCCTGGTATCTAATCACTTTCTGTGTGTTAGGTCACGTAACCAGATTGTAACTAGATCATTGGATTGAAATTGAGCTACAGCACAGGAAGTTATTTTGTACCAGGAAATAGCAGCCACTTTTACTTATATAGAAGTGTATTTGAACTGTCTGCATATTATCATATAATGCAAAAAGCCAAAAGATCTTCAGCATTATTATTATGATTACTATTATTATTATTATTTGACAGGCAACATCATTCCTAGACATTTGAATAGAGCCATCAGGATTATTTTTCTCCTGGTGTGTTGCCAAGTGCATAACTTAGAACGTGCAACTGACAAACCTTATTTACTGGCATTCAGCTAGCTTCCCCTTTTTTACCAAGGTACTGTTTCAGTGGACTGTATTGTAATTATAAACTGACTGCATTCAGCCCCATCTAACAAAAATATGCAGTGCTTAATTTAGAATTGGAATTGTTGTTGGTATGTTTGTTTTAGTTTGTCTGGCAGGAAGAGCTATGATTAAATAAATTATCTGTTCTATATATAATGTTTAAACCAACCCTTTTGCTCTGGCTTAAATGTTATTCTCTTGTGTAAAGTCTGTTTCTAAAGTCCCCAGGATAATGTCCATGAGATCAAACTCCTTATTGAAGGTGTATCAATACACAGTTTGTTAGCTGTTTTGGCTTTGCTGTTCACATGCTTAGGAAAACCTTTTTCCAGCTGTTGGGTGTCCTTTGGGGCTAGAATTGCCTTGAGCTGTAAACACAGACTAACTTAACCTTGTGAGACCTTGCAAAAAGAAAGACAGACTTGCATTGGGGTCAGAAGCTAACCTTTGGTGGATATTTAATTTTAATTGAAGACAAGTGTAGATTACTCTGCTAACCAAAATACTTGCTTTAGGATTGATTTTGAAATTATATTTAAAAAAACACACCGTTTTACCTTTTTAATGTATTATTAATCCTATGTACAATAAAACATTTTTAGGTTATATTTTGGACTGCATCACTTAGGCAGCTTGATATTGATGTTGCCATTTGAAAATACATTTCAAAACTTTTTAAAGTCCCATTAGCTTTGAAGCGATAATGACCGCTGTGCTTGGAAACCTGATTAGCTGAGACAATGCCCTGACTTTTTTAATTGGCTACTTTTGTATTAATTCTACTGAGAATATATGAAGAAGAAAAACGAGTCCTTACATTTAAGGTCCTCCCTTCTGTTCATTCACAACGGAGAGAATACCCCAAGTGGACTCCTTAGAAGAATATTTCCTGATCTCAATCTCCCAAAGCAGGAACTGGGAATGTCTTAGTAATGAGGCAAGGGGTTTCCTTTCAGGAAAGGGGACATAAATGGAATGCCCAAGTTGTTTCATGCATACTGGCTAACCAGGATCTCTTGGCTGATCAGTCAGAGGAGTTAGGCAGGCACTCCACTGGTCTATGCCCTGCTGTAGCAGTCTCCAAGGGTGAAATTAAAGTAGAAAGAGTTTGTTTGTCATGACTGGCATTGTCTTAATTACTTAAAATACTTGTAACAAGAATATGTATCTAATAGTAAATTAAATATATAAATATATATTTAATATTTAATATATATAAATATAATATATATATATATATATATATATATATATATATATATATATATATATATATATATATATACAGTATATATAAGCTAGTACATTCCCCTGCTTTTTATAGTGAAATAGATACACTTTGTGCACAAGCTGGAATGTGGTTTGTACTTTGTAAGGTGTTTTGATGCTATTTATATTTAAAAATGTTTTTTCTAACTGTTGAAGCAAATGCTTGCCGCTGACATTTTCCACAAAGTTGCAAAGTTGCCATGGTCTACAGACCTGTTAATAGAAAATCCCCCAAACATACTGTAGTTTTGTATATAGCATTTTCAAGGAGGCCCTGTAGTCAGCAACTACAGACCTGTTTGGTGAATGTCATTTGTTTGCATGTTCTGATTAAAAGTGAACTGCTTATTGACACATATGACTGTGAAACAACCTTTACCATGAAGTAAAACTTTTCTGATACAAGCTTTGAAGCTGTGTCTGAACATGGCTCCTAATTTCTCTTTTTTTTCTAGTTGGCAGGTTGTTAATCAAACTATTGTCGTCTGGTGCATAAGTTTTTTTTTTGTTTTGTTTTTTTTACCTATAAACTAAACAGTGAAAATGTATTTCAAGTAGAAATGCAGTACACCTAAGTATACCATGCTTGTTTATAAGTGTGGTAGGATGACTTTTTATGGTTCTAAGAGTGTCATTATTCTATAAAATATTAATTTAAACTAAAGGGAACTCTTTCCTCAGTTTTTAGTTGTACTGGCTAATTGTCTAATATAATTAGAATAGAGCTCATTAAAGATAAAATATGGGCTTTTCTTAAAATAAAAAAGATTCTAGTTGAGCTCAACAGTTATGAAAATGAAATTTGAAAAATTAAAAAAAAAAAAAAAAGTGGTGATTCTTAATAAATGCTGACAAAAATCTACCAACACCAATTGTAGACATTTAGTTCCAGTTTTCAAAGTTAAGTCAAGAGTATTCTGGTTGCCTTTTAGTCTGCCCTGCACACTTAAAATCTGCCACATGAAAGAAAGGACACTGTGATGAAATCATCTCATTCATATTTTTTCCTCTTCACAACCACCCAGGGTGAAAAACACATGGCAAAACTATTGGAAAATCTTCACTGAATTTTCATAGTGCTTTTCTTTAGTGTTTGGTGTTTTCCATCCCAGTGATTTACTATTGAGGTTTTACTGAGCTTCTGTAACTGTAAAGCTCTTAAGTGTGTAGGAGTTCATGTTTAAGTTTCACAGACATAAAACGTTTGATGAACAACCCTTCTATGATATTTTTTTGTAGCACAGCTGTCACAGATACAAATCATTTCTGGCTTATATTGGCCATTAAATAGGAGTTGCACAAGAAGAGGGATTTTTAACTTCAGAATAGGCAACAGTGGAACTGGCTGTCGTGACTGGGTGTGAAGTTTTATTAATGTACATACAGGCCATGTAAAGAGATTGTTTGTCTCTAGACATGTCAAAGCCATTTAGGTGGTTTTATTGGACAGGGGTTCTCCAGCTGAAGTATGGAGTGAAGCTGTCTGTTCATTTTTTTAGTGTATAGAGGTTCCCAGGACATGGAGTGGTATTTGAGTCCTGGGTTAGGTTACATGAACATTAGGGGGTCAAATGTTAGGGATGTAAGGCTTCAATACACTGTTGTTTCTTTGTAAATTTGCTAAACCAGATCTGTGTCTTGTTATCTCCATGGAAACAGAGGCCCGAGTTCTGAATTTTATGGCAGGATGCACATAAAATATTAAATACGGTTAAATTGCCTGAATAGACACATGACCCTACTTAAGAGCATTATTTGGTTTTCATTTACTGAAAAGGTAAGACTAATCCCAAGGTGAATTCTAAATTTATATTTTCAGCGTCCTACTCTAATTCTACACTTTTGGCTAAAGGTAATTATGGATAATTATTGTAAGTGGTGGAGTGTATGTTCCCAATTATGGGACTGATGAGTTGTGTGGTTAAAACAAGGTCAGTGGAATGTTTTAAGCATAAATTCCCAGAGAGAGCTATATTAAATGTGATTTGAAATGCTTATTTTTTATGGAGGGATATTTTATAATAAAACATATTTCAAAAGTGCACTGCTAGCCCCCAACAAACTGGTGATTAGAACATGTATTGCCCACTCAGACCCCTTGTTTGATATCCCTATAAAGAAAACCATTTCCACTTCAGAAAAAGGCAACATTATTAAATGTACCCGAAATGTTCTTGATTATGAAATGGCCTGGGTGAACAGAGCATCCCAAGTGACTGATTTCAAGCAGTGCCGTTATTTGTCACACTAGTTGGATCTTTTTTGCCTCATCACAAAGCTTTTTGTCTTTTCATTTTTGTTCATTTTAGAATTGCAATAAGACGATAGCAGTGCATAATTTCACAACAGATACCTTGGTGTGTCTTATTGCCTAATTCACTATCAATGCAGAATAACTGGGTTGTATATTAGTTCTTCATTTTTAACCCTAAATTAAATGTTGTACCTGTCTTGACAGTGATAATGTTTTTTTTTTATTTTATGGTGGGGGGGGCTTGAACAGTGTCATTTGTATTGGTTTTTACAGTGTAACAATTTAACATATTTCTAAATGTTGTGTCATTATGCAGCATAAAGTAACGGAAGACATCTTCTCAAGTCAATTACATGATGCTAAAATTGAAACATGTTTCTCTTGTAAATTTCAGATTAAAACTGCCAAGTGTGAGAAAGAAATGCAGCTGTTGCAGCTGCAAAGCTTGCAGTACCTGGAGCGCTATGTTTACCTCATCCTCTTCAACACTTACTTACATTTGGAGAAGAAAGACTCCTGGCAAAGACCTTTCAGCATCTGGATGTACGAGGTGAGGAAACTCTAGGAGCTCAGACATCTGCTCTAACGAAAACACTGGGATTGTTTTGGTTGATGAGGATTATGTGACATTGCATGGACATTTTTCAATAGGTTCACCATAATGTTTTCTTCTCAAAAAAAGGTTTCATTTGCAGTGCTGTCCATCAGAGGGTACAATCTTTACTAATTTCTTTACTAAGATGAGCAGACTTCTATGAAATTTGCCTAGGTCTGTCCCTATAACTTGGTGCAGCTGGAACCATGTTAATATACCCTTGTATTCTGAATCAAACTCGGTCATCTCCTAGATCCTCGTATTTTGGTGTGATTAAGGCAACAGCTGTCAAAAGCTAAGAGCTGGAAATTGTGTAGATTGCCTGTGGGTTTGGTTTGAACATCCTAGTTCCTCTGTGCTGTGATCCATAACTGCAGTTTCGATAAGATCTTTCTTGTGGAATTTACAAGCTTATTCTAGTTCTATTGTCGCTGGGTCCTTCACATATTGAACTTCAAAAAGTCTGGGATCTCCTGTTTTTTTGGTACATTAATCATTTGGCATGGTTTGGTCAGCTGTACTCATACAGATTACAAATTAATATTCATCTGCCATCCCTGTGTGGAATTTTTGTCAGCATTGAACATTTTTATAAAGCTTTTCCTCAATGAGTATTCCGATCAAAGAGAATTTCATGATGTGCTGTAGGGATGACACCATGTAGTTGATACTTCCATTTTGTAAAGCCAGCTTTACGATTAAACATCAAGGGTGCATCAAATTCCAGGAATATTTTATGAGAAGAATGTGCTAAGAATGGAGTTCTGCCTTTTTCAGTCTGCATAGTGACATGTTTATTTTGATGTACAAGAGGAAAGAAAAACAACTGCAACTACTGTTGAAATATGTCCTTTCCATTTTGGTGTTTTGAATGTTTGTGCATGGATAAGCAACCTTCATCCCTATGATCAAAATATAAATGGTTATCTCCAAACAGCTCACCTGGTAAAGGCAATCAGGGAAGTGCACGTTTGCCATCCTGGCTGTGCCATACTGTCAATCTTGGCTGGGGATCTGTGTCGAATTTACTCTCGCACTTCTATGGTTTGAGGTGGCAAAACTGTAACTTTACTGCTGGGCTGGCCTTTGTCCTCCAGGGGCTGATGTCTGCTGTCAAGCTCCTGTAAATAGTCAAAATATTTCTATCAGTATTAGAAAGAGAATATAATGCAGCGTATGAAGCAGCAGCAAGCACTTGTAATAATCTTCCAAAACACATTAGAGATGTTGTCTGAGTTTTAAGAATTCTGTTTAGTGCATTTTAATATGCCATGTTATTGTTTTTAACTGATTTTTCTTTTTATCTGAATGTATCTGATAATGTCATGAATGAAGAGCTGTTTAAAGGTCCAATGACAATAAGCAGGGAAAAATCACAATTTTCCAATGTGACAGCACATGGAGGATTTCATATGGCCTGAAAGTCGATTTATAGTGCTACATACGGTATTTTATAACATTGTAATAATACCAATAATCTTACTTATTTGTATCTTTAGTTTAGAAACCTCTTTATTGCACATTTGTAGATATAACTTGCTCATTCCCCTCTTCCCATTTATATATACAGTATACAGTAGTTTTCTGTGGGACCCTCTGTATACAGTAGTATGTAAATAGTAAGCTCAGATTGATAGCGAAATACATCAAATCATCTGAGACCAATCACAACACTTACATTCTGTACCTTGTCCTCCAGCAAGATCATCACTAGTAGACTAAAAGTAGTTTTACCATTAAATAATTTAATGAGATTAAAGAGTACACTTCATCTGCAGAGTGCCCAGACCCAATCTGTCTGATGACTGTACATGTATTTTATATTTTATATTGTATGGAAGTTTGTTGTGTGTGTTTGCTGTCCTCAGGCAGCTCTTCAGAATGTGGGGAGTCTCTGATATGCTGTGGGAAAGATTCTCCCTCTTCAGTTCCATTGGAGCTGCTAATTTGTTTTGGCATCTTTGATCTTCTCAATATGAGATGAAAGAGACATCTGCCAGCTTTACTTACAATCAGATGCGCTTGGTTCGAAGTACAGAGTGAAGTTCAGGGAACGCACTGTTTCACTGGAAAAAACATCTTATAAGCTGTGGCTAATTGACTGTACTTGACCAAGCCCTGTGCTGTTTTCAATTACTATACTTGGTTCCTACAAAGCACTGCTTACTGTAGATGGGAAAATTAGGTTTGTCAGCCTGGGGTTGAAGGTCTATACCTTCATAATGTATTGCAAATTAGCTTCTCAAAATGGCCTGGTCATCTTGAGTATCAGAGGGCCTGTATTTTACATGTGATGAGTGAGTGACTATCAAGCATTCCTTGAAGGTTATGCATGTGCTTCACAATCTCCATTTACATTCTCACAGCTGCAGCTTTCACAGTTTATCAAAAGATATGTGCAATGTTGTTATACTTTGTGAAGTCACACACATCTGTGTTGCCAGAGCTGGTTCACACTGAAGGATGACACTTTTAAAAATGATTCTCCTGAGGGCTGCTAATAGGTGGGCATTAAACCCATTCCAGTCTGAATGTTTTAGCACATGATGCCTAAACCCTCCAGATATGCATAAAAATGCCCTCCAACCAGTGAAACCCAGACTCTCTCCCCTGCTGAAGATGTTATCATGATAATGTCTAATTATTTTACTGGAGGCCATTTCAGAAATTTCTCATCTGGATTTAGTAAAGGTAGTGATGGGGCTGAAACCCACTACCTGTGCTCCAGACCAGGGGTTTTCCACCTTTTTATACTTGCGGGCCCCTTAACACAAAGTCACCAAAACTAGGGACCCCCACTCTAAGGGCTTTAACGTCTGACCTAGAAAAGTATTCTTACATGCACTCAGTTGCTTTCTTGGAACGCAATTCAGAACATTATAAAAGTAAAGGAAGTAACAACTGTATATCATGTAAAAATACACCTGACAGCAATAAGAAAAACATATGCTTAAATTACTGTTACTATTACACAATATCCACAGCAATTATATAATAAAAGTGAATCAACTTGCATTAATGTTGTTGTTGTTGTTGTTGTTATTTATTTCTTAGCAGACGCCCTTATCCAGGGCGACTTACAATTGTTACAAGATATTATTTTTACATACAATTACCCATTTATACAGTTGGGTTTTTACTGGACTAATCTAGGTAAAGTACCTTGCTCAAGGGTACAGCAGCAATGTCCCCCACCTGGGATTGAACCAAAGACCTTCCAGTCAAGAGTCCAGAGCCCTAACCACTACTCCACACTGCTCCTAATGTGATGCCTTAGCTTGGTGTGATGAGCATAAATCCTCGGCGATATCGCTACGGAAAGACACAGTCTGAGGTCATGTTCTGGTTGAAGTCGTGAGCTGTATTTTGTTTTCAGAGCAGTCAAGGAAGAGAAGCCGGTTTCACACAGGTACGTTTTTGCGAATGATAAGACAACTTTTAGGGCCTGCAAGCTCTGGGAATTCATTTTGCAGTTCCAATCCAAAATCTAGCAAGACATGTGATATATTGATTCTTGTACACACTGTCACTGGAAAGCTCTATGAGTTGGTCCTCTTCCTTCTCCTGCAAAAAAAGAATTCTTCAGATATATCAGTACCCTTGGGCATTGGGCATCATTAGCAACATCGGTCAATTCATCAACTTGCAAGTGCTTCAGTATTGTGTAGTTTCTCCATTAACTGATCTGCAATGTCACATGCCATATCATTGATCCTCCTCGAGATGGTATTGTCAGACAGGGGAATTACTTTCAATTTCTTACTGTATTCCTCCCCAAACACAGTGTTGCAAATATCTATTGCTGCAGGCAAAACAAGATTGAATGCTGTTTCTTGCACTTCACAATGCGAAGAGCTACTTGATAGGAAACGTTCAGTGCATTGGAGCTAACAGTTGAAGCCTTTCTCATCAATGTTATCTGCCTTGCCAAAACTGAGCAAGGCTGAACAAATAACACATTGAGGTAGCTGTTCTCCTTCAGGGCCAACACGTTTTGCAAGGATAAAACCAAATTTCAAGTACTCGTCTTCAACTTTTTCTGATGCTTTACCTCTGTATTCTCTTTCTGTTGCACAAATTCACTTTTTTGCCATCAGGTTGCTACCTAATCATAACTGTGCACAGCGCAAATGCTGTTTCCCCGCCAACAGCCCTTTGACCTTTAACTGTGATCTCTTCCTGAAACAACGGTGCTTGGTATTTATGCTTAAATCATTAACATATTTTTTATTTTTGTTTAAGTTAATTTGTATTATTATTTATTCTATTAAACAGAAAATTAACACAATGCTTTGTTATCCATGGTCATTTTGTGTTAAAAAAAAAAAAAGTGTTCTGTTATGTTTTGTGAACTTGCTTCTCAGACCTCCAATAACGTGGCCACGGACCCCCATTTGAAAAACGCTGCTCTCAACTACCAAGCATCTCTCCAGTATAATTATGCTGCTAATTATAGATGTTTAACATCTGGAGTTGTCCCATCAGCCTTGGTTAAACCACAAAATACTGCCAAAGACCCTGGTGTCTAAAGTAATTATAGACCAATTTCTAAACCGCGCAAACATTCTGAAGTGGGAGGTAGCAATTTAACTACATGTTGACATGGCTGTGCTGGTGATTTAGAGGAAAAAAATTGTGCTCTCAAAACTGTTTACAACCAAGTAATATTTTATAGTGACATGAAATTATTATAGATCAACAACTTTCTAACAGGAATTACATGATTTCATAGTTGCTGGAATCACAGGGGAGTAATTTAATCACATGATTTACAGTAGGCACAATAATGGAATGGAGTTCTTAAGAACTACCTCCTGTAAACGTATGTTATATTAGAAAGCCTATCAGAAACATCACCAAAACAATCGTGCTACTCTGACTGGTGGTAAATCAGAAAAAAGGTTTTTGGTCAATTTCACAATTTAAAAGAAAAAAAAAAAACTTGGTGAGAAGCTGATGTTATTACCTGTCTCAATGTGGACATTGTTGAAGATAAATTTAGGTTAGGAGGCTGCACAAAAAAATCTAATGTGTCCCACTTTCAATTAATACTGTACAAAGCAAAGACTAATTGAAGACGATGATAAGAGGTTTGATAAGAGGCTTGCAGCTGAATGAACCGCTTTGCTCTCCAAATTGATTCTGAACAACAGGATGCATTTGTATAATTCCTTTACTGGGTTAATACTCCTGCATTGGATTGATACAGTGAATATGTTAGATTGGTATGGTTGAACTTTCAATTACAATTTAAGGCAGTAGTAGTAGATTAGGTCTGCATCTGATTTCCAACAGCATTAAAACAGTCTGTCAACCACAGAGTCGTGTTGTAAATTTTAATAAAGGTTCATTATTGAGTGTTTTGTACATTCTCAAGCCAGAATCCCTCATCGGTTTTACTACCAATGTAGTATAATGATTGTTTTAAAAAATACAACAGTTTTATACGTAGCTACCTAATTAAGTAGTGAGATATTTGTTGGAATTAAATGCTAGTAGGCCTATCACTGTTGACCAATAGTACTTGGTGGCCTAGGTGCAGAGGAAACATTTTGTGAAAGTCAACTGAAAAATGTAGCGATCACGAGAAAAAGCAGTTCATATGTTTCAGTAGCTATAAATTTGTACCCCCGCCATAATTTGGTCCCAAATCTCACCTACGATGGCTTCTGTTAAACAAATCTTCTTAAACAACTGGCCTCTTATGCACTCACTTGTAAGAGGTCATTTAATTGGAAGCCATGTTTGCTTTAAACATTTTTGATATTTTAAACATGCCATAAATAAAAGTGTCTTTTAAAAGGGAAAGAGCTGAGGGACATATAAAAATGTACACTCTTGGAATGACTTTGCTTAATTATTTTTATAAGCGTATTTCTTCTGTTTATATCTCATAGGTGGCAGCCAGAGCTGGGGTTTATGAGATTCTGAACGAGCTGGGGTTCTCGGAGTTTGAAAACCCAGAGGACACACAACTTGCCAGGCTGCGCTACCGCTGGCAACAGCAGAGCCTCTACACGCTTCCTTTCCGAGGGGAGTTCATTTAAGAAAGGATCACTGTGAACTGCCAAAAATATCTCATTAATTGCTTAGTTTACAGTTTTTAACTCCTGAAACATTTTCTTTCCCCAGTGCCCCCAAAACCACAAAACTGCCTTTTATACTGTTTTTTTTTTAAACTGATGTTTAAAGAATTGTAATACAAAAAACTCTATATTATGTGTTCAGTAACAGTGTTGGTTTTATAACAGCAATAATACTAAAGGTGCGCTATACTACCCTAGAAAGCCCTGCAATTATGATAATGGCCATTTTATTAAACACTGCCCTCTATTCACCACACTCATGCTATATTTAAAGACTTTGTTAATGCCTGTTTTAATGATTTGAAATCATTCTCAACTGTTTTTTAAGGAATTCAAAGACCCTTTAAATCTTAGCACATTTTATAAACACTTATATACTAATAAATAGTCATTAAATAAAGCAAGTTAAGGTTTTGTTCATCGGGACCCCTGTTTTAGACTGTTAACTGATAGTAGATTTCAGCTGTACCCTCCTAATAAGGTCTACATCAAAAAACATTGAAATATGTTTCATTTGAATTGAAAAGTAAAGCAATCTCTTTGATTTCCTAATTTTGTGACTTGGCCACATTCTTACTTAAATTGCTTTCCAAATATAGCATATGGTATTTAGTTCTCAGTTCAGGTTTAAAGTGAAACAATGTCACAGAGCTCAAGACACACAAGTATCTGTTTTTTTTGTTTTGTTTCAAAATGCATTAAGATGTACAGAATGCAGACATAGCCAATTGAACAGTGCTTCACCTAAAAAATATTTTTTAAATGAATCTGTATTATGAATTTGCCTATGCAAAATCTCATTGTCAAATGCATTTTTAATACTTTTCATGTACAGTTTTTAATGTGGAATTTGTTAGAAAGAAAACTTATATACAGGTATGCTAACAGTAAATTGTGGTTGACCTTAGAAGTCAGCCTATCGGTTCATTATTATATTATTATCAGATAGATATTTTTTTTTTGTTTAGGGTTCCTCTATATGAGTTTTTTAAGCTTTAAAGGTAAAACTAATATAGTTACATATTTTAAAGCAAGTATGGTAAAATAATTCTTAGTATAGTTATTTAAAGTACAAGGTATTTAACAGCAGACATTGAATGCCTTAACAACTAGAAATGTGTTTTCTTACTGGCAGTGCAATAAGCTTGTATGCATGAGAAATAATGATCTTGACAGTCTAACGTGATCATTTTACAAACTTCCTGTTCCATTGCCGGGTTACATGTTTGCCAAATGTATTTAGTGTTATTAAAAAAAGATCCTTATTTGGTTAATTAGGTGTGGGGCTTCTTTAAATTCGGAGTGGGGCTATAGTTTCAAGAGAATAGCTGGAAAGCTTGACCTTAATTACTTTGACAGTGGAAAAGCAAGAGCATTCTTCTCAGCCATTTTTCATGTACTGTACATAAAACATATGCTGTTTAATATCATTGACTTTGCAACCTTCTTTCCACTGTGCATTTATACTGTACACAACTACTGTACAGAAGTCCCTCTAAAAATTGTGAGACCTGTGATGCTGCATTGGACCTGTGCCAGATAGCAGTCCTTTATTGACCTGTGCTAAAAACCCCTCAGTGAAAACTTCCATACTTTACTCTTGGTTCAAAATATTTCAAAGAGAACTCATTTTACAACATCCACAATTCATCAACAATCTGAAGGGATTGATAAAGCATATTTTTTTCCTCCGAAGAGTCAATATTTGTGTTATAATTTGAAAAAAGGTACAATTACACATGTTAGTTTCCAGCAATATCTACTTTTGTATTCTGTTTTTTTTTTAAACAAATTGAACAGGTGTCAAAGTGTTGAGCTCGTCTCCGCTTTTAGTGTTCACACACCAGTATGAAATGCCTTACAGAAAACTCACGTTTAATGTTTCTTTCATTGTTGTTCCAGATGGAATGAATTTTTTTTTGTTATGCTCAAATTATGATGCACTGGCAAGTGCTTAGTCCGAGATGCACACAGTGAAATCTGTATTTTCCATCTGTAAAAGTATTCCAGTGGTGTTCATGGAATTCTGGTTAGCTACAGTCTAAAATGCTTGATGCCACTACAAATTTAACAAAACCTAGCTGTTTATATCTAGCTCCATGTTAGAATTATGTATTTAAGTGTATTATAGAGGTGTTTTAATTATACTAAACCAAACACTTATACATTTTAACAAAAGCCATTTGTCATGATGCTACAGTACATTGCTTGTACATTGTGCTCCATATTTTTATGAATGAAAATCCAAGCACAGTATAAATAAAGTATAAATAAAGGTCTGATACTGGTTTGCTACCCTTTTGGTCTACAAGACATAGTGGTAGTGCTATGCAGTGTTATTAATAAGCTATTGATATAGCCTGCATGAAATAGGATCACTGTATTGCCACAAACATTGCCTTCTTTTTGCTATTGCTTATGAGTACTGTTTTTATTATTTGAAGAATAACATATGACATTTTTACGTGGCTTGTTTTTCATTGGAGTGTGTGTGTGTGTAATGTTTTGTATATATTAAATTGTTTAAAATGTAAACAGTGTTTGATATATTTTCAACCTGATCCTAGAGGGGGGGATCAGAGAGAGAGAGAAAGAGAGAACCACAGCCAAATCACTGTTTATAAAAATAATAATAATAATCGAGGACCCTAACAGCACCCAGACACAGCCCTGTAAGCTGTACAACCTCAAACACTCCTACAGATAGGCTACAAACAACACAGAACTGTACAAAGAAGCAATTGGCACTAATTAAACACAAATTCTAATACACATTTCAAAACACACAGTATTAACCCTCCAAAACAGGAGTAAATCTTGCTGTAACATACCTCAATACTATATTTAGATCTGAAAAAACAACCAAAAGAATAAATTCAAAGAAAAATGGTTTGCTAAAGACTGTAAAACCATAAGGGACATTTTCTTCCCTAAATTCTGCAGTTCTGTCCCAGAATTCCCATACATGCCCGACACACAGAACCTGTCAGTCCTGCTGGGGGAGGACATACACACAGCCATACTAGCTGGCCTGCACGTAGAGACCTGTCACAGCCTGAGGGACACACAGTGAGCACGTCGCACCACAATCACAGGGCTACAGCTGAGAGTGATGGAGAGGGATGGATGGAGGGATGGTGAAAGAGGGAAGGGAGAAAGGTAGAAGAGAGTGAGAAAGGGAGGGTAAAAGAAGTTAGAGAGGGAAATGTTTATATATATATATATATATATATATATATATATATATATATATATATATATATATATATATATATATATATATATATAGTAATACAAAAATATATAACTATTGTTAACTGCTTTCTCCCATTTTAATTTCAAGCACTCTTCACTTGTAGGTCACTGTATCAGTCAGATCTGAGCTTTCCTGTTTCCGGTCATTAGTGGTTTCCTGATTCATCTATGAAACTGGGAGCTTTTTATCAATGAATGTGTAAACCATGTCACAATTATGGAAATATTTAAAGATGCCATTGCCTGTCAAACATCTGATAATTTTGTAAAACAGTATGTTACAATCTGTTTACTGTGCAAACCTAAAAGAATGTCATTGATAGTGATCCTCTCAAATAATAAAGGGGATCAGAAACAAACACTGCAAGGTTAGGATATTAATGCTTTTGATATTCACATGAACGTGAGAAATTTGATGCAGATGTTACAAAACCAATTGTTTTACATGTTAAAGAAAGCCTGTCAAAATCACATAAAGGAGTTCAGCATGGTCTGTGGGAGACCAGCTTAGGGGATCTTAAACAGCCCTGCTACAGTGATACCAAATCAAGACTAATAAATCTTGATTTCAGACAAGCTCCATCAGTCTCTTGCTTGTCAACACCATGTCTATCTGTCACTCCCTTTTGTATTTAAATGATTTACAAAGATTAAATGACACATTACATTTTAAATACTGCGCCTGGACGTTTTTCACTGGAAACAAAAACATTTTGGCAACTGCAACAAGAAACAGTTGACTCCTGCTGTTGTGTTTTACAATTCAATTATATTGGTATTCATATTAACCCAATTGAGGTACCTAGTTCTTCCCTGCTTAGCTCTGTTTTTAACCAAGTAGGGCTGGACTTCTGAATAAGAAGGTGTAGTAATTGGCTTGGAAACTAATGGGACCCAAAGAGCAATGGTGAAACACAGCAGGCAATTTTAAAAGCTATAAAAGATCTAGATACAAGATAAAACAATTTGTAATAAGATGGATATATAGGGAGTTACATTGGCCTGGATACACTTCCCCTTTGTAAGTTTTGTTGAAAATGTACCACTGAATTTAAATATTCCAGTTTAAGGAACATGCAGGATGAAAAGAAATGTTAATTAAGAGCAAAAAGAAAATATGAACCCAGTGTATCTCAGAATCTGATTACTGCATTATTGTTTTTACAAAGTCATGCTTTTAAATTACAGCACAGTAAAGAAAACTCTCCATTATGACACTAATGAAGGCTTTCACTGAAACATTTGTCTACTTTCTTATAGGTTCAGCTCACACAACATTCACTGCAATAATTAAACTCTTTAAGTCATGCAATTAAATCACAAATAGATAGCTGTTCATTTAAGGCAATCATGCAATTGATCTATTAAATTACAAACAACTATTTTGTGTTCCTTATTGAACATATAATGTTTGTTTTTATTTTATTAATGACAAACTATTAATGTTTTAATGGAAGAAAAACTAATCTTAGCTTAATGTGTAATTGAACTAAATATATAATATACAGTGATAAAGGTCAAGCATATCAGAGTACCAGTGTACTAGAACTAGCAATCTTGACAAAGAAAGTGCCTGCTCAAGTTCTAGTAGTTTAAAAGGAAAAGGTCATTGATAAGCAGTGGTCGGTTCTTGGTAAACACATGTATCAAAATGAAAGTCCTCTATGTACTTATATGTGTGCTTTCAACCCTTGAAGGATTGATATCCAAGATCACTTCCCTCTGCTTAAATGCATAAATGAAATGATCTTGGAGTGCGGAAGCTGTTAGGATTTTATCACACTGCAGGCTATCCTGGATTAATGAAAATGGAAACCAAGTGGTATAGATTAAAGGACCTTTGTAGTTTATAATAGCTGAAGGGGTTAGTCATGGCCAGACGGGTCTGTAATATTCCAAGTTTAGATAAGCAAAACCAAGTCCTGTAGCACACATTTTCCCAGCTCATTTATTCCATTGTTTTTACATGATATAGCATCCATGCAGGAACGTCTGAACTGAACTCCAAGTCAAGATTTCAGTCATAGGCCCAAAGAACACAAACTTCTTGTTTAAATTTACATGTCAAGTAGGGTCACTTTTTTATTTTTATTACAGTTCTTTTTAAAAATAAAATTGCCTATGGCTGTACAATATTTACAAGTTGTGGTTATGTAACAATATTCCTCACAAGTAGTTTATTTACTTAACACTTGCTCCCAAAAACAACAACAAAAGCATTCTTGATTTTCAAGGCCTAAAATTATATATCAGCTGTTCTCACTGTATTTTAAAATACCTCAGTTTTGTCACAAAACACACACACTATCATGACATCTTGGCATATAGCAGGCACTGAAAAGGTTAAACAATAGACTGCCTGCCTGTCTCCCTCCTGTCTACCATGTCTAAGGACAGACATCTCATTCTGTATTTCACAATCATGCAAAGGCCACAGTGGGCCGATATGGCAACTCTCTGTGCTTTGAAATGGTTTCTGACCTCATGGAGATATTGTAATGTGCAACTTAAGCTGGAGGGCATTAAGGATAGGGAGAATGCTGTTACAACGGACTGTATTGTCGAGTGTCTAAAGAGAGGAGCTGCAATGAACTCACTCTAAAAGCTTCCTCCAGAGTTGAGAGAAGGGCAATCCAAACAGAGCCTAGGCTGCCTGACATTAGAGCAGCTCAGAACATGTTTGTGTATGGTGAGGGTACTGTACCTTCAAAGTTCTTATTATTAAATTAGAAACCTATCCAATGACATTGATATATAGGAAAGTCAAACCACGTCCAGATTTTTATACCGCTGTCCCTTTTCCAACCTTTTTGCAGTCATATTTGCAAATTAATTAACAATAATGCACGATAATACAATGTGAGCTTATGTAGCTACTTTTCTGGGGGAAAAAACAATTGGGTCTAAATTGTCTGTATATTGTAGTTCTTTTAGAAAACAAGTATGTTCAATTATGTTTTCTCACGAGGCAACTCCCTACAACAGCACAGAAGAACTAAAGGTTAATATGCATCCTCCAATCTCACTGCCAAATGAATTCTGCATACCAGGTGAGAGGGACCCATTATACACTAGTTTTAACAATGTAAGGACTCTGGCAATAATGGATGAACTCTGATGATACAGCAGGCAAACCTTCTTCTGCTGGACTACATCTGTCATTGATTGGCAGCTGCTCCATTTCAGTGATGTAAAGGTGAATACACCAGCGCCCACAAACGCATTGCTGAAACACTAAAACGCTGAAACAGAACTTTTTGTAATCCATTGTAACTACTTGTGGTGTCTTCGCAAAGATTGTCCCCTCAGGGAGATTTGCAGTTGTGCGGCTTCTTTACATGTCTGAGAAAGATGAAAAGTAATATATTTTCTCAACACATTGGCATGCCCTACCCACATTACAGCATCCTCTGCGGAAGCCACACATTCTGTGTGTTATGACAGGCTGGCTGTTACTAAGAAGCAGGTTTTTAATAACCCTGTTAAGCCATGACCCTCTATTAAAGAGAGTGTGGTACGATGAAAATGAACTAATTCAGAGATTGTTGAAATGTTTTAAATATGTATAACAATAACACATGAGAAAGCCATACATACAGCACCAGCAGCTGTCTGCAGCTTATGATAAATATTAGTCGTCTTGACTGAGTCTCTCATGATTAATTGCATAGGAAATGATCGAGTTTGTAGTACTCGTTGCTTGCTTGGGATAATGAATTCTAATTAGCAGGGCATTCTGGTTGGTGATAGATGGTACCATTCATTCGAAAAGTGTACAACATACCAGGTTTGTATACACTGGTATATTCCATCTCCTGTGGACTGAATTGTATTTACATCCCACTGTCTTGGAGAACTTTTAGTAATTTCTTAGAAGTAAAGATTTAGAAGAAAATAAAGTGCAGAATAAAATAAACCCCATTTAAAGTAAACAGCTATGTGGCCATTTCATGTCATTAAATGTTAAATAGTCTTGCTCATATAAAAACAGATCTTAAAGCCCTTTAATATTATTAAACATTTTGGTATTTCATTAAGGCTGAAAACCATGTAAAAAACAATACAGCTCTAATTTTCATTTCTTGGATGGTCACAGTAAAGTGTGAAGGAGAAAGAACTTTCCAAACCCCCACAAAAATGGCAAGCTTTGCTAATGATGTCGATTCCCAAACGAATTTGGACAGAAGGAGGCAATGTGCTGTAGTTATAGCCATAACTGCAAAGCAATCTAATGAAGTATATCCCTGTACAGATTGGTCTGTGGTGTTCTGGCATGTGGCACAATCGCACTATGCTGGAGGTTTGGTTTTCAAATGAGGTACGATGTGTCTCTATGTAGTGCTGACACACTATGTTTATACAGTACATCATGGTTCTAGCTGCACAACTAATGGCTCTTTATTCAGACAGTAAATGTATGTTAGGAATCGGATGTTCACAAGAGAGGTGGTTAAAAGCTCTAAAAAAAAGCACAAATGCGAATGAGCCTGGCTCTTTTGATGAATTGCTAAATGGTGAATACTGATGAATTGCTAAATGGTACCTCGGTGCACGCTCAGCCCCTGGTACTTCAGTTTGCAGGGTGCTCATAGCACACAGTGCTCAGTGCACTCAGTGCGCACGGTTCTTTGGTGCCTTGGTCGCACAGCACCCTAGTGCACGCGGTGCTCGATGCATGCTTTGCTCACAGTGCTCAGTGCACGCGTATACGGTGCTGCACGGTACTCGGCGCACACGGTGCCTGGTTTGCATGGTGCTCAGTGCGCACGGTACTTCAGTGCCTTGGTTGTACAGCGCCTTAGTGAACTGGGCAGCAGACCTCCTCTGAGGGAGGGTGTGCATCCGTCAGAGTGGCAGCTCCACCTTCACATTTGGGAACGGTTTGGGAAGGCGCAGGTCGATCTCTTCACATCAGCGGAGATGACACACTGCCCCCTTTGCTACTCTTAGACGGTCCACTCGGCGTCGATGCCCTAGCCCACGAGTGGCCCAGGAATCTCCTTTACGCGTTCCCGCCAATACCATTGCTCCCGGCCTTCCCCCTAGTGGCCCAGGAGAATCTGGTTTTCAACCCTGTGCCAGCTTTTACAAGGCCAGCCCTGGGAGATCCCGCTTTGCCTGGATCTCCTCAGTCAGACGAGAGGTACTCTCTAGCACACGGAACTGGGCAGGTTCCAGCTATGGGTCTGGCCCCTGAACAGGACTGTGGACAGCCTTAGGGCTATCAAACGTGGTTGTGGGTACATTGCAGAACGCTAGGGCGGACTCCACTAGGTCGTTGTACGCCTACACATGGAAATATTTTCAGAGTTGGTGTCTGACTAGAAGTGAGGACCCAGTGTCTTGCCCCATGCCAGTTATCTTACAGTTTCTGCAAGAACTGCTTGATGCTGGTAGGTCACCTTGCACATCGAAGGTGTATTTAGCGGCTATTTCTTTATGCCATGCCCCCGTATATTCGATATCTCCGAGTGTGCATTTTTTGACTACCCAGTTTCTTAAAGGTGCTCGGCGGTTACGCCCTCCCAGGAGGGCCGTTCTCCCTGAATGGAGCCTTAATATTGTACTGGAGGCTCTCACGAAGGCCCCGTTTGAGCCTATATACTCCATAGAGTTGAAGTATCTGTCTATGAAGACAGCCTTCCTCTTGGCTATCACCTCCACTAAGCGGGTCAGTGAGCTACAGGTGCTGTCGGCGCACAGCTCCTGTATGCGTATTTGGGACGATGGCAGCAGGGTGTCACTGCGTACAAACCCTGCTTTCCTCCCCAAGGTGATCACAGCCTTCCACATCAATCAGTCTGTGCAACTGGAGTCATTCCATCCACCCCCGTTTTCTTCGGAGGAGGATAAAAGACTGAATTTCTTCTGCCCGGTGCCTCTCGTATGCTGCCGTTCCTTCTCCCTCACGACAGCTCTGGTATACATTTCCCATACATAATGTTTTGATGGCCATCTTCGAATTGAAAGGGAGCGTTAGGTTACTTACCGTAACCCTGGTTCCCTGAAAGAGAAGACGACCACCAACCGCAAGGTCGCATCGGTCGCCCTCACGGGTTCGATGCAAAAAGAGAAATGGCTTCCGTGGAATGACGGTTTTAACCCCTTGATATGCGGGACCGAGGATGTCATCCAGGAAGGGCCCTATCTCTGGTATAGAGAACTCAGTGAATACCTACCAATAGGCAGGCATATCCCATACGTAATGTTTTGGTGGTCGTCTTCTCTTTCAGGGAACCAGGATTACGGTAAGTAACCTAACTTTTTTATTATTATTTATTACCTATGGCATGAGAATGAGTGGAACAGGGAGGTAGATTCTACTGACCACAGACACATACTTGTTTGGGCTAGAAGCAGTTTGTCTAGACCTTACTCGGTGGTAAGAAATTGTTCTTCCCTCTTTGTATGCACTCAACAATGCTTTACTTAACCTCATCCTTCCCATATGAATACAGCAAAAGGCTTAAACTAAACTCCTCAGTTGCAGCAAAGGAACAAGATTACAAGCAATAACTTGAAGCATGTTTGAATGTGGTTGGTTTCTGTTTTTTGTTCTTAATATATGTTATTCTTAGTAAATGTTATTAAATATACAACTAATATTCAAATTCTGTAATATTGTATATATCTTTGCATCTGAAACAATAAAAACTAACAGCACAAAGGTGGCTGATCAGGTATTTGGTCAGCATGGGTGATCTTCAATGAAAACCAGGTGGCTCAAAAGGTAGTGATCTCCCCACTGTGGTGTTCCAGTATAACTGTTTTCAAGTCCATTCCAAACTGTCAAAGGAATTGAGTGTGTTCTATGACTAATATGCATGATTAATAATCAATAATAATTTTTAAAAAATCTTCAAAACAAGTTTTTGATAAACAAATAGAACCACACCTGTATCTTAAACATTTGTTTGCTTCAACAGTGGGTAATATCAACTCAGGTACAAAGAAAGGTACAAAGAAAAAAAAATCTAGCCAATTAATAGGCCTTCTTAAAAAATGAAAATAATTGGCTGAGATCAACTTTTTTGATATTGCCAATTATTTTTGTTGTTTTCTCCCCAATTTAGTATCGTCCAATTGTTTTAGGCTCAGCCCACTGCTACCACCCCCGCGCTGACTCGGGAGCGGCGAAGATGAACACACACTGTCCTCCGAAGCATGTGCCGTCAGCTGCCCGCTTTTTTACACACTGTAGACTCACCATGCAGCAACCCAGAGCTACAGTGTCGGAGTTCAACACAGCCCTGGGCAGCTTACACGCAAGCCTGCAGGTGCCCGGCCAGACCACAGGGGTCGCTGGTGCACGGTGAGCCGAGGACAACCTGGCCGACCTAGCCCTCCCTTCCGCTTGGCCAATTGAGCGCCGCCCCCAGGGAGCTCCCATCCTTGGTCGGCAAAGGAATAGCCTGGACTCGAACCGGCGACATCTAGACTATAGGGCGCATCCTGCACTCCTGAAGTGTACCACTTACAGTATATGTATGCCTCTTGTTTTGAATCTACAGAGATTCATCCCCAAGGCAGACAGAACATTGGTTCTAGATTAAACAAGGTCAACAGCTGGAACAGTTCAGTGCCGCCACCCTAACAAACCATGCAGGTGTGAGCTTCATGGAAGCAAATTTATGACATACCAAAGCAAAACTTTGGGTAAACCTTTTTGTTGGGGGAATTTCATGATTAGTTTGAAAAGCTGATCTATGGATAGTCAGACAGAATGCCCTCCAATGTACATTGTCTTTTTATAAATAGGTCAATAAATGCCTTGCAAAGCTCACAGTGTAATACTAGACAACCCCAGTCCTGTGGACCCACTGTGTCTACTGATTTTCATTCCAACTGAGCGTTCAGTTGCTTAACTAGACCTTAAATTGAAATGATAATTTGCTTAATTAGACATTTTTTATTGTTTTCAGCTCTTTAACAGTTGCAGAGTTCAAGTTACTTATAAAATGTCATAGCTAACTTGAAATCTGCAACTGTTTAAGAGCTGAAAACTATTTAAAAGGTCTAATTAAACAAATTATCAGTTCAATTAATGGTCTAGTTAAGTAAATGAGAGCTTGGTTGGAATGAAAACCAGCAGCCACAGGGGGTCCTCAGGACCAAGCTCATGAACACAAGTTCTTTAATGAGGTTATCTTCCCATACGCAAAAGCTAAAATTATTATAAATTTTATTTTTAGCTAGCTTGTATCACATTTTTAAAATGGACTATTGGTGTAATTTACGGACAGTGCTGCTTCAATATTATCTGATCTGATATAGATGTCACTGACAGACTGCTACAACTGTGAGAATTAAAAATCTATATACAAAATAAGTTTCCATGGCGACAGAAATTACATTTGTTCCCCATTTTACCCTATATATATATTTTAATAAGCAAGAAGTTCCATAAGTGCAGTGGCATTCCAAATATTATCCATTTACGATCAATGCACAATTGCATTATGAATAGGAGGGATATTTATTTTTCATCTTACCCCTAAAAATAGGTTACTGCAATCGTAAATGTCAAGACTAGTACAACAGCAGAAACCTGTTTTATATAATCTATATATACAGTAACAGCAACCCTAAAGAAACTTTTTTTTCAATGCCTGATCAAGACATTTATCTTGTTGAAACTTCCATCAAATGGGCTAGTTTTCTAGTTACTATTATTTTAAGAAAAACTTTGGGTACTATTACTTTTGCATTACAGGTCTGGACCACTACGTTTACATTTATTATGTCAAGTTTATTTTGGAACCACTACTATCTATCAACATAGAAATAACAAAAAAAGATTGTCATGCTTCTTTTGCTTTTAAAAGTAGTGTGAAGCAAGCTCAGTCACAGACCATGGATAAACAAAGCAAGGCGGCTCAGACTGAGTTTTATTTCCCTTCATAAAATGTCTGGCAGAAACTGAATGGGATTGGAAAAAAAAGAAAGAAGAGAAGCTCTCGCCAGAATAAATCTCACTTCCCATTGTTACCATTGACAGAAGATGAATTTCACTGGCTTTCAACAGCATGTGATGAAGATAGTTATTGTCACAGCCGTCTCCAATGGCCAATAGTCTCACACTAGACAGCAATAGTGTTACTTCAAGAAACAGTGCAATGCCAATACAATGCAGCTATTTCTTTTAAAATATCTTGGTGCATACACTCCACTTTCATTCTAAACTCCAATATTTTCTATTAAACTTATTAAAGGAGTGTAACGTTTTCATCTGCCTCTGGGACTGGCTTGAAAGCACTTTCAAATCAGACTCGTTTATTCCCATCTGCAGCAGATCAAGATCAATTCATTTTCGATTAGGACTCTGTCATCTCCAGTTATGATTGCAGACTGGAAGAACGCGCCCTGACAAAGGATACAGGTTTTAAATGTTGGAGTCTCGACTGCATAAAATATAATATGTAGGGAAAACATGAGGGCAGGAATGAGTTATATTTTCAGGGAAATATTGGAGGTTGGCAAATTATTTTATAAATAGCAGTTATAGAAAAAAATGTGATACATACAGGTCACATTTGCCTTTTGTGTAATGTCATGTTGCAGATTGGATTATAGATTGCAAACTGCTGATGGAACTGACAGATGCATATTGATATTGATATTTACAGGTTATGTATATTTATTGGTTTCATGGTGCAAATGGAAAACAGACCATAAAAAAAGAATGCTGTGTGGTCCAGTGGTTAAAGAAAAGGGCTTGTAACCAGGAGGTCCCCGGTTCAAATCCCACCTCAGCCACTGACTCACTGTGTGACCCTGAGCAAGTCACTTAACCTTCTTGTGCTCCGTCTTTCGGGTGAGATGTAATTGTAAGTGACTCTGCAGCTGATGCATAGTTCACACACCCTAGTCTCCGTAAGTCGCCTTGGATAAAGGCATCTGCTAAATATACAAATAATAATAATCTGTGAAATAACAATAAAAAATAAAGAAGAGACTCCTTAGTTTACTACATCAATAAAGATAATTCTGAGAATAAATGCAAGAGAAAACTTTGGAAAGACTCCAGTGATATAAACCACTTCCTGATAATGTTAATTTGAATAGTTTTGTGTACATCTTGATTTCATAGACTGGAACTGATGAAAATAAGTGTTGGCCTCATTATTCATAGTGAAGTCAACTCTTGATTTCTCAGATTACTACAATAAATGTACCTCAGCTGTGAAATAATGCCTTTTAATACATATTTAGATTGTAATAAATCATTGTTTATGAGAAGAGTAATGTGCTGTTTTAATAACATTTTATTATCTTTTATATAGTTATTATTTGTACATTACCGGTACTGTTTAGTTTTCATCAGGCAACAGCCAGAGGTTTTCCTCCACATTGTGATTTAAAACGGAAATTATAGGTCTGGTTGTGAAGTCTTATCACCTCTTCACCAGTTCAAAGCAAATTTCCAAATAAATATAACTTTTAAGTCTGGTTTTGTTGGAACTTCTCACGTTTAGGGAACACAAATCAAACTGTATTATAAGAGTCATTTTTATTATAAAGAACATATATACAAACTGATTTTGTAAATTGAAGATTTCAGATAAACACAGATGATCTGTTCTCTCTGCATATGAGTTAAAGTGGGACTATGTGCTACATGATAATTCATCTTTCTAATTAATTAGTCTGCTTTTTGTATTTTATGACTCCTCCTGTTGGGATATGTTATTTTTTATTTATTTTCTTTTTTTAAAAGATTTGAATATTTGTGTGCTGTTCCTGTGCATCTTTTGTGATTGACATGTACATGTTTTTTTTTTTAAATAGCTGTGTTAGGAAAAAACCCTTATTACTTTTACCAAAATAACTGTTCGTAGGCATCTGAGTGTTTTATACTAGTGACAGAAATGGTTGTCTCCAAGTACACTCGATACAGCCAAAGTTTTGGACCTTAATTTTTTAATGTCCTGGATTTTAATTAAAAAAAAGTAAGTTATTTGCTGCTTCCACTCTGTGTTTGATTGCAACCAAATCAGTAATTTGGCTTGGCAACAGCCTACTGTCACTATCCTGTCAAGGGGACACTTGGTCAGGTTTGTTTATCCAAACCATGTTGTGTTATCACGGCATAAAGGATTTCTATAAAAAAAAAAAATCTGTAAACTTACAGTATGTGTGTTTATATGAAGACTTTTTTTTTTGTTCTTCTTCTTCAAAGAAAGCTGGGAACAGTAATTAGGAATAATACAATTATGCTGTTGATATCAACATCAAGGTTAAATGTGCCAGGGAAATCAACGAATATAAAGGGATATTTGCTGAATGGTGCAATCAGTAGATGCTGTACTTTATTATACACATTAAGCAATGACAAGTAGCAGGGAGCGTATATTGTCTGTGCATGTTTGTTTTTATCTGTGAAGGACAGTCTTTAATCTTGAAATCTGGCACATTGTTGTCTACACGTAACAAAATAGTTGTGGTTTCTCCAGCTCACTTTAGTCCTGTGAAAGGCATGTGGACTTTTATTAACAATGGTACTTAATAATCGCAGACCATCAAGTCCCAATTGTCCATCAAAACTAAGAAACCAATAGGAGACTGTCACAAAGACGGCCAGAGTGGGTGACGTCAGACCAGAGCCAGGAAATAAATAAACAAAACGAGAGGTGGAGTTTGGTGCTTTCGCTCAGCATTTAATAAATAAACAGAACAGAAAATAAAAAGGTTGTAAGACAAAAAACACACAGGACACGGCACTTACGCCAAAAATAAATATATAAACAAAACGGACTAAACAGTAAACAGCCAAACGGTGAGTGAAGCAAAACAAACGTTACGATCTTTCTTTCTTTCTCCTCTCTCACCCGTTCTCCACTCACGAACACCCAACCCCAAGTGAATGAAACGTGCATCTATTTATACTGTTGTGCTGGGATTCAATTACTAATTAATTATTCACTTGAATCCCAGCACGTGAATTAATTACGTGAAACCTCGTGCTCACATATTAAATACTTTAAATGCACGTGAAGTGATGTGCAATCCGGTGCCTAAATACAATTACATCTTAAATAACTCGTGCTGCACACACCCATTTATATCCCGTGCAGCCATCTCTATACACCAACATTAACACACGCAACATGCAACATATAACACACACATGCACACAGGGCGGGCACATTGCCACATATACCCCCTTGTGCGCAGCACACATGGCCTCAACGGCCACCTCCCCTTAAAACCCAGCAGTCCAGGACAAAGTCTCGGGCTGGGAAGGGAGGCTTCAGTAGGCCCATGGCTGGCAATGCTGTCAGCACCCCTGCCGGTAGTGGCACGGCTGACAGCATGCTGGTCCACTCCTGCAGCGAAATTGCTGCGGGGATGCTGGTCTCCTGACCTCTCCCCCTTTCTTCGTAGCCGGTAGCTCCCCTTGGTGGGGCTCCGACCACAGTACTTCCGGCAGCGAAACTGCTGCAGTGGGAGCAGGTCTCCGGACCTCCCCCACGATCTCCGGCACCGAAACTGCTGCAGTGGGAGCAGGTCTCCGGACCTCCCCCACGATCTCCGGCAGCGAAACTGCTGCAGTGGGAGCAGGTCTCCTGACCTCCCCCACATTCTTCGTGGCCGGCAGCTCCCCTTGGTGGGGTTCCGGCCACAGTACTTCCTGTTGTGATGCGGAGCAACAGGCAGCCCCAGGCGATGCGGAGCGACAGACAACCCCAGGCGATGCGGCGCGACAGGCAGCCCCAGGCGATGCGGAGCGACAGGCAGCCCCAGGCGATGCCAGACAGGCATCCTTGGGCGAGCATGGCAAGCATCCTTGGGCTGCGTGGCAGGCATCCTTGGGCGAAGCGAGGCAGGCATCCTTGGGCGGCGAGGCAGGCATCCTTGGGCTAAGCGAGGCAGGCATCCTTGGGCTTAAGCGAGGCAGGAGTCAGGACAAGCTGGGGTGCGGGTGTTGGCCTCTTCTCGGCCTCTGCGGCGGGCGGTTCTTCCCGTGCTTCCCTCAGCAGCCTATGCAAGGGCTGCTGAGGACCGCCAGCATCTAATCCTGGTCCTTCTGGTGAAGGGAGAGGCAAATCCTGCTCCTCTCCTCCTGATGGTGATGGAGGCAGAGGCAGCTCCTGCTGCTCTGCTCCTGGCAGTGGAGGTGGCGGATGTAGAGGCAGCTCCGGCTGCTCTGCTCCTGCCGGTGAAGGTGGGAGCAGCGTGTAGTCTCCTGGCGACGAAGGTGGGAGCAGCGTGTAGTCTCCTGGCGATGGAGGTGGGAGCAGCGTGTAGTCTCCTGGCGACGAAGGTGGGAGCAGCGTGTAGTCTCCTGGCGATGGAGGTGGGAGCAGCGTGTAGTCTCCTGGCGACGGAGGTAGGAGCAGCGTGTAGTCTCCCCCTTTTGCAGGGGACTGGTGCTGCTCTGCCTCTCTTGCAGGGGACTGGTGCGGCTCTGCCTCTCTTGCAGGGGACTGGTGCGGCTCTGCCTCTCTTGCAGGGGACTGGTGCGGCTCTGCCTCTGAAGGGGAAACCAGCAGGCATTCTTCCTCTGCTGGTGGAGATGGGGACAGCAGGCATTTTCCCTCTGCTGGTGGAGATGGGGACAGCAGGCATTCTTCCTCTGCTGGTGGAGGTGGAACTAGCAGGCATTCTCCCTCTGCTGTCAGAGGTGGAACCAGCAGGCATTCTCCCTCTGCTGGCAGAGGTGGAACCAGCAGGCATTCTCCCTCTGCTGGCAGCTTGGGTCCTAGGGCTGTGGAAGCCCCGACTTCCCTCTCTTTGGGCTGTGGACGCACCTACTCCTCCCTTTTGGGCTGTGGACGCACCGACTCCTCCCTTTTGGGCTGTGGACGCACCAACTCCCCCCTCTTGGGCTGTGGACGCTCGGGCTCCTCCCACTCAGGCGTAGGACGCTCGGGCTCCTCCCACTCAGGCGTAGGACGCTCGGGCTCCTCCCACTCAGGCGTAGGACGTTCGGGCTCCTCCCAAAAATTACACAAATGGAGCTAATCACAACTGAATTATGTAAGAAACAATATATTGATTAAAAGAATGAGGTCAAGCATATCATTCCTAAACCTTTAGTTTTTGATGTGACAGATTGATGTTATGATTTCTGTTTTTATTAGGAACACTTTTTCATGTCCACTGTTCAGTCACCATTGCACCATGGGTTATCTCCCTACATAAGTTGGTTTCATTCAGGAGTTGTGCTGTTTACATTTTACCATTAAAATATAGTTTGGGGGCACATTTAAACAATTTTATTCTATGTCTTAAAATTTGAATTCCGGCTCTTTACTTGTTTCAATTATTAAAGCTCTTTTCACAAAATAAACAAGTCAGACATTTCCTCGTGCATTTGTAAGTAGCTGTGAACTTTGGTTCAAGAAACCAAAACTCACAGCATTATCGCAAAATAAACTATATATATATATATATATATATATATATATATATATATATATATATATATATATATATATATATGTATGTAAACAGTGTACTTTCCAAAATGCACACTTTACTGTAATAAAATAACACTTTTCTTTAAATACATTACCTACTGTTTAATTTTCTTTAACTTTGTTTTTCGTACCAGAGTGGTGTTTTAAATGCTTCCAATTGAGTACTTTTTCCTTTCGCATAGGAAGTATATCTTTAATTTACCATATATGTTAATACCCTAGTGTTTTTAATACTTTACGGGATTGGGTACACTGTGTAAATTGTTTGTTTATTTGCACTTGTTTTAAAGGCCAAACATAACAACAATGATGTTCAGATACATGGCATTATATTTTGCCTAAGGTAGAATTGAGCTAAGGTCACTGGAAGGTTAATGAAATATCTTTTAAGTGAATCATCTTTTTTTAAAGCTGCAGTGTCTCACATTCATGTTTATGTTTACACATCATCATCCCTTCTATACATTCACTCCAACCATGGATACAGTACCTTTGCATAATGCATATGTTACAGTAAAAGTCAGAATCTGCAACCAGTAGCTCTCAACATTTACCAAGTAAAGTGGAAAATGTCCAGAATTATGAAGAACTATATTGCTTTTTGGACATTTACTGGTTAATGTTACGATTTACAGATATTATTGGTAAATGTACGTAATTATGAAGAAATATATTGCCTTTCGGTCATTTGACTAAAGCTTATTGATAAAGGCACCTGGCTGTTCTTGAGATTTACCAGTAAATGTCCGCAGTAAAGCATAACCTTGAGATTTGTGAATATTCTAACTTTTACCGTAACATATACATAATTACCATATAAACTTATACAACATAAATATTTCTTGCAGGAAGGAGACACGCATTTACTGTATATAAAACACACCGCTAGCACTGCCAAGCATCTGTAAGTTTGTTTTTGGAAACCTGTGATCAAAGGCCACATTTTTTTAGACAAATGTAGTGCATAATGTTAACATCTGCAAGTTTGGCTTGATGTTTTCATCATTACACTAACATACTTTCAAAACGAATGCCATCATATTGGTAAACAGGATTAAACACAGGATTAAGAATTTGAAAAAAAAAAAAATTAAACAGGAAGGAAAAATCTCCCACCCTCAACCTCTGGTACTAGTCATAAAAGTGTACTGAATACACAGTTTACGTGAGGTGGGTAGTGACATGACCCAATACAGTATATACATATGGAAAAACAGACTCCAGTATCTTAAATAAGTGTATAACAACTTGGTATTTTGCAAGTTTGCATTTTATATTGCAGGTTATTGTATGTGTATGCGCATACTACAAATTAGATTCATGCCACAAACATAATAATAACTAAGAAAAAAAAAAAAAGATTTGTTAGAATCGGAACATCAGATTTTTTTTTTTTTTTCACTGAAGAATGTCCAGCTTTTTCAACTCCTCCCTGATTACCCTTTACACTGTACGCACCATAAAACAACCACAAATCACTTCTTGTCTTGTTATGCCGTAATTACCACTGTTTCAATTTTCTTACTTGCTGTACATTTTAAATGAGCTCAGGCGTTTTTTCATTTTTGTCAGGGCAAACATAATTCCTGTGTGATACTGTACACCCCGAAGACACAATGTTGTTTTACATTATGTTATTGGCTTTTGTTAACATTTAGATGACTCCACAAACTATGACAAAGAGGGTCTTTTTACATACCTGTTGTGAACAGTACAATAAATCCATGTGTTAAAATGTTAACAAAAATAATGTTAATTAGATTACCTCATATTTTTTCAATATAACATGAACTTTGGTACTGTATTTTGTACATTGTTTTGTTTAAACCTGCTAGCATGTATTACAGTGAAGTCCCTCTATTATAACCACTACGGGGACAAAGTGAAATTATTTAAATGGAGAACTTGTCCTAACAGAGTGAGATATTATCTGAGTTAACACAGTGTAGGTTAGACTACATTATGGGTTAACACTTTTTTTTAATCTTATTCTTTTAATGGTTAGGCCCAGAGACACCTTTTCCTACCTTTGTTGTTTCCTGTCAAATCCATTCTGCCCACTAGTGAATAAACATGAAACTGATGGATTTAATTAAGTATCATATGCATGAAACTGTTCTAGACAGTGATTAAAGAACTGTATGTCAACCTTCTTGTGCTCTGTCCTTCGGATGAGACGTAAAACCAAGGTCCTTATAATAATAATAATAATAATAATAATAATAATAATAATAATAATAATAATAATAAAGAAATCACATATTTTTATGTAATAACAATGTTCAGCGGTTGAATCATGAGCCATATTTGGTTCCACAATTTGATTTAGATGTGGAGTATCCCATTCAAGGTTCTAATGAGTTTGAAACGACTACTTGGGCAATTGGTAGTCTTTGGCAGAAGCAAGTACAGTCAAAATGCAGCAAAACTTGTTGACCTGGTCATCTGTTTGGAAAAATTTGCACTTGAGTATGTGTTACTAAACAAAAACAATTTTCTGACACTTTCATTTAAACTTAAAACAGCTTTTCATATCACAATTCTAGGAGCAGAGGAAAGGAATTCCCATCACCTGTCCTGTGGGATCTTAGTTACCGGCTCATTAGCAACTGGGCTGATGGAGTCTCCAAGATTCTTCTCTAAAATAGTATTGACTAAAGTATTATACTATCTCTGAGACATATAACCTCAAAAGTAATATCCAGTACTGGATCCCACACACATTTACTGTACATATATCTGCCACTGGAGTTTTAAATTACATACCTTCAGACTCTAGACATTACAAATAAGAAAATGTTTGCTTATAATAGTATTAAGTTACATTTTGCAGACAAGTTAATGTAACAAGGGTGTATGCTAAATGTAGAATTAACAAGGCATATTGTGTTGCTTCCCTGCAGTAAAACCTCCTTACTGATTTTGCAGGTTACACCTTACACACATATATATATATATATATATATATAGACTACCTTGTATTGAAACATGAGCAAGTGTGACTGTACAGCACTGGCTGAAAAAAAAACTGTTATGGCTATAAACCTTGTTGATAAAATCTAAAGACATTTCCAGAGAAAATAAACATCTCAGGCTGTAAATTTGCAAAAGACACACACACACACACACACACACACACAAAAAACAACCCACTATTCTTTGTGCACAAGAAGTATTTCACTAACTGAACAAAAGATGTTTTGCAGAACGGTCCCCATGTACAGTAACACAATCATGCCATATCTTTCACTTAATGCAAATTAATTAAATACTGTAGGCAGCTTTTTGTTTTAATAATAGCTTTTGTTTATAATTGAGTCTGTCTAAACAAAAGCCAAATAATAGATGAATAAATAGATACTGTAATAGTATCTGTATGCGATTTGCAAACACTGTATTAACAAGGTGCGTTAGGTTTCTTGGTTCTTATGTAAGGGTAAGTCTATAAAGGTGGTTGTTATTGGTTGGTTGGCATCAGTCACACCAATTACAATTACAGGGGGTCTACACAAGATGGATAGCATGTACAGTACTGTACATTAAATAAATGCTGTAGTTTATCTTCAAAACTTTGAAATCAAACATAAGTAAAATATCCTAGCCTTTAAAAATACATAGTTGTAGTGTTCTGTACACTTATTCTGTGGCAAAAGAGTTTGAATTCCCTTCATAGGTTGTTGTACATACCTAAAACCCCAACAAAGCTAAACTACAAAACATTCTAAAGAGTAAGTAGAGGTATAGGCGGACAAAATTGTGTGACTTTTTGTTTTACATAAACCTAAAGTGCTAAACAAATTATGGTCAGGACTCCACGTTTCCAGTCATTTTAACATCACAACACATACAATATACCGTAGGGAGCCAGCTGAAGAGCAATAAACTGACTACAGTATTGCCTGGGCGTCAGAGTATCCACATCTACAGAAACCTGCGCTGTATATAATGTCTAAAATTCAATCATAAAATATATCAGCCAATCATAAATACTTCATACTATAGTGTATATTCTAAAATCCACTGCAGTTTTTTTTCAGTTGGCTTTCCTTACCATGAATATTGCTGGAACTGATTTTTAATTTTTAAAAAAAATGTTTCGTCTAAAAATACAGTGTGTTCTGCGTCGAAGAAAACTCTAATTTTGGTCGTTTCATAAATGTGCGTCGGGTGAAGTCTATTTTATTCTTCTAGTTTTCCAAAATGCCAATTGAACCACAAAACCATATTGACATACAGTAAATGCGCACAGCTTTCTTTTAGACCATTTGTAAGCAGTAAACCCTTGCGAAGCCCGAAACTGAAGAGCCCAGCGCTCCAGCCAGCTCTGCATGTGTGTGCTACAGCGTTCTTTTGTAAACCCCCATCTCACCACCCCCGGTCTACCGACTGCACTCTGTGATTAGTCAGTGAGATGTCGTCACCAGCACACCGGGTTTTTTTTTCTTCGTAAATGGATAGGGTTGTCCTGGTTAATACACAGTTCAACAGAGGCCAAAACATTGGAACAACTTGTGAATACTCGTTAGTTTCGACTTTTGTGGGACCTTACGAATGCTTGGCAGTTTCAGTGCTGCAGAGACAGTGCTTCCACTGGGCCAAGAAAAGGGTTACTTTTAGCAAGGAGTGGATTTTCCTTTTCTCAGCAGTTTATGTTCTCTTGATTCAAGTGGAACCATATGTCATATTTTGTCTCGCAATGGATTATATTTATTTAATGCTGTCTTATCTTGTCAGTTTGATATTTTTGGATTCCTGGGTGCATTCAGCAAAAACTCAAGGTACATTTTGCTTTTGTTATATATTTTTAATGCATTTAATTTTTAATCCTGATTTACAATTTCGCCATATTTCTGTTATATTAAACTGTAAAAAATAATGCTAACATGTTACATTCTCTATGTCATTCAGCAAAACCGTTGGAATAATTGGAATTTGCATAAAAACAATGTGACAGATCTGTGCTGTTATTAGTCATTATTGCTGTTATTATTTTAAAAAAATCAACAAACGAGTTTATTTTGGCAGAGTTTTCTATTATTTGCATAACTGAGCTTTGATCATTTTAAATAAACCCACATTACTAACTTGGAGACATGCAATAAGACACCTTTTGACAGGTGTACGTTTACTGTACTCCCAACGCGTTTAGTGACACATTCAATTTAGCTTTTTCTTAATTATTCTAAAAAAATAAATATTATCAACATTTTGTTGGAACTCAAAATATATTTTTGTAGCTGGACTACAAAACTAATTATAACAATGTATTTGGAAGGCGTTTTGTTAAGAAATATTAATTACAATACTTTTTAAACAGATATTTTAGTATCAATTTTCTGTAAATCCATCATTTTGTATTATGACATTACCAAAGATGCAGACTGAGTCCATATATCTTTATGAACAATAATAATAGCAATAAACACATAAATAACAATACATAGTAGTTCAATTGGTTCGGTTTTTATTACTGTTTTTCAGAAAACTTCATTTTCGAATTAGGAGTTTGGACATTTGCGTTGTAAACTATGGTAGTCATTAAAAGTCATTAAAAATTGCAATTAATCTATGTACCTTTTCTATTCTCGCAGCAAACCTCTCTGGAAAGCTAACTGAATATGGGCTAATTGTGCCATTTAGTACAGATTCCCACGGTCGGTATATTTCTCACGTGCTTTCAGCAACTGCAAGAAATGAAGGTGGTTCGTTTTCTGGTCGGAGGAGGGTGGCACGGAGCGCCCGGGACCCTTTCAAATTCACCTCATCAGGCCAGCATTTGTTTTTCAATGTCACAGTATTTGGAAAGGAATTGCACTTACGCCTGAAGACCAATAGTAAGCTGGTAGCCCCTGGTGCCTTTGTGGAATGGCAAGAGGATTTTGAGGAAATTTCCAAGAAACCTATCCATGGGGACTGTGCTTTTAATGGGGATGTAACTGACATGCCAGGGACTACTGTGGCAATAAGCAACTGCGATGGACTGGTAAGTTGTCTGTCATGTAGAAAATTCATTAAATATGTGGTTTATTAAAGATTGGATGCCCATTTGTATGTGATGTAACTTGTCTCAGAGCAACCCACTATCAGTTATTTAATTTTGCCCATGGGAAACTCTGAGAGCAAAACCCCACAAATTACAGGCTCCCCAATACCTGCACAAGAGCAACAAACCACAGGAGACAGTATTTTAATATTTAATATTTAATATTACAATACAATAAAAAACGGTATGACCCTTAGGCCTATATGAATATAAGATTGAGAACATGGGGATATGTAAAAATACATAGGAGGTTCCTGAGCAACTTCATGCACTGGCAGTTCTATAGGCAGAGTACCAGGCTGAGCATCCTAATGTTCTTGTACACATCTGCGAGTCCCTATACCCTGCCTCTACTCCAAGAAGGCAGAAATAGTTTTGTAACAGGTTACAGCCATGTATAGCTTTCAGCTTCTTTGTTAATATATATATATATATATATATATATATATATATATATATATATATATATATATATATATATATATAACATATTATATATATAAAATATATATATATATATATATATATATATATATATATATATATATATATATATATATATATATATAAATTCATATTCATGTCTTTCCTTCCCATTTGCTGTGGTTGTCCACTGGAGGAGATTTTTGTATGCAGTTGTCCCAAGACGAAGCACCCCCGTGCTTAAAAAATGTTTCAACACTTTTGTAGCACCGGCATTCACACTGTTATATATATTAGGGGACATTAATAAACTAACCTACATATAGTTGGCATGTTGTCCTGCACAATTCAAGCAGTGTCTTTAAGAACGGAAGGGTTGTCTTATTAAACTGCAGTAGTTTTGCCTCAAGGTATTTTAAAACTTTCATAGGTGCTATTGTTTTCTGAGTAAGTGCTGACTTACCAGTATTAAATTGACACCCAAAAGAACAATGCAATCATTCATTCAGGTGTCATTCAGCAACTTTGGAGGTAATAGCCACCGTCTATTAAAGACAATACCATCCTGTGTATCAAATCTTATCAAAGGCCACAACTCTCACTCCCAGCAATTTTTTTAAGACAATCAGGCTCTTTCTAATCAAATTGTCATTTCAGTTAGATCTGAACACATGCCTTTGCATTGGAGGAAAAACCTTACCACAGCCCTTAGCGACTATCTTAACTGCAGTAGGATGCATTTATTTTTCTTTTGGGTTGAAATGTGCTATGTACTGCACTGGATGGGTTGTGGTTTGGTTGGAGAGTGATTAATGTTCATTCTATTTCTGGCAATGACAGTTTTCATTCACTTAGGACAAATATCCTTGGTAGAGGGATGTGCACTTTATGTAACTAACAAGCCTTGTTGTTTTTCTCAATGAATTCTGTTATCCTGGATATGAATTTATGTTGACCCCAGTTCTCTTACTTGCTCAGTTTACATTGATTGTCTAAAAATCATTCAGTTCCAGAATCTAATTTATTTCCTGCCCTTGTTGGTGTACTGTACAGAGTGAAAGGACAGTCCATTACATATTGATCTACCTATATTTATGATCTGTCACTGCGCTTTAGAAAACACAGGGCTTGAATTTCATTTTTGTGTGCTGGGGGGATTTCTCCCCTATGCTGCAGCCAATGGGGGGATTCCAAAATTTTAAGGGGAATGGCAAAAAAAAAGGCACTTTTGCATATAAAAAACAATATTTACTGCATCATCATTCACACTGGTGTTGCTTTAAAATAAGCTGCTTTCAGAGACCTAACAGCTGTTCATCACTGTGAGCACTCTCCATTGCTTTTGCCATTGCCTGGCGTGAAGTTTTTGCTTTTCTTTTAAACCAGAGCTCCATTTCTTTTTTTAACTCTTTACACTCAGCCCCATTTCCGCCTGTTTTTCATTTATGTATGTTTAACTACTGGCTAGTTTCTACTGCATGTATGTAACATATCAAATGAAAGGCCACAAAATGTCATTTCATATTATGTAAGTTGCAACAGGATCAGACATACTATATGTGGTAGAGATGAGAAAATATGTATAAAAAAAGAAAAAAAAAATGCTTTTCCAAAAAAATAATTGGTCACTGCTATATTATTGTAATCATAGATGGCCAAAAAAACACTGCACCATTGAACCTCAATATGAAATGAACATGGGGGGACTGAGCTTCTAAGCTTTCCAATGATACCGCCCATGTAAGTCTAGCTGCTACAATGACTGAGCAATCGACTCAAAATGAAACCTGAGCTGTGAACTCTGTCACATGATGAGAGGCTTAACTTCAGGCAGTCGTAGTTCAGGCTAGGAGTACCACATACACACAATGGGTGTGTTCACGGAGATCATTCTGCGCAGATTCTGCGCAGAATGTGACCAATTTAGCCAATGATCTTCTAAGAATGATCTCCGTGAACGCACCCATTGGCTAAATTGAGAATGACCTCCTTGAAAGCACCCACTGAATATCTCTTTGGAAAGCCCTGAGTCTGTACTTTTAAAAAGCCTTGAACCAGGTAGGTGGCTTTTACAGTGCCTGAGTAATATGTGGCGAATGGGGCTGAGTTTTAAGAGTTAAAGTGAAAGTCACCGCTTGCAAAACAACACCTAGATAGATTTAATATTGTATTTTTATTTTCAAAACTGTTTACTTACTGCAGTGTAATGAATTTCTATAATGCTTAAAGATAGCGGCCGAGAATCACGTACAAGAGAATAAAGTCTCGCGGTGAAGCAAGCGTCTGGTGATTCTTCATCTATAGAGAGTGCTGCTCGTTGCAGCTCAGGAACTTTACAGTTTTTAACTTGTCGTATAATTGAATACTAAAATCAGCACAATCTTCCTGCATTATTTGGAAGTATAAATACTCCGGCAAACATAAATAAAAACCACAATACTCACACGGTTTTTGTTTTATTTCCCTTTTAAAAAACGACCATTTCAGAACTCATCTCAAGCTTTTTGAAACTGGTAAAAATGTAATCAGCACATTAGTCGAAAATACATTTAAGTGTATAGTAATTGAAGAAGATATACCATGTCCACATTTATTTGTAGACTTAACTACTGTGTTAGTGGAAGACTGTAAATATGATTCTCACAACAGTGTTGGACGTTTGTTTTCTGAATAGTTGTTATATAATTCTTAAGTTGTCCTGCTTATTTTAATGTCAGCAATGAGCTGAGTGATGTCTATAAACATTATGACAAGTCTGAGGTGTCTTCAGGTGCTTTACTTACTATTACAGCAACAAGACTGTGATTGAAAAAAAAAGAATTGTGGTCATATTTATTACATTAACAAATGGAATTGGCCATTTTTGAAAAACCAAATTTGGTATTCCTAAGAATGGAACAATTAGTAGCCCTAAAGATGGATACAATTGAAGGCAGTGCACATGCCAGTGTTTTCTGCAGTAGTATAAAACAATTTTATGCAGGCTACCAGTTAAGCATGCAGTCTATATCTATGATAACAACCGACTGGGCTGCATAGGATCAGAGGATGATTCAAAATCAGAGGGAGAGCCACAATAAATGTCTTGTTTAAATGTAAAGTAAATTGTAAACTTGTTGAGGTACTTGTGTTGGAATATTGTTTCAAGATTGTATAATGCAACAAAAATATATTAAAAGGGTTAATGCGTGGCCAAAAGTTTCTCAGTATCTAAAAAACTTTGAGTGAATGCTGTCTAGTACAGTATATAGAACTATGCACTATGCATTACTATATGTAGAGTATGTAATGGCAATGTTTTGCTTCTGACACTGCTATCATTTTTAATTGTACACACCATAACAGCTCCTTTGGCATGAACCCAGATTCCAGAAGGACCAAGAGTGGTTTGACTTTTGTCAGATCCCCTCTGTACTGGTGCCTTTACAACGGATGCAGTGAAATGTAAACTCGCTTGAAATTACAGATTTAAGTTGTCATGTGGCAAGTCAATACTCATTTAGTGTACATAGAATTCGTATGCGGAATAATACATGACATCACAGAAATGCCTGCACTAAAATATCTTGGTCAATTGCCCAACTCCAGAGCAATCTGATTGCTCATCACTGGCATCTGACGCAAGAAAGACAGGTGGAACATGCCATAAGGGAATAACTGGTTGCTGTTATTACTGGTCTGTTTGCACTGGCTTCTCAGTCAAAAAGTATATATAGAATGCGCTTCAGTGACAGATGGGTTATACTGTAAATACTGTACTAACCTTATTCCTGTTGGAATATCTCACTAGAGCTATATTTTGGAATCATAGCCCACTTCACATGAATTAGTTTGAGGTTTCTTTCTGTGGGCAGAGTGTTGCTGGGGGACGGATGAACATTACACTTTGGTGTACGAGCTGTACACTAGATAAGATAACTGTGATATTTCATACTCAAGTTGTTCTTTAAGTGTGTCCAATAAAAAAGAAACCTGGAATAAGTACTGATGTGCACTCACACAACATAAACCAAAACTCATACTATTTAATTTCAAACTGTATTTAAGGCGGGCGGCACGGTGGCGTAGTGGTTAGCGCTGCTGCCTCACAGCGCCAGGGTCCTGGGTTCGAATCTGGCCTAGGGTACTGTCTGTGTGGAGTTTGCATGTTCTCCCCATGTTCGCGTGGGTTTTCTCCGGGTACTCTGATTTCCTCTCACAGTTCAAAGATATGCTGTCTGGGTTGATTGGTCACTCTAAATTGCCCTCTGTGTGTGGTGTCCTGGACTGGCATCCCGTCCAGGGTGTAGTCTCGCCTTGCGCCCTGTGTATGCCAGGTTAGGCTCTGGCTCATTGCGACCCTGTAAAGGAGTAAGAGGTTAATGATAATGGATGAATGTATTTAAGGACATAAATCACTATGTATATCATTATATTTTGTTTTTGTTACATTTCTACTGTGGTAAATTAGTAAAATGATAAACCTACTATTTGAGTTTTAGGTTATATTCATTTCATAAATTTGTTTTACTCAAAATCTATCCACTAATCCCAAGTTATGCATATTTCTGCCACATATCTGGAAGAGGTGAAACTAGATGAAAAAGACTTAACTGCTAATAATCCCCTGCTCTGGAGACCTGTCCTGCAGTATTATTTCAGACTCTAATGCTGCTGAGTAAGCAGAGTTTAGCTTTTAATTAATTTTAAAACCCATTGATCCGGTAAATGTATAATGGTCCAAACAGGTGACCTTTTCCCTTTTCTGAATCATGGAATATTGAAAACAAGAAAATATATATTATTTAAATATTTGTATTATTTTATATAAGAAAATGTCAGTCCTTAAAACTGTACTGTATATTTTGCTGGTTAGCCAGCAAATATAGTAATAATAATAATGATAAAAAAATAGAAATTAATTATTAAGAAATCCTTGATGAACATTCTCGTGTTGTTGTTTCCCTTTGTGCGTTAACTGACATCTCCAAAATCGTGATGATAATACTGTGCAGGGTCATTTAAATGGTTTCCGTCAAGATCATTAATGTAGAAACTTAGAAACTTTCAGCTAACATACATGGCAATACAGCAATAAAAATAACTTGCACATGTTAAAAAAACATGGGAATGTGTGAGGACAACTTATCCTCCAACACATTATTTTGATAGATTGAGGCAGCACCTCTTATTTAACACTGAGCAAATCCTAAGTAAACATCACTCAGTCATTCCCCATTTGGTCTTTCTATGTTGTTAAAACCTGTAGCGCACCTGTACATAACTGCAGCATAGGAATCTGCAGTCTTTCCTCCTACCTATTGCACAGCTGTCCTATTTGCAGGTATTCAGTTCTAATGAAGAAATAGAACCCTGATTGGAAGGACCACTCCAGGAAGGTTAGATCTTCCATTACTGCCCACACAGTTTTTTTTTTGGGAGACATTCTAGCTGAAAGTTGCATGGCCCTCTGCTAATGGATCTTCCTGACTGGTTTCCAATGTTCATACATTTATATTATACCCCCCCCCACACCCCAACTGCTTAATGCACTATGAAGTTTGGCCTTCTCTGATCAGGTGAGTTTGAGTGGCGTGTGGGATGAACGTCACGGACCAGAAAGAAGTGCAACGGAGGCGCATTGGCGCCTCAACCTTTTATTAAATTAATGAAACATAAACAGTTTAAACAAAAAAACACACAAAAAAGGGCACATGGGACGAAACAAAACAGACAAATAATAACGGTAATCACAAATACAATGACTACCTTTAACTTTCACAGTTTTGGGTAGCATTCGCTCTGTTTCTATATAGCTCTCTCCTAAGCTCCTCTCCCCTAATGAGCCTGGAGTGGGTCTTTTTATATTTGTGGCTGGAGCCTTAATTGCCTATTAATAAATTACCTTATTAGGCTCCAGCCACATCCCCACTGATTTTATAGGGATGGGGTATTTAACCCCATCCATGCCAATTGCACTTTAAAAGACCGGCTTTTTGTCGGTCTCAAATAATAAATAAAATGACAGATGGCTTTCATCCGCCCGCTCACGAATACAATATTATAATAATAATAATAATAATAATAATAATAATAATAATAATAATAATAATAATACATAAATGTGCACAAGAGGAGGGCACCCCATCACACCTTCTTACTGCTGTGTAAAGGGAATAGAGTGCCCTGGACTGGATGGCCAGACAATTAATTCCCAGGGTTAGGTGGAAGTTGGCCATCTAGAAAGGGGGCAGAGCTATGGTACACCAAGTCATCGACCCGGAAGGGAAGCGATGTGGCAGCCGCGGATTGGAGGTTCGCAATCGTTAACCAAGGGGGCGTGATTCACGGTACATAATGGGACATAGGGAGGTGATCTGTTCCTTTGTTATGGTTACGGACGAACTGGAAAGGAGCGTGATAATATCGTGAGTGTTTGTTTGTTTTGTCGTTGCTAATACTGTGTTTGATTTGTGATTATTAGACGGCTAAACATGATCCAGGAGCTGTGGTTTAAGGCCAGCACAAACCTGGACATCACTGCATCATTGTTCACGTATTAAATTGTATTTCACCACTTGCACTCACTCTGATCGTGTGTGTATTTGTGTGTGTAAATTGACTGTGTTATTATTTGGGACTGCAACCCGTTATTTGGAACAGTGAGATACACATTGTTGTGTATTGCCTGGGATTATTATCTGTGTTCACCAGACCAGAATTATTAATAAACACGCTGCACTTTGGATTATCGTTGCCTGTCTTTCATTGATCACCACATGACTCCTGCACCTGCGCACAGCAACCCACTTTGCCACACTCAGGTATTACAAATCTGATGTATTCATTTTTCATACTGTCATGGCAGTATGTACAACTACAGTATAGATGATATATGAGAATTCTGGGCACAGGAAGTTCTTGGGCTTTGCTGTAACTACCCAAAGTATATATGGGAGATTTTCCAAGTTGAACAGGGTTGAGTTGATTGAGTGAAGGGGGGTGGGGCAAACAGGGCACTTTTTGGTCCACAAAAGGTTACTGGTTTATGTCCTCTTCACCCCCAGCTCTCAGTTCCACACATACAGACTCACCCTCACCAGAACGCACACTGTTTTTGCCAACATTAATTAACTCATTGCTGAAGTCTTTCACCAGTCCCCTCACAGATGGCAACTGGTGTCTATGGAATGGAAAAATAATATGGATTTCCATGAATGCTGTGAGTCCTTCATAACAGGTGTTATTTTTCTTCCCCACATATTACATTTCTGGCACACCCTTTGGAACAGATTTATTTAAACAACATTATTAAAACGGTAAATGAAACAGTCTATTCAGCACGTGTTCTGTTTCAACTTCTCGCCAATGCAAGGAACCAAATTGTTAACAAAAATACACTGACTGGCAAAAAAAGTGTACACTTTGGAAACAGGTGTGTGCCCAGTGTTCCTGTGGTTTGGGCCACAGTAACACATCTGTTGCTTTTCACAGTATGTTGCACACAAAAGTATACTATTGTGCACAGCTTATATTGGTCTAGTGGTTCATTTATACAGACTATGGGATATTTTATCCAACTCAAAGAGAGTATTTCATGAGTAAAGGGAGAAATCTGGACACCAGATTTTCTTTCTTTCTTTCTTTCTTTCTTTCTTTCTTTCTTTCTTTCTTTCTTTCTACTCATCATTAATGTGTTACATCTTTCTTCTACAAACTTTGCATCATGATGAGCTTGTTTTCTGATGTGTAACATATGCCTAATAGCATTTAAAATCCATCCAGTCTATACCAGCTTGTTGTAGACTTGGAACCTGAAACCAGGCTGTCTATTAATGCTGCACAGATGAAGTCAGGATGATGGAAATATACAGTATACAGTAGGAGTAGAAGCATCCATCTTCTCTGACCATTAAGTATAGTTTGGTGTGTCCATGTGCTTTAAATTGTGATATATTTAATTTTTTATTGTAAAGTGTCAATAGATGGGGCTTCATAATTTCAGTAAGTACATGGGAGACCTTTTTCATTCCACACTCATACCTTGTTTATGTGGCGCTAAGTTCAGACAGTATACATTGGATAATTACTTGAATGTTCTGAATTCCTACAGACTTGAAACTGTAAGCATATATTAATGATGTAATGATGAGGTTTCACAGACCTTGATTAGCAACAAAGAAAAGCAAATCCACAACCACACACAAAGTTACTTAGACCACTCCAAATGTGTCTAGAAATTGTTTGATGAGTTCAATGAAAATGTTAGGACTGATAATTCAGAGATCTGTAATCTCTGATATGTCAATGAAAATATGCTGGGGGAAAAGAGATTTCTAAAAAAAATGTGTTTTTCCGAGAGGAGTGGAGGGTTCATGCGTACATCATCTGGTGAGGAGGTCTCGGTCTGACAATCATGCAAGTTGTCCAGTCATGAGACATAATTCCCATTGATACTGTACATTACTGTACAATTTCTCTGCTGCTTGCATGGTCAGTTTGTTAAGAGTTCAAAAATTCAAAGGTTCAATGATTAAAGTCTTACAAAAAAGATGACTACTTATATATGTTTTGTTTAATATCAGTGAATTGGTTTAGGGTACAAAATCTGGACATATTTCCCTAATTAGTGAAAAACTCCCTATTGTCACCCCACATTTTAAAACACGGCTTCTGCTCTTTCGACTTGTGTCAAAACCTATTTCCGCATAGTGTTTAATTCTGACTTTGGGCAGTATAGCATTTGGAGGCTGTGTGGTCCAGTGGTTGAAGAAAAGGGCTTGTAACCAGGAGGTCCCCGGTTCAAATCCCACCTCAGCCACTGACTCATTGTGTGACCCTAAGCAAGTCACTTAACCTCCTTGTGCTCCGTCTTTCGGGTGAGATGTAGTTGTAAGTGACTCTGCAGCTGATGCATAGTTCACACACCCTAGTCTCTGTAAGTCGCCTTGGATAAAGGCATCTGCTAAATAACAGCATTTATTGTAAGCAGCATTTGGTACTGAATTAAGAGGATAGTTTTATTTCCCAGCAGTGAGTGCAGTGTCAGCCTATAACTCAAGTGAAAATAAACTTATGAAGCTGTACCAGCCAAGGTTGAGGCTACCTGCCTGTGGAGAATGCAATATAATCTCAGAAGCAGGGAAATTCTGTGTCTGTCTGCTCATGAAACCAATCAAAAAAGTAGGTTGTTTGCATTCTTCTTAAATGTATTTGAGCTGCTTTTAAACTGCAGTCTTCATCATTTTCTCAGATGTTGTATTGCAGAAAAGTGGAGAATGATTGCATTTGCAATTGTACAGTATTTTATGCACTGTACACATGGTCCTATGCACCCTACAGTCATGCTTTATTATACTGCTCAGGATCTTTCAGCCAATCAGAGCGAGCGTTTCATCTTCTGTATTCCATGACACATCACCCCATTCATGACATCAACTGGGCTACTTTCAGTTTTAACTGAGCTGTATTCTCAATAGCCGCACAGTTGATGTCACCTGCTTTGAAACCATACCTCAGGCACCTCTCAGAAATTCCTTTTAACTGCAAAATTCATTAAAAACGGTGACATCACAATCGGCTGTGTACCTCAGCCACTTAACGATGTTCTCTTCACCAACCTTTTACCTCTTTTCAACGAAATTGACTAAATAAAGGTTGGTAATGATGATACAACAAGTATAGTTGGATTTTTAACTTGTCTATTAATAATAAAGCAATAGGCTTATAGGACGGCAAACGTCTGTGTGTGGCGGAATATCGGCACGAGTAGTAGTGTACGGACCAAGGCTGATGTAGCCTTGTAATGATACCAAACAAGACTACATTTGCACATATTTTTTAGCCTTTACATTCAACCCGCACATCTGTGATTGTTTATGACAATGAAAAGTATGTTCGCTGATTTGTAATAAATTGCTATGGTCCTTGGAATATCATCATCTGTGCCCCCACCCAGCAATGCAACTAAGAATTTATATCAGGTTTAAATTTGAATTCCTCATTCCTCCTTATAGGAAACATGATTCCAGTGTTACAAAACACTGCATTCCCTCAGTAAAAGAGACTAATAATGTGTAGGTAGGCTCATCAAAAAAATGTTGATGTGTGCCTGTTTCCTTCTAAAATAGTTTAACCCTTTCCCCCTTAGAAACTGCTACAGCAAACAAAAAAAGACTTTCCCTTTGAAATTACAGATGTCTTCAGTTGCGTAACAGTAAAGAGACATCAGAAGCAGTCTATAGCTTTGTAGAGCTGTTGCAACTCATTGATGGGTTGGTTATTACAGTAAGTTTCTAAAAGATGTTAACTTTATCATTACTAAGGGCTCGTACTTTCAGTTGCATATACCTAATGCAGCTGTGATCTGCCTATAGTTCATCTACTTCTCCAGTTTCTACTTCTCCAGAGGGATAAACAGCTGACTACATAAGCAAAAAAAAAAGTGACGCTAGACATCTGTGATGAAAACATCAATGCAGCCTACAGTATATCTAGATCCCATTTTTTTTTTACTTCTATTGAGCTTTATGTTACATAATGAGGAATGTTACAATACTGGGTCTTTTTTAAATACCCACACATACCGTCTTGTTTTGTGGTTGGCTCACTAGCATCTTGCCAGCCTGCAATAGTTTGAACACCTGAAATAAATACTAATATCTGAAACTCTTTTTCAGGCAGGGATGATTCGCACTGATAATGGGGAGTTTTTCATTGAGCCCCTAGAGAAAGGGCAGCAGGAAGTGGAAGAAAAGGGGCGTGTTCATGTGGTGTATCGCAGGTCCGCCATCAAAAGGGAACCATTGGAAACAAGGGAGGACCTCCACAATGAAGGTAGGCATGAAGTAAGATAATACTCCAAGACGATGTATATGAGTATTAGCTTTCAGCTACAGTATAATGTTGGTGAGCAACAGTGTTCTTTTAATGCAGGCAAGGCAGGTGGCTCCACTGTTGAGTAAAGAACTCTGGCAGTCCTTGTTCATTGTTGGGAAGGAGACCTTACAGCTTTTTTTTGCAATGGCACTGGCTGAAACAATGTAATACTGTCTTACCATTGTGTTTGTCGTAAATGCTTGCATTTAATCAGAGGACAGATTGTTGTACTGTCTTTATGGCTACATGTATTTGTGAGCGCCTAGTACTGCTTTTCACAAAAGCACTGGAATTCAGTTGAAAGCTTACTTTATCCATTGTCAGTTCAAAGCAAGGGATAATGGTTTAACACTGGAGTCATTATAAATAAACTTGCTATATTTTAAATTATGTAAGTATACTACTAATATGGTTTTATTTACCCATACCAATACAAAAAAATTGTATTTGGGTCCATCAGTTCAGTGAATCTAACATTGATTTTTTATTTTTTTTTATTTTTTTTTTACAGTTTAAACAGGTGCTTAGTGTTAAGTGCCCAGTCAGGTTTTTACATTATTGCTGAAGAATTTGTGTCATTCCTGTCAGGCTTTGCTTAAGTGAATGTAGGCTGACCCCTCCTTTTCCCCTCTCTTTCTCTCACCAAAAGAACAGTTCAACACAGCTGCTGCAGTACTCAGCTCACCAGCTGGTAAGAATGAGGAATGCAGGGCTCCTGTGGATGTGCTGGGAGCTCCAAGGCAAAAAGATTCCCCATTAATGCATGCAGCCACAGTTCAAATGTTAACAAAACCTGTGTTAATATGTGACTAATATCTGGCAGTGAGCATTTCATTCAAGTATTTTTTGCTTGTTCTTCTGCAGTTGTTGGTAACTTTTTGGTGAAATGATAATTTAACCATTGTATTAACACAAAGAGACAAAGATAAAGATGATAAAGATTGCCTTCCTCTTCAGTTCCACCAAGTTGATGGGCAGTGCAGATTAACTACAGGTTATGGATAATCACATCATCTACATTTCACACTGAAACCTGAAATACAGAAAGACACACCTGTCACAATTGTTGGTGCAATTGTTATTTTGTTTCCTGTTCCTTTTCGAGTGTAGAAAAAATATTAGTTCAAAATGGACAAGAATCAAAGTTGCTGTAAATGGATACAAATATAATTTTTACAGTTAGCAGTTGGAGCTAGTCATAGTAATTAAATATTCTTGTACATTCAATCTGCATACAGATTGTGAGCCCATACTGTATAGTACTACAAACTGATGTGCAGGCATTATGTATTTTGTTCATTACTCAGTTGTATTGGGATAACACGATTGGCTCATCATTTATTTGATCTGACTAATAATAATAAGACCACGACTGGAAATACGTGCATTTATATTATGAGAGTGCTCACTCGTAGGTTTTATGGCAAAATCCATTGGAGCACCAAAGTCCGTTTTTTATAGCAGAGCTTGAAATCATTATTAGAGCTACATCTTTTTAGAAAAGGTGTGTGATTTACACTAAATGGGTAGATTTCTTTTAAATGTATTGAGGCTACAAAGAATGAAAGTACAATGTTATTCTAGGCCAGACCTTACTTGATGCTATTTTAATTTAAAGCTTTTTATTGTCTACCTAAATTGTTAGTAAGTAGTAACTGTTTTATTACCAATATGGCATTGTTTAGTTTTTGTCTGTATTAAAGTGAAGATTGACTGAGTGCAGAGTCTGTGGCTCAATGCATGTGAACTGACCGACTGAATTACATCCTCACTGGGGGTGGTGACAGATTCCATAGCCTCCTTTCCCATAACACAGTATTTCAGTATTTGCTGGCTTGACAGTCTACAAATTAGGAAAATTGTATTTAAAAAACAGCTGTTAGCTCCAAAATTACACTTTGCGCTAAACATACATTTTCTATTACGTGAATCACAGATATTACAGGATTTTAAAGTTTTAAGTAAAAAATAATATTTCAAGTGCAACTTGAATAAGATTAAAACAAAATACAGCAGTATTTATTGATGTGCTGTATGCAGTATGCACCCTTTTTTAACTAAACAGACAGCTTTGCTAGGTATACTGTAATAATATCATCTCCATTCGTTTTTTAAATTGATTTATTTTACAGCATGTTGAGTCAATTCCAGACATTGCCACTGCACATTTTTAAAGAGGGTCTGATTTATAGTGGATTCTGGCAGAAAATGAAGACTAAGCCTTAGTTGGCATCAGTTGTTAGGTCTTGTTTCGCAATGCTGATGCAACACTTTTTTTTACCTTTTAAACTGATATTTAACTAATTAGGCTTTTGTGTCTGCCAGAGGGTACTGGAGAGGTGAGGAGGAAGTCATTCAATACTTCTGGTTCAGATTTGTAGCTGAGAAGCATGGAATAGGAAAGAGAAACCATGGTGCACTGAGGGGCTGGAAACTTCACTTTCCTCACTTCCCTTTCTTTTGGAAAGAATGGCTGCCTTTGTCCACAAGAAACATTTATAAATGCATTCTCTCAGTATGTTAAACAGACTTACGTTCCTTATAGGCCTGAGAAAGGCATTTATTATTTGCATGGAAAAGTGCAATTAGAGCTGTTGTAAATTAACCTGTGCAGCATTAGATAATTATGCAAACATAAAAGGATAATAAACAGGCAGAAAATGAAATATTCCAGAAATATATATGTTACAAAGTATCCCTTTAACATATTCTTTTGGCCTCCACCACATTTTCTGTTTTCAAATCAGTTGTGCACAGGAATCCAACTAAATAGTGTGATGTACTGTATGTGGTGTTTGAGATTCTGCAGAACTGAAGTTATGAAAAGCTGGCAGTGATTGCCAAGCATCCTTCTAATAGACTGCCCACGGGAATTGTTCTTTCTGTGCTTTGTTTCATGAGTGTAGTTTGTAGCCAAGTAGAAGGTGTTAGCACGGGAACCAAAACAAATAGTAATTTAAATAGAGTGCCTTACGAATATGACTGGCACTATATCTGTGGACTTGGGAATATCTTAAAACAATGCTAACATGGTTATTTTAAAGATCGTGGGAGGCATTACCCACCTTCTGTAGCTATAATATCACAGCTACATATTATAATCGTGTATTTTTTGCCCATGTTGAATGTCTGATACCCGGCTCCTGCTACGCTATAAAAATACGCTGATCTTTATAGTGACTGAAAGGTCCTGCAGACAGGAAGTTGCAGAGCCCCACAGTAAAGTTCCATTTTGCATGAAAACATTACTTCTTTTTACTATATTCATATTGTTGTGAGATTGTGGTTTACCTTTGGATTCTATAGCAACATGGACATTGGTTTATTGGTGATGCTTGTTGAATATGACACACTGTCGTGCATCTTGGCACCAAAAGAATGAATCACTCGAGGCAGCGGATTTTGCCAAGTGGTGTCAGGAACAGAAAAAGCTCTTTCTTTGTTAAGATGCCAAGCAGCATCTGTACAACACAATGGATAAAAACAAATGCAGATCCGAACAAACAGAGAGTGCTGTAATCTAAAAACTAAAGGAAATGACAACTAGGAGGAAGCTATCTGCTGTTATTACAGAATCTAGTTCCTTTGAAAGTTTAAGGAAGCATTTTTCATCAGAACACAATGCAGGGATAAAGATGTGTCTTTGAGCTGATGAGTTTCTTTTTTTTTGGGGGTTTTGTTTTGTTTTTTCAGTTCCTGACTTTGGCGTAGGACAGCTGCAGAACTCTCTGGACAACATAGAGCATCAATTGATCCAGTCAGATCGCAAAAGGAGACATGCCAAAAAAGATGACTACAATATCGAGGTGCTGCTGGTGGTGGACGATTCGGTAGTGCGATTCCATGGGAAGGAACATGTGCAAAACTACGTCCTGACGCTCATGAATATAGTAAGTTTAGACAGTCATTAAACAAAGGCAATTCATGTATTTCAGGAATTTAGTGAATATAAAAGCTATAAACCAAACAATTTTCACAGGGTATAATTAAGAGTTGTTCTAATTTTCCTTTTGCACCGTACAATTGTGTGCTGGTTACATGGGGATCTGATAAAAATAGATGTTGGCTGACTTTATTTCTTCTCGATTTATAAGATTGTTGGAGGTGCAGTTATCAATATCTGATCTTTATAAATGAATTACTATTTTAAAGTCGATAATTAGCGATTTCTAATGGTGAAGAATATCATTAAATCTATGCCACTGATTTTGTACTGATGGGTAACATAAAGATGACTGGCAGTGTTGTTTAAAATCATTTTAACTGAACTCCTAAATATTCCTCAAAAGCAGCCTTAAATTGCGAAAGAAGACCAAACACTTGCCGTGAATAAGTAACATTACTTATAGGGTTCAATTTGGATTGAGTATTTTATGTTAAAACACCTTTCCAGTCAGTAGACTAATTTGATATATTGTGGGTTCTCTAGTTTCTCTTAGCTTAACTTAGCAAATGACTCACAGAAGGCCAGAAGAGGAGCTGCACTAAGGACCAGTGTTGACGACCACAAATGTTAAAGCAAGATCCACAGGCAGTAAAAAGCCATGAGCTTTCTTATATTCGTACAAGCTGATATAAGAGATATGGTGGTTTATAATGACAAACCAAGAAATCCAAGAAAACGGACTTGAAAATTAGGCAGATTTCACTTTCTGGTATCCTTAGAAATTCATTGAGTTTACAATATATACGTTTTTTAGTGGAAATACAGTAGTATTCTCTTCAACAGCAGTCACAGAAGAACAATAGAACCAAATAGTACCCACTTTTGGTAACCGCTTATGGGCTGCTTATAAAAAAATGTTAGTCTTGTCATTAAGAGTTCCACCAGCTCCTGCCACCCTAATCAGATTAGTCTGAGAAAATCCTTCGAGTCAGATTTTCACAGGGAGCTGGTTTCACTCTGTAACAGTTACGATTTGGCACCTGTAGGGCAGTCTGATTAGCAGCAGTAGGGCAATTACTGATTTGACTGGGGGTTGAGAGGGAGAAAAGCACCACAAATTAAGGGGTCTGATTGTGCTCTATAGAGATGGAATTAACACACATAACGAAAGAGAGATCTCAGTGAATTTCAGCAAAGGCTGTGTGTGGCTATTCTTTCCGGAAACTGAAAACCCCACAATTTAGAGCTTTACCGTGTGCTGTCATTACTGGAATTTGTGTCCACAACATCTGCCTGAAATGATTAGCAAGTGTAGTTTCTTAATGTTTCCAACACAAAAATACATCATATGAATATGTTCCAATTTTCCTCATTTTTAGCACCGCGTGGAGCCCTTGGTTTTCAGGACTGTCATTTTAAGCATAGGGTTTTCTTCAACCTGATGTATCCTGATTGTGGACTGCATACTAAAGTGATCATTCGTTTTCTTTCTTAATCTTAACTGATTGGCCTAAGGAGGATGTAAGACTGCTCAAAGGTATTTGCTATCTCATTTAGATGCAACATCACTGTACACAAACAGGTATTCACTAGTCCTTCAGCAAGTATTATGGATTGATAGAAACTTAGAGAAAACAAAGAACTGTACAATAGTTGTTTGCACATTAATCCTCATGTACTATATTCACTCCTTTGGCAGCAGGTTTCAGGTTTCCAGCCAACACCACTTTGTGCATCAAAGCAAGGTGAGGTTTACCTGTTGTACATGGTGAATGTACAGTGATGAGGATGGTTAAATAGAGTACACCAGAGTCACTGGGAAAATGTTGTTATGTTAATGTGCGGTACAATTTATAAAAAATATAACTCCTTTGTAAATACCCTTGTGATGCTGCAGTCTTAAATGATCCCACCAGGGTTCAGGATTCAGGTGTCTCAGCAGGTTAATGTTCCCATCTGGAGGAAGGAGAACGCCATCCCACCTGCGAAGGTTGTACCTTCAGGGGATGATAACTGAATAAACCACTGGACCACACAGCCTCCCCTGGGACCCTTAACCAGCCCGAGACACAGCGATTGCATTTTAAAAGTGGAATTCACAATACAACATTTCACAGACGTGTAGTATTTTATTCCACTTCATTCTTGGCACAGGGCCAATTAAATCATGAAAATATGCAGGGTACGGTGCCTTGTACTGCACCCTTGTGTTAGTCTAGGCAGGAATACACAGTAAGTACACCCGCTCAATACAGATCTGTACATTAATATATAAAATTCTCAATGCATTGGTTAGACCAGTTTGTTTGTTTATTACAAAATTAAACTGAAAGCTTTTTATAACATTGATATTATCATGCCAAAGGCCCACCTGGTTTTTAGCATCCACCACTTTGAATTGAGTTTTTTCTCAAATGTCCTATAGTAAAGCTCTGGAACAAAGAATACATCTCATGTTTGTTAATTCATGTAGATAATTTCACTGCACAAAAAAACCCCAAAAAAACACCAACATTACATTTAAGTTGGCATACAAAAGAAAAGCAGAAATTGCTAAAAGCAAGCACATTTAGTCAAAATCAAGTTTTAAAAATAAGTCTGTAAGTTGTTCTCAGTTCTTAACACCTGGCTCTTTAAAGGCCCACATAAACCCCTAAATATAGGTCAACGTCAAAGTTAGGCTAGATATTTCTGACAGATGTCAGGTGAAGATTGTCCAGACTAATTCGGGACAGTTGAAATATTCTGTATCCCTGGCATGAAGTTGAATTGAATGAGTAGTTATTATTTTTTAAAGATTACATACCAGTACTTTGTACTAAATAGGGTTTTACTTTATATGACCTCAATGAAAAGAGCATAACATTACCAGTATTTGTTGGTCAGGAAAATTAGAATAAGTTTACCTATAAATAGAACACTTTTAATTCACAATCTAAGTTGTAAGGTTCTAGCGATGATTTTCCATATAGTCAATTGAGAGCTTCAAGTTTCTGCAAAATAAACAAAATTAATGTTTTCACATATGATATACAACCCCTAAACATACATTTGCTATCCACTTAATGAAGCATTTTGGTAATATCCTCACAGAATATAAATATTGCAAAAAAATGCTAAAATAGTGATGAAGAATTCTGAAAGATACATAGTTACTTTGTCGGGAAACACAGCAAACTTAGATGTATGAGTCCCTATTGATGCTCTTCAGAAGAACACCCATAGAATGTATGCTTTTATAATTTACTGCTGTGACATAATTGAAAGCTGAAACACTTCCAGATCTTATTATACATCTGTGGAAAGAAACTAAATGCACCTCACTGGGTGTTCAGCCATATGGATGTATGAGTCATGATTTCAGTGAGGCCAAGTCACTCATTAGCTGAGGTCATTAATTCCTACTCAAGGATATGGATGTGCTGTGTGTTCAATATATATACAGTCAGCACTCACATATCCAACCCTATGAAATTTTAACTTCAGTGACGGTTAAACGAATATGACGCATATCTGATTATTTCATCCGATTTGATGTGCATGTAGGTGAGCACGTTATAACCTGCCCTCTACCACCCAAACACCCCCCTGCCCTGCACACACACACACACACACACACACACACACATTTTGTATGGAAAGAAAAAATATGACTTGGATTTGAGGAACTGTACAGGGAGAAGTATACTGTAGCACGTATTTGTCTTTTCTTTGGCACTGCTTCTTATTTTTTTCTTATATCTGACATATCACAAGAGATGCATCATGATGATGGTAGATCGCTCATGGAAGATTTGATTCAGCAGGGTCAAGGTAGGATATTTACAGCAATCTGTCTTGAATGTTTAACTATTTGAAGACGGCCCTCCTGTTAGTTTCATTTTTCATCCAGGGGGGTATTTCATTGATTCTTTCATTGAAATTTGTTAGCACGCGTGTTGGGGGAATAACACAGCAGTAAAAAACAAACACTTGTCTGTTTTTTCAGTGAACACAAAAAATACAATGTCAAAAATACATAGCTGAAAGGACTGTATTTTAAAATAAGCAGACTTCCATTTAGATGTACTGTAGTTGGTTTTGTTGGTACAGTATTATATATTCAACAGAAGTATTTTAATTCAGAACTATATGATTCTGAAAATATCATGAACACAACAACACCTTTTCCAGAATTACAACAGTATCCAAAGTCAGTATTCAAACTTGCAGAATATAGTGCTTGACAAGGCCCTAATGTCACCGTTCACTTGCAAATGAAAATGCACAAAAGCAACTAAAGATCACAGATTAAAAAATAGGCATCACAGTATCTAAAACTGTTTAATGATTAACTTTTACATTACTGTAGCTTGTCTTGTTCACTATGCTTTGACTGCATTTTCGTCAGGTGTTAACTGGAGGAAGCGCTGTTAAATGCACAGTACCGACAGACTTTCTTTGCACAGGCAAGAAAAAAGTACCGACAGACTTTGTTGCACAGGCAAGAAAAAAAAAAAACGCGGGCTGTGGAGGATAATTAAATTTATTGTAACATTGAAAAAATACAGAAAACTGGTGACGGAGTTGGAAATCGCGTGTGACAGGTAAGTGCATTAATATATACACTGAGTGTACAAAACATAAGGAACACCTTCCTAATATTGAGTTGCACCCCCTTTTGCCCTCAGAACAGCTTGAATTCATTGGGGCATGGACTCTACAAGGTGTCGAAAGCGTTCCACAGGGATGCTGGCCCATGTTGACTCCAATGCTTCCCACAGTTGTGTCAAGTTGGCTGGTAGTGGATCTCTACTCCGAATAGCTCGTTCTAGCTCATCCCACAGATGCTCAATTGGATTGAGATCTGGTGACTGGGCAGGCCACTGCAGTAAGGTAAATTCACTGTCATGTTCGTGGAACCATTCCTGGACAATCCTAGCCTTGTGGCATGGGGCATTATCCTGCTGAAAAAATCCATTAGCAGATGGATATACTGCTGCCATGAAGGGATGCACCTGATTGGCAATGATGTTCAGATATCCTGTGGCATTCAAATGTTGCTCCACTTTTATCAAGGGGCCCAATGTGTGCCATGGAAACACACCCCACACCATCACACCACCACCACCAGCCTGCAATGTTGACACGTGGCATGATGGATGCATGTATTCATGTGGTTTTCTCCATACCCTAGTCCTCCCATCAGCAAGAAACAGCAGGAACCGGGATTCATCAGACCAGCCAATGTTTTTCCAATCCTCCAGTGTCCAGTGCTTTTGTTCCTTAGCCCATTGCAACCTCAGTTTCTTGTGTTTTGCTGAAAAAAGTTGAACTCTGTTAGGTCGTCGGCTGCCATACCCCATTCGTGTCAAGGTACGACGAGTTGTGCATTCTTTTATGGGTCTTTCAGCACCAATCTTGTACTGGACTGTCATTTGACTAACTGTAGCCCGTCTGTTGCTCTGCACAATTCGTGTCAGCCTCCTTTGGCCTCTTTCATCAATGAGCCGTTTTCGACCACTGGCATGCCATTGGCTGGATGTCCTTTGGGTGGTGGACCATCCTTGATACACACGGGAAACTGTTGAGAGTGAAAAACCCAGCAGCGTTGCAGTTCTTGACTCACTCAAACCAGCACGCCTGGCACCTACTACCATACCCCGTTCAAAGGCACTTAAATCTTTTGTCTAGCCCATTTACCCTCTGAATGGCACACATACAGTACACAATCCATGTCTCAATTGTGTCAAGGCTTAAAAATCCTTCTTTAACCTGTCTCCCCTTCATCTACACTGATTGAAGTGGATTTAACAGGATATATCAATAAGGGATAATAGCTTTCACCTGGATTCACCTCGTCAGTCTATTTCATGGAAAGTGTATAATGGGGATTAATTTTATTCTTAATACAAAGGCAGTAAAACGCGAGTGACGTGTATCTGGGTAACGGATATCCAAGTGCTGACTATACACACACACACATATATATATATATATATATATATATATATATGACATTTTGACTTTTGATATATATATATATATATATATATATATATATATATATATATATATATATATATATATATATATATATATATAGGCTTTATTTGCATCCTGAGCCATTCAAAAAAAAAAAAAAGGCTTAATACCACAGTAGTGACGTCAAAAAGTGATAATTCCTCTACAGGAAAATATACTTGAACTTTGACCCATTCGACTCCCCGAGACCATCACTTTCAATTCAAACACAAAATGTCTTGTTTTCAATCACTCCACAACACAAACAGTACAGAAATGTTCATTAATGATCAACAAAATGAGAATACGTCAAAAAAAAGAAAAAAGAATGACGTAAAGCTGGTACATTCGTATCTCAGAGAAACTGGAGAGGAACGGGAAATTAAAACAAGGTAAAGGCAATCATCCAAATAAAGCTGAAACACTAATGGATAACGACATAGACTGTATAGCACTGAAACACTATGTTTAAAAAACAAACAACTGTACTGCTGAACGTCGTCTTCTTTAATATTAGCATCACTATATATATATATATATATATATATATATATATATATATATATATATACACACACAGTATATCATGGCTTGTTGAGATGGAAGTGGCAGCATACTACTGATTCATGGTGCCATAGCAGCATACATACTTATATAGATGAAAGGATGAAGTTTCTGTTTTCATGATTTGTTTTTTGTTTTTTGTTTACTAGGGATACACCAGTGACTCAAGGAAATGTATACAGTACTGTATAGAAAACTGTCCTGCTGGCCTTAGAAACACTGAAGGGGACAAAGGAATATAGGTGTAGAATTTAATCAATGCTTGACATTTATTTCATTTTGAAAGGCTGCTGATTTAAAATAATGTTTACAAGACGACTTAGAACAAAAGCACTTTTCTGTTTAATAACAGTTCATTTGAACTAGAGGGTTAGTAATATACTTTAGAATTGGCTATCTAGCAGCTTACACTATCTGGAATAACAACTTAGCTTCCTTAGATATGGAGATCAGCTGGGAAACTATCTGGAATAATTTAGGCGCAGAGCCTAAGAACCCTAACCATCAGTTGATTCATTTTAATTTTCTTCATAGGACATATTTAACCCCTCACAGACGCTTTCAAATGAAGCTTGCCCCTACCACTATCTGCTCGCTTTGCCCCCAGGGCGCCCTTGGCACCTTTTTGCATATGTTTTGGGAGTGCCCGGTTGTAGCTTCATTGTGGGAGCAGGTATCTGCTTTTTCTACTATATTTGGAAAGATAATCCCTTGCTCCGCTCTGGTTTTCTTAGTGAACAATGATACATCCCTTGACTTAACACCACAACAGATACGCATTTGGTTAGCTGGCCTTACTGCAGTGAAAAAAATGGTGGCTCTGCATTGGCAGCCGCCACACTCCCTTGACCTGGCGCCAATGGATCCTAATGTTTCTTGATATTATTTATTTAGAACTTTTTACCTCTTGGATCCATGGTGCCAGCGAAGACGATCCAAGCTTGGGAAAGCATAGATCTTATTAAGTCTTTGTTAAATCCAAATTAATTTAGGTCCCTGTGGTCCTTGTGGGGGGGTTATGGGAGGGAGGGGAGGGAGGGAGAGGGTAAAAAAGGAAAATGGGGAGTTCATTTGTTCATGTTTTTGTTTGTATTTTTCTACTAACCCCAATACAAATATTTGATCACAAAAAAAGAATTGGCTATCCAGTTTTTGATGTAAATATCACAACAATTGAATCGTGGATATGAAAAAGTATTTATGTGTGATTTCAGCAAGAATTATGTCAAGCTGAGAATATGGTTCTACGAGGGATCGTTTTTCTAATATGTTATTAGGGAAATATCTGGTGCTCATATAATGGTGCTTGGGACATACTTGGAGTATAGAGATTATTTAATTGAGATAAAAGATGTGCAAATGGAAAATATTTTATTTTATTTGAATTCCAGGTTTGTTTCTAGTTATACAGCTGCATTTCTCTCACTGACAGGCCAAAATGCACTTGAGACATTTCTTAGTCAGATCTGACAGGCCATTGCATAATAACTGGCTGATTTTTTTTTTAAGGCTGATACATTTCCATTCCTTTTTTTTGTTGTCAGCGCTAAAGCAGTGGCATTTATTAGGCAGTTTATGTTGAAAAGCATGTGTATGGCAAACCAATTTCATGCTTTGAAAAATAAATGGGTCTTTGAGCTGGTCTGTTTGACAGATATGTTGGCCAAGATAAGGTAGTCTTGCCAGCCAGAGGCTCATTGAAACACCAAGTAGTCTTGCAGTGGTGTGGAGTTATGGGGAGTATTGATTCTGATTCAGCATGGAGACCATGGTAAGCTATGGCTAATAGTGGTAAAACACCTTTATATTGTTGCTTACAGTCTGTTATTCATATCACACCATGCTAGTACCATGAGTTGTATGCTGATATACATGAAACAAGATGAATACAGTATATTTACCACATGTTTCTGTTTTGAACTTGGGCTGCTTCATAAACAACAAACCAGCTTGTATTTGGAAAGCCTTCCATGTCTTACATTTTGTTAATGTTACAGTGCTGCAATAACTCTGTGTGGAAGGAATGTTTTACTTTAAATTAGAAACAGCAATACAGTTTAGAGTCAATTAGTGTTAAAAATGTTTGTACAGGCTTGACTCTAGTCCTTCATATCTGTTTTACGTGGGCAATGCTGCGGATATGTTTCCATCAAGCTTTTTTTTGTATTTATTACAAAAACTGCATTTAAAGTGATAATAACCAAGGCTTTAAAAACACAATTTCTTACTTCTCACTAGCACAACAACAAGCTCACAAGTTCCTTTACCTTTTACTGCAGATTAGATTGCCAGACTTTATTTTCCCGTTTATATTCCTGTTAACTCAGTGTGGTCAGGTGCTAATGACAATTTAGATTGAAGAGCTTTGCAGATATTGGGCTAGATTGTCAAAGCTAAAATCATTAGCTCAGTTTTCATCTCAAAGGATAAAAAAAGCTATTTACAATTCTAAAATGAATGTCTGAAACGACTTCAGAATACTCACAAGCACATAAATTAAGCACATCTTTATTTCTGGTTTGGAAACTATTGGGTGCATTTCACTAAATGAAAAAAAAAAACTAATGATGATTTTGAGTAAATAGCTCTGAAAATCAAGAGTTTAGCAGGAGAAACGGGCTTCACCCAAGTTATTGGGTTCCTAAATTAACTTGGTTAGTAAAATGTATTTTTCTAATAAAGAAATCAGATTTGTGCTTTGACCACAGACCACATGCTTTATGTAGTTCCATAAAAGTTTTTTTGATATACCGTAACCCTAAACCCTGGCTCCCAGTTAACAAAATGCTGATGTTTCATTGTCATGTTCTTTTATGACTTACCCTGAAGAAAATAATTTCCACTAATAAAAATATACCCCAGGGTTAGGACTGATTACAACAGCGGAGAATGCAGAATTAATTATTATTTCCTTTCCCAAGCAGCTAATCTTGAGAGACAATGAAGTGATTCATAACTGCAGTGAACATGTTAATATCACTGAAGACCAAACCTTTAAAACAAACAGAATGGGAGTTCCCTGCACCTGAACCAAAAGGTGTTATAGAAATAATGAAGCATTTATACAAAACTACAAGTCATACTGGACTACATGTTCTGAAGTAAGCACACTATTCCTCTGCTGGAGTGTTCACCACCCTGTTAGTGTAAGCAGCAGGAATTAAGGTATGACTCACTCAAAACCAGTTTGAGCCTCTTTAGGCTTCTGAGATGTAATTAAACTCAGGTACTTTATGACTATAGTGAAACTTAAATTAACTTAAGGGAGGATGAATTAGTGGCTGCTTAAAGCTACCTATTCAAAGGGTATCTGTCTGTTGTCGAATTTCTATCTGCCACGACTTGGTCTGTCTTCCACACCCCTTGAGCAAGAATAATGAGGTCTGCAGAGTCAGGTTTCTCTGGGGAAAGGATCACTCAATGTCTACCTTCCTCGTTGGTGTTGTTTATTATTTTTGTACTACTACTTCGTTTTGTATTTTACTACTGCAGCTCCTTCACATGTGGACATATACTCAGCTTATGATTCCCTTTTCAATGTAATTACTGCCATTGCCTATTCTATTATGACCCTTTTTATAATTTAAAGAAAATTCTGACTTGGTCTCTTCAATGAAACAAGTAACTTCATGCATGTGTTTTTGTTTTAGGTTAATATTTGCATCACAGTTGTACGCATGGAGGGGGGTCGTGAGAGGGGGTGGTGGGGTTTCTTTTGCATTTTCATTTTGCAGATGGTTGAAGATAAACTTAATAGGTCATACAGTGGTAGCTTTTGAAAATCTTCGTAATTTAAGTTAGTATAATGGACACTCCTAATCCTAGATTCCACATCATATTGCCTAATGTTTCTTACAGGTGGATGAAATTTACCATGATGAATCCTTGGGAACCCATATCAACATTGTACTTGTCCGTATGATTATGGTGGGATATCGCCAGGTACGTTTTAATTTACATGAAATAGTATATGTAGAATTAGCTACTATTGGTTGCAGTGAATTAAAATCATGTATATTTTTCTACATTTATGTCTATACTTTAATAATTTGGCAGTTTTTCACGTAGCTGTATTATTCTGCTTTTTTCCTATTGAGAAAGTTGTGCTCAACTGAACCTTTACAATACCGTGGCATCACATGTCATTTAAATATATTGTTTGATTGTGACTAGATCAGGTGGTCTAGATTCCAGGTAAAACTAAATGTACAATTCGAAGTTGTTTATTTATGGATTGTCAGCTAAATAGCTTTGAGAATCTAGCCCAAATAAAAACAGACAAGAATGAAACTTTTCACAGCAATAAAATCAATTGACAATTGGATGTTATACTTGTTGTTACTTTAAGTTTTATCAGTCCATAATCCTGTGAAAGCCTTGTGATTGTCCCTTGATACAACTCAAGAACAGGTTTCAGAGGTCACAAGACTGCAGTGCTTTAACAAACGATAATGAGGTCTTACACCCTATAGACCAGGTCAGCTCTAATAAGTCAGTCTATCTCTCATTAAGAACAGAATTAGTTGGCAGAGAAGTGTGATACACACAGATTGGTATATACAGCACATTTAGGGCTCTAGCAGGAGGAACCCCATTATAACAACTGATTTTGAAACATGATATTACTTCTTTTTAGATGTAAACACAATAATGAATGGAAAAAAAATACTAAAAATCAAAGAAGAGTATTATTCTGTAGGCCAGTGGAATCTTTCCTTTTGTTTCATTAGTGAATACAATAGAAATCAGCAGGCTCTGCTGTGAGCAGTTCATTTGCATGTGTGTGTTTACTTGGATGTAGACTGAGATGGATAGGACACCCTGAGGGTAAAGCGAGCACAAGACCTGCTAGAGTCTATGTTAAAAAAAAAAAAAAAAAAAAAAAAACTTTGAAGAATTGACTCACTGCCAGCCAGCACTATTTGCTTTTGCTTTTCACTGGCAAACATCAAAGTCAACTTTGCAAACTTGGACTTAAACTGTTATCTGGCCTGATAGATTTCTCAATCTTATGGTTTGTATTATACTTTTGTGGCTAAAATGAATTTGTTATAGAATCAGGTATGTGGTGTCCTGCTCATTTGTATTATACTTTTATATGCACTCCAAAAGTGAACGCAAGGAACTTTCAAATCTTGTTTATTTAAAAAGTGACACATAACTCTATTTGAATAAAAAATGTATTTAATTCAAACTAAACTACTCATCAGGGTTTTTTTTTGTTTTTTTTGTTTTTTTGTATTATTACCTTGAATGTGACAAAAATCAGATACCCGTACTCTCAATGTTTAAGTAAAGATTTTTAGTAAAACAATATACCCTGTTCTTCAGAACTGTCTGCATTTACAATTAGAATCGCTGGCTATTCTGAAAACTTTAAAAGAGTATAAGTCTAGTTTAATTCAAGCTGCAGGAAATGTTTAAGTGAAACATTTAGTATGGTCGGAGTTAATGTTCCCTCTCTGTGGATGATCAGAGAATCACAGGTGCTATAGAATAATTGTGAAGTTGGACCATTGCTGGAGACAGTTTTACAGAGTGATGGTGCCCCTAAAATATCAAGTCAAACATAGAAAACAGTTTAAGAATCACAATACAGGCATGATAGATAAGTGACATTTGGAGGTTACCTAAATTTAATTAACCTGAAATGTACATACAGTTTTTGGTCTTGGAGGCACATCCTCTTTAATTAATTCCCCTTTTGAGAAAATTAAAGTCTGGTTATAGGATGTTAAAAAGTCCAATGGGGACTTGAAATGGCAGGCATCACAGTGTCACTAGGACTCTGGATCACTGTAGCAGCACACACAAAAAAGGATTTAAGTCACTTTGCATTTGGTCATGATCTAAGTCCACCTTGTGTAGGTCAAAGCAACACATTAATCCACGTTGCCCCCCAAAGCCAGTTTTACACAGATCATTGTTAAGGGGACTACCAGACAAGTGGACCCCTTTTTCCACTTAACGTCTACAATACCTCACTGCATGCCAAAATAATTAGAAACATACATCATCAAATTTATATTTGTACTCTAAATCCCTGACCTGTCACACACAGAGTTCATGAGCTATGAGAACAACAGGAGCTCAGAAGTACTCAAATGTTTTTGCACTACAGTATGTATGATTTCCCTCCCCAACTCTGACTCAATTAATTTCCTGGCTGTGGGAACTCTGGAGCAGACTGACACATGACTACCTGCTGTGATTTAAGATGGGCAATCACTTCAGATTATGGTACACTGGATCGACAAATGTATAAAGCAACAGGAGAAACGGTGCAGTATTTTGAATTGGTTTTATATGGTTGAAATTAATCATTTGTATTTTCCAACTAGATTAATTTTACAAAATGACATGTAGTAGATGTAACCATGCTTTGAAGATTGAGATTGGCAATTTGCCTGCGAGTTTCTTTTAATTTCATTAACAATTAGGCATATCATGAACTGTGTCTGATTTGTAGGGTGTTTGGTTATGGCAAGGACTTTGTTAGTTTCTCCCAGGTATGTACATTGTTTTATGGAACATAGCTATGCGGTTAGGTTGCCCAAGAAGGCCAGACCTGTTAGGTAACAATAAGAGGTTAGCTCACCTCTGAAGTTCAAAGACACCATAGCTCCGTTCCTCGCAGGTTTTTTTCCAGTGCTCATACTGTGATGGATGAGTTTCTCAGGCTGGCGAGATCAGAGGAAAGACACTCCTATACATTCCAATGGAACTGAGCACACATGGGTCTTCCTGACATTGAGCTAAAGCTCACCTACTGAATGTCAGGAAGACCGAGATCAAAGACACCAACACAAATCTGTCAGTGACCAAATGTGCTCCCAGGAGATTCATTGTCAAGGTTCAGCTTTGGTAAAAGCAAATATTTAGGACTAAAAGAACTGTTAGCTGTCTTTTCAAATATTTGTTTTTTTTTTCAGTTATTGAGGAATAATATGTCAACAGACATTTTACAAAACGTTTAGCAATGGAAATGGGTTATAAAATTCCAAACAACTGCTTACAAAAGCTAAGAAATTATGTACTCCAACCAGCCATGAATAGGGAAGTCATGTCTTTAAGTAACTGTTTTTCTATCATCTCAGTTTACATGGTTGCCTGCTGGATGGTATTTATTGTTTTATAAATTGAGAGAGGTCAAATGTGCATTGCTCCCTTGAATAAAACAAAGCAAGGCTGACCTAACAGTTAGAATTTTTAAGCTAACAACAGAGCTTGATAGAAAGCATTGCTCTGGTATTCCAGTTGATTAATGTACATGGGAAAATATGCTATATAATAGAAAAAAAGTTAAGTTGAAAAAATGCGCCTATTTATAATAAACATATTTCTAAGGTCAAGTACCTAAGTAATACTAGAATGCTGAATGTGAGACAAGAATGAAGGTCGAGTCCTTCATTCCACTGGTCACTATTGTGTCTAAAATGTCTCATAATGGTCACTTCAGTGGATGAACATGTTTAGTAGCATATTATACAGTTATACATTTGTAAGTTTAAAGTCTTTTCAAAGCTCTTTTCAAAATGGCCGCTCTAGTGCACTGATAGTGTAAGGATTATTGCCCACATTGTCAAACAAGTAACACCGCAATCCATGATGTGATACGGAACAGAAAAGCCAGAGCATTCGTAGGTATTTTTTTTTTTTCGCTCTTCCTGGAGTGATTTAGAGGAAACATCTCAAACCCCAATGAGCTAGAGCAGCCATTTTGAAAAGAGCTTTGAAAGAGACTTTAAAGTTATAAGTGTAAAAAGTTGTCAGGATGTTAACAATGAAAAGAGAAATTACAAGTACATTGTTTAAACAGTTGTAGCAACACGTGGGGACGTATAACGCTATATTTTTTAGAACCCCGCTACTTACTCTTTAAGGAATTATAAAACAATGGGTGTTTTTCCTGGTGATCTGCTGACAAAAAAGCAAAATACGTAATACTTTTAGGGCAGATGCTTCATTAGTGATGTTTGTGAGTTTTTTGGCAGAACCATTTATCATCACTACAGCCAACAACAAAGCGCACATTGTCATAGACAACAGCCATTCATCAATGCAGAGGAAACAATAAGCAGCTGACCTTTAAGGAATAGTATTCTGTTGGAACTTTTTCTGTTTGTGGGAATGTTTTTTAATTTTTTAAAATTCACTGAAAAATTAATTTTCCTCTTAAGTGCAATTTAGTGAACTCCTATCTAAAAAACAGTGGTAGCTACAACCCTCAAAAACTAGAATCAGAAAGAATTTTACAAATATCATGCATGGTTTTGATTTTACACAGAATAGCTTGATGGGTGCGCAGGCTCATCTACTTCAGATTCTTTACTAGAATCAGTGTGAATAAGTTTGTTTTCCAAGAGATCTTCCCCTTCTGTCATCCCAACAATATCTTCTTATTATTATTTTGTTTTCTTTCAGGTTGGTAAGCCTTCTTGGTTAAGTAGAGAGATTAAGTATGCTTCCCTGTAATTTGTGCACTTTGAAGCCATGGTATATGGTAATCGAAACCGTAGATACTGAAATGGCTTGGGGCTTTAGTGAAATGTGTTGTGATTGGAGAATCATACCTGAAATATCTCCTATGGATATATCACTACAGTAAATATTTTGCTAATTTCTTTTTGGGTTTTTGAACATTTTGGGCGATTTAGTATGATTTCCGGTAAGCTTTGTACTTTTGATCACTGAATCTCCTATCAGAAAACCAAAACCTAAAACTTTACTAAAAAATAACTGTGTTTTGGTTGATTGTCTGAAGTCTGACAAAGGCTTTTATGCTAATTTGAAATTGCATCATCGATCTAATTCGATCTAAATTATAATGGGTCGTCCACAAAGGGTTAAACAGGTTTTAGAAACAATTAAGAAGTTACACATATATACCAAGTATCTTCTTTCTTACAAACTCAGTTTGGGGTCACTTGTGCTTCCTATAACTTTGTAAATTTCTACTTTGGTTTCCTCCTGCAGTCTATCAGCCTGATTGAACAAGGGAACCCTTCGCGAAGCCTCGAACAGGTCTGTCGATGGGCTCATTCCCAGCAGCGCTCTGAGCCCGACCATGCAGAATACCATGACCATGCCATCTTCCTGACAAGGCAAGATTTTGGTCCCGCAGGTATGCAAGGTACTGTATTTTTCTCGATCGAGGCCTGTGCAGTACTGCAGACTGGGTGCTGATTAGTATCTGCATCTGTTCACAAAGGTTTGCTTCAAGTCTTACTCAGGTAAGGCTTCTGGAAATGTACAGTTTGCCATGTAGTGGGGTCATCTATGTTTTAGAGAATTAAATGTCCATTGAAGCATGTCAACTTAGCAATCAGTTGTTACCTCTTGCAGATGCCTTGAAGTAATTTTCCAGCACCTTGCTGACTGGGCATTGGTGCCAACTGCTAGAGAACTTTATTGTATATATAAAAAAAGAAATTAAGGGTTTGGGAAGTAGAGGGGGAAAAAAAATTACAGTATACTTACAGCTATGGCCAAACATTTTGCATCACCTAGAATTTTAGGATTGAGAAAAACTGTATCAACATTATTAAAGAAACTACAAAATGATAACGCAAAAGTCTAGCAGAAGCCATAATAATAGTACAGTATTTCATGTTGGATTTTGAAGGGTCACATTTTTCAAAAGTTTTTTTGTTAAGTATGTGGAAAGCTACAAAGTATTACATAATTCAATATGGTAACGTAACATTATTCAGCCGATTTCATTTGACATTATGACGCAAGATTAGTTAATTCTATAGGGTGGTGCAAAACTTTTGGTCATGGCTGTAGTTTAGCATTGTAATGTCTAAACTAGTATTTTCCAGATGTATTTATTCTGTGTTGCTTTTGTCTTTCTGTATGCTGTTTGCATTATCTTTGCTTACTTGTAATTTCATCTTTTAATTTTTTCTGCATTCCCCTGTGTAAAACCGGTAAAAAAAAATTGCTTGCTAATAACTCCAGTACCTGCAGACCCCAAGAAAGAAAAGGTTCATTTTAATGTCAAGGGTTAATTAAGCATCATTATATAACTAGTAAGCTACCTCAGTTTTTATAATTTTATTGCCTAGTTTTTAATTCTGTATTCATCCATTTAAAAAAAAAAAAATTTTTAAAAACATTCCTTTCTGAAGATTCGAGATACACATTTTGAGTACTTTAACTTGTTTTTGTCGCACAGAAAATGTTGCCATAGTTTCAGCTGTATTTTGGTCATAACAGCCCTGTCTCCAGGACAGTTTTAGATTTGCCTTGCCCTCTGCTCCAAAGGAGCACCGATTCGGGCGGGAATGCAAACATTACACTAATGAGCGAAACTAGTATAGAGGCGGAAATGTGTCACACATTTTTATGTCAATTAAATAGTCAATGGTGTAATAATTTAATTGTGTCTGATATATCACTTTGGAGGTAATGCAATGATCTAGTGGTCACTTATTCAGGGTTGTTGGTTGACTGCCATCCAATTTGAGTTTTAGGTAGAAACTTAGTAACAACTTGTGACTGGGAACACATTTTGCGGTACGAATGCTGTCACTTCCTCATAATTCTGTTTCAAATTAAATCACACAGCAAAAAGCAAAATAATCTGTTCTCATATGGCATATTGTATATGTTAACTCAGGAAAACATGGCTAATGATGCAATATGTTTCAGATATACAAGTGGTGTTATTTATTAGGAGTCATAATTGAGCAACTTAGGACTTAGGACTCCAAAATCATTTTCATATTTTCTAGTGATTTTCATATGGGGCTTGTGGTCAAAATTATAACATTATCTAGACAACATGCTATTATATATGTGTTTTGATTTTCATTGTAGGCATTGCATTGCTGAGTCACACAATGAAACTCCATTAACTTACAGGTACAGCTGGAATATTGAGGATGTCTTAAAAATAACACAGTCAATATCAGCTTGTGTTACATATCAATTAGGACATGACTTCTATAAAGGAGACTCAATCCCTTATCCAAATTAAAGCAGAATGCAATGTGTCATGCAAGTACTGGAACAATTTATTCAAGATTTACTAACAATTTAATTTCATGAACAAAAACACCATTCTAGTTAGTTATGCAAATAACATGCCCTTGTAGACATTGTATCATTTTGTGACATCAAAGTGCTCTGTTGGAGCTCAGGTAGTGGTTAGTTTTTCAGTAGGTACTGACATGCATCCTGTTATTTTAGCACCTTAATGTCTGGTGTCGCTTGGTGTTCACTGTGTTTATACTACACCACTGGAGGCTTATGTGCTGTTGGCTTCTAATTATTGTACTTACTGTATATTGATGCTGACTGCTTTTTTTCTGCATGCCAAAGTTCTCAAATGGTCAGAAAGCATGACATTTGTTCAATAACAAAAAAGAAAAGGAATGTGCTTCTGGGCTGCACTATGCTAAGCTGAATCACTGCACACAACTTGATCGAGTATAGTACACAATATGTTTTATGATAGAAATAATGTGTTTAAAAGGGGGTTGTTTTTTTGTGTCAGTTACTGCTATTTTTAACTGTTGTGCCGTGTTTGTAGTGGGGTTAGCAGGGTTAAACAAAAGCCCTGTAGTTCAAGTGGGTTGTTTTATGGGGTCTAGTTATTTAAAAATGAAATACTTTCTAGCAATTACAGTAGTTGCCCTTCTTAAAGTAAAGACTGTACTACATTATTGAACTATTGTTAGCATTTGTGTATATAACTACACTGCCTGTCCACTTTTTTCTGACCTAATATCGGCTGTGCCATTCTTGCCCTGATCACATCCTTGACACAGCGTGGTCTAGGGATGTTAATTCAGTCAGTCAGTTTATATTTCAGACTTGACTAGCCTGTCTAACCATCTTTTCCCTGTCCATCACTAACTGTTTACATCCACAGCTGTCTTTCTTGGCAACCACTTTACCCTTTCATGCTACTGATACACTATGATAATGATGTCTTGGAGAAAGTCTGCAAACATAACTGTCTTTGCTACTGTGGCACCTGCTCAAGGTGCACCCACCACTATCATGCATATTTTGAATGCTGTTTTGTGCTCCTGCTATAGCTTTATAGTGCTGCAGGGTTCACATATCACTTCACATGATCAACCTAATTTGCATCTGATTCAGGCAATGTCAAATCCAATCCGGTAGTTCAGAATAAAGTGGCCAAACAGTGTATATTTAAAGTCTTACAAATAACAGGATTATAATATAACATTGTGCCAGTTGATGTAGTGCTGTAACTTGACAGACCAAGGCACCAAATGAAGGGCAACAAGACAAGGGCTTCTGTTGCCTTTGACAAGGAAATTCAGTCCTTATGAGTTTTAGCAGGTTTGCTGAAGACTTGCCGCTCAGTAAAAACAAATGTTTTTTGTTTCCTTTTTTAACTCTTAATCTCAAATTCCTTGTGGAGGGGGGTGATACGCTCTGAGGTTTATCATTGATTTCCCTTATCTGTGTCTCTCTCAGGTTACGCTCCTGTGACAGGCATGTGTCATCCGTTAAGAAGCTGCACACTCAACCATGAAGACGGCTTCTCCTCTGCGTTTGTAGTGGCCCATGAGACTGGCCATGTGTAAGTTCAGAATTCACTGTTGCAGACTTTCTTTAAACAAATCTTAAGTTGCTATTTTTTTGTGTGGCTTGTATATCCTAGAGTACTCATTTTAGACTGTCTAAACCCACAATGATGAAAATCATGACTCAAAATTCAGATTTAAAACCATCAATGTTAACCACTGGTTTCTGTTCCAGAAGGATTGGACTTTTTCTACATTTGTTCTATGTGGCATTTTTACTACTGTGATAAAAAAAAAATGTTTTTTTTCCCCCCTTGAAACAAAAAAAGTCTGGTTTGACTTGATGTTGAAACACAATAGCACAAGTGAAATATATGAATAAAGTAATCAATTACTTTGGATTTTTAGCAAGTATGTTTGTTAAAATAAAGTAGGTTCTCCAGTGGTTTTAAATCTACATGTCTACAGTAATTTTTTTCTAAGAATGCCTATTTATTTCCACATGGGCAAATGACATTTTATAAAAGTTGGCTCAAGAGCACCACCCATAGGAAATAGCCATAGCCATGGGTGTTAAACCAGATCTGTTTATTTGAGAAGTGAGTCAAATCTTCAAAGAGCACCTTTATTCAGAAGAATGATTTAGAATTAATCCATTCAAAATAACATGTTAGCTTCTCATTGATTTGTTTGACCTATTGTTTAGTTTAATACCTGTAGCTGAGAATACATTGCTAATAGAAATATTGTATAAGAAACATATTGCACAAGAAGCATATGGTTCATTCAGTACATACTATAAAATCATATCCATCCAATATACAAATCAGCTCATTAGTATCTTAACCAACTGTTACCATGTTACAAAGTAAAGTACAATTTTACAAATGAAATTTTTTTTTTACTATTTTCTTATTACAATCTAAATCAAATGCATTGGGGCTTTCTGCCAGAAACCTTGAGTACAACTAACAGTTCAAATTTCGCTAATCCAACCTGTGACTAAGGAGATACTGCTATAACTTATTCATCTGAGCTTAGAGCTCCAAAATTGCTATATTTGGCTACTATAAGATTTTTCGCACATTGCCATCTACAATTGTCTTGGTTTATTCAAAACAAGTGATTTATTCCATGTTGTAAAAGGAGGTCTCAAGTGTACCCTTGCTGTTATTTAATGAAGTAAGTAAGGTACTATTTCAACAGGTTAGGTATGGAACATGATGGTCAGGGGAATCGTTGTGCTGATGAAACCAGCATGGGCAGCATAATGGCACCACTGGTACAGGCCGCCTTCCATCGCTATCACTGGTCACGCTGCAGCAAACAGGAGCTGAACAGATACATACAGTATGTGGCTTCTCTGGTATTCTTTTTTCTAATAATTTAAATAATACATATACATGTCTGTCTGCGATATACATACACGTAAGCATTGCATAGTAACAAAAGAAAAGCTATTTTATTGCATTTTAGAACATTTTTGGCTTTCTTTAGTCCATAAAAATGTACTGTCAAATGCCTTAGGCATGATTGTACTCCATTCATCAGCCAATCAGCTTGCAAATGTTGATGCCTATCCTGTGACAAATGAGTACTTTATTTGAAAAAGCGTAATAAACATTGGTTTATTGAAAACATGGGATTGCAGCAAACATATATGTTTCTTATGGCTGTGGCAGTTTGAGGGCAAGCCAGGCTTGACTGCTTTGAAACCAGGTAAATACACCGTAGAAGAGAATTATGGAAGCTATCACAAACACAACCTATGGGGTGTTTTATTCCCTTGAGTGTTTTTCACTCTTCCTTATTTGGAATTATTTTTCTTTAATGTTTCTTCTTGTTTCTGGTTTCTATTGGGTTTAGTTCTTATGACTGCCTGCTGGATGATCCCTTTGAACACAAATGGCCTAAGCTTCCAGAGCTCCCAGGAATAAACTACTCAATGGACGAACAGTGTCGCTTTGATTTCGGCGTGGGATACAAAATGTGCACTGCTGTACGTGCTTCCTTTAATATCAGGTTTTCCATGGTGAATATTTTTAGGGAAACTGTCAGGTTACAGTATGTGGGTAATACAAAGGTTTTGGGGTTCAGCATTGAAGGGCTGTGGGTCTCTATAAAGTTAATGGTGGTGATCTCCATGTAGCTGTTTTACACAGTGTAGATGATTGCTCTTTGCTATACACTATAACTGAAGTGCCCTTGATTGTTCAGTAAAAAGCCATTGCAAGTTTCAATGAAATTAAAATGTAAATATAGAAATGCCCATGCTATGTGTTGGAAGATGGAGGGTTACAGTATGTGTTGGAGGTTTTGTCTTTGATTGATTAGAAATATATTAAGAAGGACAGCTTGATTAAGACTCAATTATGGCAGTTTTTCATGTGTCAGGTAGTGGTGATAGCAGCTGTCAGAGTTGTCACTGGTGTGCTTGATGTACTGTAAGCACACATTCTAAATACTGATGGGATTACTAGTTGACAACGCCTGACAAACATTGAAACAATTACCATGTGCTCCAAGAGGAGGATGTTTATAATATAATTACACTTCTAGATGTCAATCTGATGAAAACAGTCATCTGCCAGTGTATACTGATGAGGATTATTATTATTTTTTTCTATTTTTTTAGTTCCGAACATTTGACCCTTGTAAGCAGCTTTGGTGCAGTCACCCTGATAATCAATATTTCTGCAAAACTAAGAAGGGTCCCCCTCTAGATGGGACAGAATGTGCACCAGCAAAGGTGGGTACAATAAAGAATTGTACTGTAAATGAAAACTGCAACAATAGACACTTATTAAAATATATTTTGATCAAATGTATTTTCCAATGTTTATACTGCATTGATATTTTATGTAATGTATTTACTTTTGTGTTCGCTAACTAAGTAGGTAAGCTTTGGTATTCTCTTGCCCATTGTTCTAGAATTCCAATTGCAAGGATCTTGGTGGAGCAGAGGGGGGGTAGTGGCAAGAAAATTTAGTTTGAAATTAGTTTGAATTAGTTTACAAAATACATTTTTAAAAAAAACACACAGTAGGGTCTATACAATTAGTCTTAATAGCAGATCCTAATACTGACACTGTTTAAATATTAAATTAGGACCAAACATGTGATTTTACTTTACATTTAAAGACAGAAATACACCTAAAAGTCTCAAACATACAGTGAGAGATTCTGGATGTGTCACCAGTGTGTCTCCAGTGCTGGAGAATTTTCATCAACACCAAAATTAATTGCAAAAAATAATTAATTATTGTTGCATTGCAATCCTAGCATTTGATTTCTATATTATGTCTAGTGGTGCTTTAAGGGCCACTGCATATGGAAGACTGCAGACCAGTCGTACAGCCAGGATGGAAACTGGGGCTCCTGGAATAAATTTGGGTCTTGCTCCAGAACCTGTGGTGGAGGAATTCGTTCCCGCAGCAGACAGTGTAACAACCCACCGTGAGTCATCTTAAAACATTCAAACTTGGCTGATAGTTTTATCTCTCTGCACAATTTTTTATTCAGTATTTCAGTTGCTGCTGACAAGATGCAAATAACACAGTGGCAGCGTCTTAGTAGATTTTAATAATAAGCAATCCTCCGTGTTTGCTTCTTCCCCCATTCAAACTGTAAAAAATCGTGTCTTCTTATTCCCTGAAAGAATGAAAAAAGCACAATATGAAATATGCTGAATATTGGAAAGCACAATATGAAATATGCTGAATATTGGAAAGCACAATATGAAAGACGTTGAAACTTTGGAATTCACTAAAGATATTTTAAATGATGGTAATACATTGAAAAAGGAGTACTTCATTGTTTTGCTCTGTAAGCTATGATACATTCTAATGTTGGTGTCAGTCTTGTTGTTCACAATTTTCACGGGGTGGAGCAAGGCCACCTGATGTAGTGTTTAAAGACAGTTAGTAACATATAAAACATGTAGAGAGAGGGGCTCCACCGCTTCAAGGCCCAACATATAGAAGGGGGGTTCCATCATTGAGGTGACCCGACAAACAGGAGGAGGGTTACCATCTCTGAGGTAACCCGACAGGCTCTGACTCACGGAGAACCCTCTTCTAAGAGGTAAATGAAGTGAAGCTTAACAAAGGGTTGGACAAAGAGGAATCACTAACCCCCCAAAGAATGGACCCCCGGCTCCCCGCTGAAGACACCTATGAGAAGAAAAAAGGGAACCGCCAATGCATATAGAAAAGGAGAAAAAGAGAGAAAACATTTAACACAAAAAGGAAAGAAAACACTTAACATGACAAAGGGGTTAGTAAGCTGCACCCTGCTGACTATGTAAAGTCCCTCCGCACAGTGGAAATTTTAGGAGGAAATCTTTGGTGGCTCTGGCGGAAAGGTCGTCCCCACTGTTGACATACTAGCAGAGGACTGATGGGCAGAGGATATTTCGGATGATAAAGAACGAATATAAGCTTTGGCTGCTGATGAGGCCCAGCACCCCATTTTTTTGATTAGATGCTGGTTGATATTTGATTTTGCAGCTCATATGGCTGCTCCTATTCTGAATGAATGAGGAGTGTAGAATTGCGAGGGAAGACCTGCTCTGGACACCACAGTGGAGAGATGTGAAGAAATCCAATGCCTTGAATTAATCCAATGCCTTAGGTGGTAGGTAGACATGAAGAAACTTGAACGGGAGCCTGATCGGATCTAACTGAGATGCCGAAGGGAGAGAAAAATTGGGTTCTGGAGGGACCTTGGATTGAAGCTGGAGTAGAATGGTCTGGTATAGACAGGAAATCCTGAGAATCCTCTGAACCAGAAGACAGATGCTGTAAGTTCTCCATTATGCTTGATAGAAGTCGAGAGTCTTGAAATCTGCTTAGGTTTACAACGAAAACAAAAAACACAAGACAGCTAGATAGGGGTGACTGATGGCTAAATGAGACGAGATAGGATGCAGGGGGGCCTAGCTCCATCCTCCGAACCACACTAAATAGGTTAACATAATTATAAACTTGTTTATTTGTTCTTTAAAAGGACTTCCACAATGTTTTTTATTTTTTTGTGGTGGGTAATTTTGCTATTAATAATAATAATAATAATAATAATAATAATAATAATAATAATAATAATAATGTCTATTTATTTATTTCCAGCCCCGCATATGGAGGACGTGACTGCCATGGATCCACATTTGAATACCAAATATGTAATACTGAAGAATGTCGTGGCCCATATGAAGATTTCAGAGCCCAGCAGTGCTCACAACGAAGCTCCCATTACCACCAGAACAAAAAACATACCTGGCTTCCATATGAACACCCAGATGGTGAGTTCATATAAAGAGGTAAGACTTGACCCTGGGACCTCCCACACTGAAGCATAGCACTGATACCGCCTGATACTTTGCAGGAGCTGGTATTGGGTTAATGTACTCATATGTGATTAAGGCCACATACCAACCCTGACCCCTACCCCCATAGCACGGTACACTCTCCCCTGCCAGCCTCAAGTCCGCCCTCGGACTTGCTCACCAGGCTACAGGCTTCCAAGTGCATGCGGGAGTACCTGCATCTCACTGCTAACACCAATGTAACAATCTCAGTTCCCACAGATGGGGTTTCTCACAGGCAGAGGTAGGACGCGAACCCAGGGCTCCTTTGCAGGAACTGGTATTGGGCTTATGTCTTCATATTTGATTTCGTCACCTACCAACCCTGACCTTTACCCCCGTAGCACGCTATATATATATATATATATATATATATATATATATATATATATATATATATATATATATATATATATATATATATATACCATTAGAGTTTCAGCATTAAATGTTCTTGGGGCTGGTGTGTTTCAGAGGCCCAAAAGTGTGAGCTGATTTGCCAGTCTAAAGAAACAGGAGATGTGGTGTTCATGAATCAGGTGATCCATGATGGGACACGGTGCAGTTACAAAGACCCTTTTAGCGTCTGTGCCCGAGGCGAGTGCATGGTAAGTAGCTGATGTAGATATCTGCAAATCTAATTGCCTCCCTCATTTAAATCATTACATTTTATAAAAATTTTCCATATTAAAAGCATAGTGAAGTGTAAGAAAACAAGGTGAAAGCATGGTAAAGCCCAGAGAGGTATAGCAAAGCATATTAAATGAAATGATGGTCAATGCACAGTATAACCACAGGAAAACTGCTCAATAATGTAAGTAATAATCTTCAGTGTATGTCTATCTGTAAAAAATATTTAAATCTGTTTTTCTGTGCCCTTTGCAATAAAATATACCATGAGTGTTTACTGTATAATGTATACCTTCTTTCTGTTCCAGAAATGTGATCAGTATGATCCTAAATTTTAAATATTTTAGTACAATGTAATTTTTAAAAATCAGGTTCATTTCAGTATGACATTAAGACATTGCCTTTTACATTGACTTTTCCAGCATGTGGGATGTGACAAGGAGATTGACTCCTTTAAACAGGAAGATAAGTGTGGTGTGTGTGGTGGGGACAACTCACATTGTCGGACAGTCAAAGGGACATTTGTCAAGACTCCCAAAAGACCAGGTACAAAAGCTGAACAGTGAAGTGTACCCTTTGTATTACCCACATACTGTAAACTGAACATAAAGTATTTGACTTTCCTATTAAGATCATGCAACCATTAGATTTTGCCATTTCAAACTGGAGAGGGAAGGTGATTGTAGCTGTAGCAGTATTCATTTCTGTACAAGCATACTAATAAAGACATATTACTTCTACAAGAGTAACAGCACCTTGGCCCATGCTTTTGTATTAAGGGATTTTCTCACATATTAGACAATGAGAGTACAGTTATGGAAAGGCTAGTGTCTTCAAATCAATAGCTCTATTTTGCATTCATATTTTGGATTATGAATTTATTTTTTGAGGGTGTACTATTACATTGTTTAATTAATTTTACTTAGCAGGCATGCTGAAAATGTTTGACATACCGGCAGGAGCGAGGCATATTCTCATAGAGGAGACTGAGACATCACCTCATGTTATTGGTAAGTGTACTGGTTTGTCATGATCAAAAAGTCACTCTCTATTAAGTATAATCTGTGAAACCTTTCATTTGTGTCACTCTACTTTTAATAGTAATTTTGATGGTGATTACTGGGGGCTAGTCTGATGCAGGAGAACTGTAATACAAGTAGGAATTCTTTTGTAACAGACAATATATTTCTGTTACAGAAAGACAGGAACCACAGTTGATGTCCATGGTTTTACTATTTCAGTAGTTCCCTTTATATGGAGTGAAGTATAAAGACTGAAACACAATTTCAACAGCATTGGGCTTCACTGAGAGGCTTATCTCAAGAGGCTACAATGCCATTACTGTTTTACATTTAAGCAGTAATACCTGGCATAAGGGGAATTACAAGGCACTGTGTGTGTTAGACCGTAGGCATAGATGTTTCATGTTGTATTAAATCCCTCCAAGCAGTATTTATGATAATCAATCAGGCTTTCTTAGTTTTTTGTATCTGCTTGCATCTCTGTCCTGAATCAGGCCATGCAGGGCCTCCTGAAGGTTGTCATATTAGTGTAGGTGTTGGTGGCTCTTCTTTCAGCACACTCACAATACTTCTCTGTAAGGATTACTCTCTGAGGGAAAAGCCTTCCAAAAAAGCCTCTGAGGGAAAAGCCTTCCTAAAAAAAGTATTAATTCAAAGGAAGAGGAGAAGGAACTTTGAGGGTTATTGGTAAAAGAAGCGGCATTGCACAGCCAAGGTTACTACCATAAAGTCACAACACCAATAACAAGACCAATAATAATTTACTACTTAACAATAAATATTAATGCATGTAATATAAAGTTATATCATGTCTCATAGTAAACCCTTTTAAAACTTTTTTTCTTTTGTTTCATTGCAGCTGTTAAAAATCAAGCAACAGGTAATTTCATACTGAATGCAAAAAGTGAGGATGCCAAGCCCAAAACATTTGTTGACAGTGGTTTGGAGTGGGAGTACACCATTGAAGATGGCAAGGAAACCTTGAAAACTAACGGCCCCCTGCATGACAGCATTATCGTTTTGGTAAGGATATCTGTTTTCAAAAAACGAACAATGTAAAAGACCAGCACAACGTTTAAATATCTGAGCATGAAAGCTAGTGTATTTTTAATCCCAATTTAGTGTTTTTTGTAGTTCAATTGGGTATCTACAGTATCATATGATGGGCCCCAATCAAAAATATTTAATTCAAGTCTGTTTTTATGGACTTAAATAAAGTTTTATATTAGGTATTCCTTTGGAATTCACACTGCTGTTTAACCAAAAATGATATGTTTTAACAGGCAATTCCTCAAGATGATGACTCCAAAACCAGCCTAATGTATAAGTACATTATCCATGAAGATCTACTGCCGGTTATTGGAAACAACAATGTCCTTTTGGAAGAGATGGACACATATGAGTGGGCCTTGAAGAGCTGGTCACAGTGTTCAAAACCCTGTGGGGGAGGTTGGTTATCATAAATCCCCATCCTTATTTGAATATCTCTGCACCCAGACTCTGGGTAAATTATACCAGGATATTACATCCCCAACAAAATGCATTACAAGACCAGGGATACCTACGAGATTACACTTTAATCTAAAGAAAAAATTAAGAAAATGAATTATTCACTACATTCTTGTAGTCTAAGTGGCTTGTACTTTATTCCTTAAAACAATCAAACTGGGCCATGCATATTTACGATGTGATTTGAAATGTTGCAGGTATACAGTATACAAAGTATGGCTGTAGGAGAAAGAGTGACAACAGGATGGTGCACAGAAACTTCTGCGACACCAACAAGAAACCCAAGCCAATCAGAAGACGCTGTAACCTCAATGAATGTAGCCAGCCAACGTAAGTCTTGCCCAGTTAAATATGAATTACTAAAGAAAAAAAAGAATCTAGCACTGTATTCCAAGTCGATAACATTTTGTGTAAAGTCTTCATCAGTGATTATTTTTTTTGCCTACAGCAGGTCAATCTAAAAATAACACCCCTATAGCTGCAATTTATTCATCATGGCTTTTGAAGCATCTCTGCTTTTACCATGGTGTAGTAAAACATTATCCGATTGGTGCTTTATACTTTAAAGAGTTTTCTGCTTGGCAATGTCTAATTAAAATAGGGCAGTTTTTGATGTACATTTATGCTTGTGAGATGACTGAGAAAGGCACAGATATTATTTTCTTAATATCTGTATCTGTATATACTGTATGAAAGACAGTGTGACCAATCCTCAGATAAGTTTGACTCACCCAGGAGTATTCATAGTAAATCCTGCAAGGTTAGAACAAATAACCCACATTAGCTGCTCTTCAAGAAGAGACTGGCTTTGTTAAGCACACTTCAGTTTAATTTTGCAGGTGGGTGGCAGAAGACTGGGGCTCTTGTAGCAAGGTATGTGGGAAACTTGGATTCCAGTCAAGGGTGGTGCAATGCCTTCAGTCTCTTCAAAATGGCACTAACAGGACAGTCCACACCAAATACTGCACTGGGGAGCGTCCAGAGAGCCGGAGACCGTGTAACCGTTCACCATGTCCAGCACAGTGGCGAACAGGAGCCTGGTCTCAGGTTGGTACAGATCCCTCACTGGTATACCACTTGCCCATTTTTTACATATGAATCTAAATGGAGGTAATAACTGCAGCCACAGTGCTTTAGGATGCTTATAGACCTCACAGAATGAAGTTGTTGAATATCAGGGGGATTTACCCAGTGGTATTTCCCAGGATAGGTGTGCACATCTTCCGTAATCTGAGCTGGAAAGCATATTCAAAGAGCTGTCACGTATACTATCATCTACTGACTGTTTGGCTGACACAGTAAAGATATAAAACAGATCTTTAGACATTTAAAATAAGTAACTTATTTTCAACGAAGTATGAAGCAAGTCAGGTATACTACAGTCCAGGCATCCTGAAAGATGCTGTCAGATTCTTAGTAATTCACATGAAGGAAAATACATATAATTTGCCATTTATCTTATTGTTATTGTTATTGCTTTTTTTACAATTCCTTTCCTGTGTGCAGTGCTCTGTGAGTTGCGGAGAAGGAATTCAACAACGACAGGTAGTGTGCCGAGCTACGGACAACAGCATTGGCCACTGTGAAGGCAGCAAGCCAGAAACTGTACTGATTTGTAAATTGGAACCCTGCCCAGGTAAATTAAAATGTACATAGTTGATTGGTTGTGAATTGCATTGTAATTAAAATATACTGGCATACCTACATTTAAATATACCTCATATCTCTATGTCTGAGCTAGAAATACAATGACATTCTATCAGTATACTCGCCTTGTATTGTGTATAGCACTTAAAGTTCCCAGTAATAATATTTTCTATTAAAGTATGTCTCCACTCTTCCTTTAGGTGTGTGTGTGTGTGGGTGGGGGATTCTGAAAATATTCCAGTGTAGTCAATAGTGGGATGAATTGGGAGGTGCTCACACTTGAATGAAAGACATTTAGAGAAAGAACACTAGTTCTTTTTATAAAAGAAAGTCATTAGGGGTTTTGTGCTAAAAATATCTTCAATCTTTATTACAGGTTTCCTCCTACATATAAAAATGTAGTTTCTTAAAGGAACAAGTTAAACATTCATTAAAAATCATTGTGCACTATTATTTGGTCAATTTTGCAAAATGCACAACAGAAAACAAACAGATTCTCAAATGATTGCAACCCCGGCCAAATACAGAAAGAAAACTCATTGTTTGTACATTGTGTTTTTGTTAATATTTTTTAAAGCTGTTTTCAAAAACCTAATATGCACATACTATTGCATTTGTTTTTTGTATAGGAAAATCCATGTTACCTTCGCCAAGCACAGAAACTGTTGAACATGTGACCCCCAAAGTTCAGTGGGTATCCCAGATGATTCCAGAAAGTCCTGTTAACAAAATCTCTTCCAGTAAGTGTTCATTATTGTGTATGGTGTGAAGTAAATAGATTATTTCAAATTGCACACCTCCTGCATTGGAATCCTGAATGATCTGAAAGTAGAAGTAATACAGTGAAAAAAGTATCTGCCCAAGTTATAGTTAAAAAAAAATACATTGCATCCTAGCACACATATTGGGGAAATACTGTATCATTTTAATATATAATTCTTACTGTTCAAGAGATGAAGGTCTAGAGAAAAGGTGCAGCAAGTTAAAGACGGTTTGCCACCTTAATCAAGCACTGAATTCTGCACAGTTTAAATGGAAAAGACATTCAGAGTGTTTATTTATTTCCTGATTTGTTTCATGCACAGATGAGCCGTGCCTTGGTGATAAATCCATATTCTGTCAGATGGAAGTCCTAGCCCGTTATTGCTCCATCCCTGGCTACAACAAGCTGTGCTGCGAGTCCTGTAATAAGAAGACAGCTACTACAACACCACTGCCAAACCTTGAGAAAACGGATTCGCTGGCCATCCGGGCCAGTCCCATTCCCATCCCAGACATGGTAGTCAAGCCAACTGCCCAAAACCAACCTCAAATGACCAACGGAGCTGCTATAACAGTGATGAATACATCGGCACCAGTTCAAGCGTTGACTGTCAATACATCAGACCTCAGGGCTGCTGGCACCTCAATTTTGAACTCCACTGTTCAGTCTCAGGGTACTGCCAGCAGCTCCACAGCTGTAGACAGTGAAAGCTTTGGAAACCTATTTAGCCTACCTCCTGGCCAAAAAACAGTGGGGACAAGCACTGTAGGTGCTCTGGATACCATGGCCTCAAAAAGGCTTGCATTAGACTCCAATAAGACTATCCATAGCACTACTAGTACAAGCAGCACTTTAGGTTCCTCAGGTGTGACCAGGTCAAGAAGAGATGATTATGGATCTGAGACAGACTTGACACACCAAACCTCACCTGTAGTTACATGAATTGTGACTTCATCTGTGAAATGCACATTTAATATTGAAGCTGACATCAACATACCTGTTTTTTTTGTTTTAACTGTGACTCTGAGGCACTTTTTTTAACCAGTTGCTGCAAGTAAATAATTTCTGTGCAAGTGAACTTTGACCAGCGATGGTTACCTCAAAGTTGACAGAAATTATTCAATATTTCACTTACAAGCAGTGTATTACACAACACTCCATGCTTTATGAAACAAATAAAAAAATGGACTTAATCAGGGCTCCAGACTGTGACTAAAATAGTCAGCAATGCGACTTAAAAATATTTTCGGCGACAGTATTTTTTATGTTAGGCGCCGTTGGCTCCTAAACCAAAATTGACCGTCTCCTTTATAAAAAAAAAAAAAAATTGAAAACACCAACAAGCAGAGCCGTGTTTTTTTTTTTCACTCATTACGCTCATATGTAATACGTAAATATACCAATGTATTTTAACGTGCAGTGCATGTGTGAGAGACGAGAATGTGTTGATGATGATTCTATTGCGTGACAGCTTATAGACGATTCAGACGATGAACCGGCGGTAAGTGCACCTTCACAGCGGAAAAAGCAAGTGCTTCAAGAATTTTCCTGGTTACGTTAAAACATGTATTGTGAGTTCCCTTTCAATTCGATGATGACCACCAAAACATTACGTAAGGGATATGCCTGCCTATTGGTAGGTATTTTCTGAGCTCTCTATACCAGAGCTGCCGATAGGCCCCTACCTGGGATGACGCGCTCGGTCCCGCCTACCGAGAGATTAAAACCATCATTTCATGGAAGCCATTTCTCTTTTTGCCCCTCAAGACGGTAAGGTAAGACCCTCTGTGTTGGTATCTGAGCGTCTTTTGAAAAAGAGCTTGAGTCTACTGCAGTTCCCTTGCCTTTAAGGCTGAAAGCTGGATTGCCGCTTTCATGGAATCAGTGACTCCTGATTCAGCCTTTTTTCTATCTTTCCTCAGCAACCTTACCCCCACTGTTGAGCGACTCTGCTGGCTGCTGTTAGTAGTTAAATATATATATATATATATATATATATATATATATATATATATATATATATATATATATATATATATATATATATATATATATATATATATATATATATATATATATATTGGGAGGCTGGGCCGGAGCCACAGACCTTGATGGCAGAGGAGGACATGCTATCCTTAGCGGCTTCCTGAGGACTCCTTCTTCACGGAGATGGTTGAAAGAGAGGAGTCGACGCCTCCTTTCAAGTACACTGCTCCAATTCTCCGGTCTTCAAGGGCAAGCCCTAGGCCGGAGCCTGGCAAGCCTGGTGGTGGCTAACAGACAGCTGTGGCTGTCGCAAGCAAGGGTACCCAACACAGATAAGGCAGCATTGCTGGACGCGCTGATATCCCCGGGACATACATTCAGGCCGACTGTGGAGGAGATTTTACAACGCTCCCTTCGAGAGCATGAAGCATCTCGGCAGGTGGCTGAGCTGCTCCCTCCCCATGCTCCGACCCGGGGTAGGTCGAGCCATTGGCAAGCCATTCATGTCGTAGACCCCACCCACTGTGGAGAGGGTTTCTACTCAAGATATTTTCTGGTACCAAGAGGGACAGCGGCTTTCGCCCCATCCTAGACCTGAGATTCCTCAACAAGTTCTTGTGTGCATACCTGTCGGATGACAGAGTAGCAGCTATTCAGGGTTGCCTCTCCCTGTTCCAACAGGGTTTGAAGGTCCCCTTGGTGCAGTTCCAAAAACTGTTGGGTCTGATTGCCGCAGCCATATCATCCATCAAGCTGGGTCTATTACGCATGCGCCCGCTCCAAGCGTGGCTCAATGCGTTCCATTTACACCCCAAGCATGACAGACACCATTGACTGACAGTGTCTCACACGTGCTCCACTGCCCTGCGATGGTGGAGGATGCCCTCTCACCTGCGGGAGATTGTGAGGATGGGAGTGGTGTTATCTCGCTATGTGGTGACGACAGACACCTCCAGCTTAGGCAGCAGAGTCCGCGGCACCTGGTTGGGCCATTGGATAGCCCTGCACATAAATATGCTGGAGCTGAAGGCTGTTTTCCTGGCTCTCCAGCACTTTCTTCCAGTGTAGCACGGAAAACATGTGCTGGTCCGAACAGACAACACATCAGTGGTGGCATATGTCAACCACCAGGGTGGCCTCCGGTCCCCGGGGTTGCATCGCATCACCGTCCGGCTCCTGACTTGGGCACCCGGCTCCTGACTTGGGCACAATGGAACCTGCTGTCCCTACTAACGACACATCTTCCTGGAGTGGGGAACTGGGCAGCGGACTTCCTGTCGAGGGAAGGTGCACATCCGTCAGAGTGGTGACTCCACCCGCAGGTGGTGGAGTGCATCTGGGAACGGTTTGGGAAGGCGCAGGTCAATCTCTTTGCCTCAGCGGAGATGACGCATTGCCCCTTGTGGTATTCCCTCCACCGCTTGGACGGTCCACTCGGCATCGACGCCCTATCCCACGAGTAGCCCAGGATGCTCCTTGACACGTTCCCGCCAGTATCGTTCCTCCCGGCCTTCTTGGAGAAGGTCTGGTTAGAGAAAGCGACAGTTCTACTAGTGGCCCCTCGGTGGCCCAGGAGAATCTGATTCTCAATCCTATGCCAGCTCATACAAGGCAAGGCCTGGGAGATCCCGCTTCGCCTGGATCTCCTCAGTCAGGCGAGAGGCACTCTCTGGCATCCGGGACCGGGCCAGTTATGGGCCTGGCCCCTGAACGGGACCGCTGGACAGCCCTAGGGCTATCAGATGCAGTTTTGGGTACTCTGCAGAGCACTAGTCGCTGTATGCCTATAAGTGGAAATATTTTCAGAATTGGTGTCTTACTAGATGTCATGACCCAGTTTCTTGCCCCATGCCAGTTATTTTGCAGTTTCTGCAAGAACTGCTTGATGCTGGTAGATCAGTGAAGTTGTATTTAGTGGCTTCCACATTGAAGGTGTATTTAGCAGATGTCTCTGCATTCCATGCCCCCGTAGATCTCCAGGTGCGCATTTTTTGGCTACCCGGTTTCTCAAAGTCGCTCGGCCGTTCTCCCTGAATGGAGCCTTGATGTTGTACTGGAGGCTCTCACGAAGGCCCTGTTTGAACCTATACACTCCATAGAGTTGAAGCATCTGTCTATGAAGACAGCCTTCCTCTTGGCTATCACCTCCGCAAAGCGGGTCAGTGAGCTACATACAGCTCCTGTATGCATATTTGGGATGATGGCAGCAGGGTGTCACTGTTATAAACCCTGCTTTCCTCCCCAAGGTGATTACATCCTTCCACATGAATCCACATTGGATTCCGGACACAGTCCCTGCGGCATATGACAGTGCTGGTTTACCCCCACCTGGGAGAGTAGCTGCGCACTCTACTAGGGGTTTGGTTACATCTTGGGCCCTCTTCAGAGAGGTCTCACTGTCCGATACATTTACGATGGCTAGCTGGGCTACGCCGCATAAATTCTCCAGGTTCTACCGCTTGAATGTGGTAGATCCTTCTTTGCCTTCAATAGGCATGAGAGTCCTTGAGGTTGCACGCTCGTACTACTAACCTAGTGTTAAGCGGTTCTGATGCGTCCCTCGTATGCTGTCATTCCTTCTCCCTCGCGACGGCTCTGGTATACATTTCCCATACATAATGTTTTGGTGGTCATCTTCGAATTGAAAGGGAGCGTTAGGTTACTTACCGTAACCCTGGTTCCCTGAAAGAGAAGACGACCACCAACCACTCGGTCGCCCTCACGAGTTCGATGCAAAAATAGAAATGGCTTCCGTGGAATGACAGTTTTAATCCTTTGGTAGGCAGGACTGATGGCATCATCCCAGGAAGGGGCCTATCGGCAGCTCTGGTATAGAGAGCTAAGAAAATACCTACCAATAGGCAGACATATCCCATACGTAATGTTTTGGTGGTCGTCTTCTCTTTCAGGGAACCAGGGTTACGGTAAGTAACCTAATGTTTTGCAGTAAAGCAGGGCCAGTTATGCAGTTGACTTGCTTTTTCTCATTTTTAACATAAAATGCAGCACACCGTTTTAATTTTAATGAGGAGGCTGTGTGATCCAGTGGTTAAAGAAATGGGCTTGTAACCAGGAAGTCCCTGGTTCAAATCCCACCTCAGCCACTGACTCATTGTGTGACCCTGAGTCACTTAACCTCCTTGTGTTCCGTCTTTCGGGTGAGAAATAATTGTAAGTGACTCTGCAGCTGATGCATAGTTCGCACACCCTAGTCTCTGTAAGTCGCCTTGGATAAAGGCGTCTGCTAAATAAATAAATAAATAAATAATAATAATTTGTACAGCGGAGTATAATTACTTCTCATCAACTTAAGTCTACAACTAATTTCATAAGTCTTCCTCTCCTTTCTCAAATGCACAAACCCGCTGCATTGAAAGAACCCATTCACCACATAGGAGTCAGGCTTGTTGCTAGGGAGGTGACTTCACTGCCCTGGGCCTTTTGCAACATTGCTGCCTATCTGCTACAAATGAACAACTCGTCGGCTAAAATAAAAACCGCTTCAGCAAGCAGATTTTTAATTTGCTTTATATTATTATGCAATACGTGTGCATATGGTAATAGTACGATATTAATACTTTGTTTTTAATTGTGTTTTTTATATTTGTGTTTGTGATGTGTATCGTGCAGTACGAAATCAAATTAGCAGTAATTCTAAGGGAAATTGCCAATATAGATTACAGCTAAGCTTATATTGCAGCTAAGGCTTAAACTCGGATTATTCTTTAGTAATGTGCGGCCCGCTATAAACTTGTTAAACTTGTTTTCTGGATATGTGGCCCGTAATAGTTTGGTTGCGCACCTTTGTTGTATATACTTCACTAGCCTAAGTTAAGGTTAAATTTTGGTTCAGAGTACTAAGTTAAGAAAACACTACAAAAAGGAAACCACGTTCACTTTTAAAGTATCAAAGATATAAAATAACACCATGAGGGTGACAAAGTGTTACAGCAACACTATTTGAGGACAGTTGCAGTGGCAGAATAGCAGACCGGAAGACAGGCAAGGCAGAGCAAGGCAGCGTCAGACAGCATAAATGAACAGTGAGGTAGCAAACAAGTGTGTGCAAACATTACGTTTCTGCTTTGTATTATTTTAGTGATATAACAAGCTTTTTTGTAATTTAAGCAGTTGAATATGGAAACAATCAAATCACTTAAAAAGTGGCACTCAGCAATTGGATTTTTGCACCTAGAATCTTTGGCCTAGGAGGAGCCATTGGCACCTTGGGTAAAACGTTAGTCTGGAGCCCTGTTAATGGTGCTGTATACAATTTAACAGACTGTACAAACATGTTTTAGTTTACTGGAAGCATTGCTGATAATTACTTGTTCAGTTAATACAGGAGGTTTGTTAACCTAATGTATAAGTGCATTGGAATTACTTATTGTACTTACTTTGTGAACCATTAATGTTTGGAATAAGTGAAATGCATTATGGGATTTGTGGTGTATGGAAAATACATCACCCAGAATAGGGACCTATGTAACCCCTGTCTCTTGGTGCTTACCTGTTATGTACCTCCACCTGGTGTCCCTAAAAGAACACCTGCTTTTTAGAGTGTGTGCTCAAACAATTACTTTAATTTGTTGACTGTGCTGCCTAATAAATGATAGCGATGTATATAGCTCTACATCACAGCAGACAGGTTGCCTTTTGTCACACGTACTTTTTATTTCCTAGTACTGTTACAGTCTTTTAACTTATGTATTTCAAGTAATATTGTATATAGTGTACATTTCAACGTAATACAAAAAATGAACAAGAAACCATGTAGTGTAAAGTGTAATGTACTGGGAAGCTACGGTACATAGGGTTAGATAATGTGAGCCTGTAAAATTCGCCACGTGTTGCTGCTTGTTATATTATTTCATTCCTGAGTTACATTTATTAACGTCATAATGTGTTTTGTATAGTTCTTGTATATACATGATTGAGAGCTTTAAATGTTAATATTTATTAAATTTAAAAATTGTAGTAAATGATGAAAAATACATTTAACTTGTTTTTTAAGCGAATCCAATGTGTAACTCTGTGCCATCACAATAATGATGAAAAATTAATATAATAACTGAGCTTCAGAGTGGAGAATGGGGCATTTAGTACAATTAGGCCTAATCTTCTCTGTGGGGAGAAAATGCATTCTTAAACGCAACCAAGCTATTTTCATTAAATATATATTGTGGACGTTTCTAGAAAAGAGGATGTTTGTCCTTTTCTGCACCATGGTATGCTCTTTAAATGTGAGCATGTAAGTGAGTGCTTGCATACCCTCCCCTCTCTATAAACTTTGATGTAATGCAGTAATATGAAGACGAAATGTAAAGAATCTGGACTGTAACATGAAGCAGAACTAATACTGCTGTTTCCAATTGTCTGTTCATTTTCCCATTTCTACAAGGTTTACAACTCTACTAAAACAGTTTTACAAATGCATAATACAGTATGTAAATGTATCCACTACCCTGAATATCAGCAGTTCCAATAATAGTATGTTTAAAGAGTAAGTAGTGGGGTTCCATAAAATATAGTGTTACACGTCCCCACGTGTTGCTACAACTGTTTAAATAACGTACTTGTAATTTTTATTTTCATTGTTAACATCCTGACAACTTTTTACACATATAACTTTAAAATGTGTTTCAAAGCTCTTTTCAAAATATCCCTGTAGTGCACTGATGCTAGCGTGAGGATTATTAGAAGGCTGTGTGGTCCAGTGGTTAAAGAAAAGGGCTTGTAACCAGGAGGTCCCCGGTTCAAATCCCACCTCAGCCACTGCCTCACTGTGTGACCTTGAGCAAGTCACTTGTGCTCCGTCTTTTGGGTGAGACATAGTTGTAAGTGACTCTGCAGCTGATGCATAGTTCACACACCTTAGTCTCTGTAAGTTGCCTTGCATAAAGGCGTCTGCTAAATAAACAAATAAATAATTGTCAAACAGATAACAAAGCAATAACAATCCATGATGTGGTACGGAATAGAAAAGCCAGAGCACTTGTTGTTATTTTTTTAATTGCTCTTCCTGCAATGATTTATAGGACAGATCTCAAACCCCACCTCAGTGCACTAGAGCGAAAAGAGCTTTAAAACAGAAAAGTTGTCAGGATGTTAACAATAAAAAGAAAAATGACAAGTATATTATTTAACCAGTTGTAGCAACACGTGGGGTCAAATAACGCTATATATTTCAGAACCCGCTACTTATTCTTTAATGAGTTATTTTTTAATATACTAGTTAATATGCTCAAAAGAAAGCCCTGTATATCTTCTTGCAACCCCTGATGTTTGGAATCTTTTTTTTTTTTTTTTGCAAGACGATATTTTCCTTTGAAAAACATCAACTGTGAAATCACTTCTAAGTTCTTCAGTAACTTCCAATACTTTCTGTACAGTGTCATGAGCACATGGTAAATAACTGTACACACATATTTTATTGTTAGAAACCAAAACAGTTTGAATTGAATGTATTATCATCTGTTCATGGACCTGTGTGTGCAGCTGTTTTCTTCAAATGTTTCTTCAATGCTGCTAAGTTATATTGTCCTTGGAACGAAAGAAAACAGGTAATTAAGAGTAGTACTTACAGTACTTATTGGTATATATACTGTGTTATTCTCAGTCGTCATATTTAACAGTGCCAGCCTCATGTATAAATGGTACATTGTTGGCAATAATAGAAAATTAACTTGTTGGACAATAGTACAGATACCACTGGTTAGTCACAGTATGGATTGCATTAAAGATGACAATAAACTTTTTTTTTTTTCTTCAAAATTGTGTTTTTCTAGTTGGTTTGGGGAATGCAAGTTCCTTCCTTAGCAGGCAGTTCCTAAATGGATTGTTGTGTTTCCATCACCAAAACCATAAATTGCAGCATATATTTGTTGAGCAATCTTTGTCTTCCAATCCAATATGGCTTCAGCGGCAGAGCAAGAGAAAGAAGGGCCCCAGTGCATGACCTTATTGTGAAAATGGCAAGTGTTCAATATTGAACAATATTTAATTCTCAGAATGTTAGCATGTATGAAACACTACACTACGACTACACATAATAACAATGTTTTGTACTGACCTACTTCAATTGTATTTTGTGTGCATCTTTACATCCAACACTAGACTATTTGTAATCACAAGCTAACATGTTTTATCACGTCTCTCCAGAAATATAGAATTAACACAAGGGCGATGCAGACATTTTCTCACGTAGAAAAAACAAAAATGTCCAATCGAAATACAGGCATGTTCATTTGCTTTAGTTTATTTTGGTACCCAGCAGCACCTCTAAACTACAGGATGAATCGTACACACAGAATATAACTGCAAAATACTGTGCTGAACAGTACCCCCAAACCTTCCATGAAGACAGTGGAAAACGTTTGCAATATTAAGCAACCACTAGGCTAAAGCACAAGTGGTCGCGGAGTTTGAAAAAGAGACACTAATGGAACATAATATAGTGTCTAGTACCAGCCTCCATGCAAACACATGTGATAACATATGGTTCACAAGTGAATCACATGTCGATTTTCCATAAGAGCGTTGGCATCACAGCCGCAGTCTGTTAAATTTCTGTTTCAAGGTGAGTTATAGTCTTTCGTTAATTAAAACCCTCCTTTTCCAAGTGCAAATTAACTCCTGATAAATTATGACAATTAATAAAGATTTGCTTTTAAATTCACATGCAAACAAAAGAAATAGTTGCAAGAAGCACTGCTTGTTAAGATATTAACATTATTTCGTAAATCAACATAATTTCGGAAATCATGTTAGCATGATTATTTAATAACGAGATAGGCATAACGACCTCTTGAAAATGCGGAGACACTGAAGTTATCATTTACAAACTTTTGAAAATCCTGTCCCATAACACTTGCACACAATGCTTCCAAATGTAATATTTTATTAACAAGGAGTTTAAATTAAAAATTCTAATTCTAATTTTTTTTTCATCATGATATTCAGCAAGGCTTGCTTTATTTTACCAAGGGAAGACCAGGAATAATTGTACTGAAGAATATATATATATATATATATATATATATATATATATATATATATATATATATATATATATATATATATATATAATAATAATAATAATAATAATATACAGTATACAGTATATATATATATATATATATATATATATATATATATATATATATATATATATATATGTAACAAAAACAATAATAAATTTGCTTCAGCAATTCCTCGAACCAAATAGACTTTTCCCAGTGTGTTAAACTGAAAATAAATGTATTAAATTCCTCTAAAAATACAGTATAATAAAGTTTCTTAAAATTAAGAAATGATAACCAAAGAAATAATATCTGCCAACAGTTGGAAGCTTTAATTGGTTATTGTTTTCTTTTAGTTTGTGACAGGTGATTTTAGATTTTGGAAGGTATCGTGTTATCTGGCTCTGACCTTGGTTTTAACTGATGTTTTTCTTTTTTTTTTCATGAAACAGGTATATGTGTATATTGTACCCTGGCAGTTTTTCTTGCTCACAGTTTGGCAGTTCAATTAGTACACTGAAACAAAAACACTGTGTGTAATATTTTATTGAAACTAAATATAGAAAGCTCAATTTAAAAATATTACAGTAGACAACTTTCTTGCCAGAGGAGATGTACCAATTCAACACTACGTTTCCCTGGATACCAATGAAGTGTTAATTGGTGCTCTGATAATGAATGATCTTCTTTATACATTCAAAATGTGACTCCTCAACAGTGTAATAAGACAAGAGGTATCCATGTTGTATGGATGTTTGCTTAGCAAAACAAGACATCACTACAGACCAAAATAGATCATTTGAAGGAAAATGTCAAAATGATGCTAAACTAATTAATATATTTGTTTTGACAATGTCCAATTTCCTATTGCATTAATACATCTCACCACTGGCCAAAGAAAATATATAAAAAATCCTAAACTGTGTGTCAATACCTACGTACAATATATTGTTTATACAGCATTTCAGGATTATATTCAACTGTATCTCAAAGCACCCCCCATTTGCTCCACTATCTCTGTAAATGTCTTCCACATATTTCAGGGCTTCTAGAATGGTACTGTCAAGGGCAGACCTAAGGTAATTTCAAATTACTGTAGACTAACAAAGACTTGATCCATCTTCATATAGTGTAACTTAAGACAAGAAAGAATCTGCCAGACTCTCAGCGCTGCACAGAGGTTAGCCCTGCAGACAGTCGTTTCCGCAAATGTCTTGTAAAATCTGCCTGGGCTTGAGGCAAAGCTTGATTGACAATGGACTTGGGAAGCCAGCCCTAAAAAGTTAAAAAGAACAATAAAATACACGCTTGAATTACTGGTGTGTGTGCAGTATTGCTTAAGAAAATGTTGGACCTACTGTATACATTTTTGCCAAATCCAATTTTTTGCAATTAACAAATGTCAAATACATTTTATAATGAGACAAAAAAAAATCTTTATGCTATACAGTCTGTCGTGCAGAGACATTTCTTATTATTAGTAAACAATCTTTTCTAACCAAGTCTAATGACTCTAATGACAATATAATTTACATTAATGACCATTTATTCAGAAGTAAGGAGATGCTAAAACGCTATCAGTATGAAGATAAACCTTATGATTGCAATTAATAATGAGGTACTACTGGCCAGTATTATAATTTGAAAAACTGAAGTTAACAATTGAATTTTATTCTGTAGCCACACTATCTAAGTAATTCACAATCAACACACATTGAAACCATCTGATTGCCATTCGCTTCACTCACAATCATGTTTTCAACGTGATAATGGAGCATTATTTAAGTAGTTTGAATAATAAAATATTACAAGCACACAATCCAGAAAAAAAGTAGGCATTTCATTGCCCCAATCACACCATATCCCAGAAGCTAGGTAGGGTTGTGCCTTGTTAGTATTTACAGTTTGTTTAGTTATTCTACTTATCCTGAAAAGGGCAGGGGGATATTTAAAGAGTAGATAAATGTTTTTTTTTTTTACATTTCCCTTTAATATAGGGTGTTTGAAATCACTTCGGGTGGCTTTGGGTCCTGTCATTTCCGTATTGAGTATCCCGATCTGCCTTTACCAACTTAAGAGATTGTTTCCAGTTTGTATGGACATTTGTAAGTGACAGCTGGCACAGAGAGTAGGTGGGCTGAGTTAAATTAAATGAGAAAGGCTGTTAGTCCTAGTGTTGCAGGGTGCGCCCTTTTGTAGTAATTTGTTTATTTTTGGGCACGTTTGTATTGTTTATTTAATTGTATATTATTGCACTTTAAAATGTTTGCACATGTTTATTTCACAATTGATGTGTTTATGTGTTTCATGTTTTAATTATTTGTGGTGTGTATATATATATATATATATATATATATATATATATATATATATATATATATATATATATATATATATATATATATTTTTTTAATTAATCACACCCCTGCAACTGAAATTGATTAAGGACCGACACCTGAGACTTTGAGGAATTTTAATAAAACGCATCTTGATAGTATTTATACAGTCTCGGCGTTTCTCCATTGTTGAGTTGCTCCACACCAAAAACTAGGAAGATACCTAGCGCTTTATAATAGTTGCTTAACCTCTTTAAGCTGGTGCTAGTCACGACTACATATTAATAATTCGGTTTGTATAAAGTAAAACTGTTTGATCTGTTGGAGACCATAGCCTCATTTGGCGGCTGGCTCACACTAGCACATGATTCCCAGACAAAGCCAATAACTAAATGCTAACAACGCAATATTGGAACAGAACCAGTAACCACTCAGCTTGATTGTAAACATAAGAGGGGGGGGGGGGGTAATTTTAGGTTAAACTTGCCTTAAGATCCATATTAAGAAGCCACGTGAAACGGCTCTTGCTTTTGTCATCTTCTAGAGGCTCCAGGATAATACAGGTAGGTCCATCTTGAGCTCTAATGTGGGAAAGAGAGAGACCAGGTCAGGTACTGTCCAAGAAGGCTTGCACCTTGGAATTAACTGTAGAATTAAATAAATCGGGATGGTTGGATGAAAATTCCCTGAAATACAGTATAGTAAATTTTCTTAAAAAAAAAAAAAAGTATCTGTCAACAGTTGAAAGCTGTAACTGATTTATTTTTAGATTTTTATGGGTGACTCTAGATTTTGGAAGGTTGGTTAAATACAACACTAGCCTGCTCTTCACACAACCAGATTTCTATTGCAAATCATATATGCCAGTACGTGTTGCCTTTGGAATTCTATTCTGGGTTTTCATATTCAGTGTGCTTTTTAGAAACATGGGAAACTGACAGCCTTGTCATTTTTATTAAGAGTTATGAAAGGCAATCAATATTAAGTGCATTATTGTTCAATAATCCACATGTAATCCTCCAGTTTTTGTCTTTTAAGAACCTGTCTAGAAATGAACAGCTATTTACTACTTTTTCTACCTGAATGGCTAAATTGATAATCATGTTATCTGGCTCTGACTGGTTCTAACTGGGCAGGGGGCAGGTGTTCGATGAAATGTGTACACTGTATCCTGGCAGTTTTTTTTCTGTCTTGTTCACAGTTTGGCAGTTCAATTAGTACACTGAAACAAACTGTGTAATATATATATATATATATATATATATATATATATATATATATATATATATATATATATATATATATATATATATATATACTGTATATATATATATATATATATATATATATATATAATTAAACTAAATACAGAAAACTCGAGTACATATTACAATACACAACTTTCTTGCTAATTAGTGTAAATGGTAACAATTCACCACAATGTTTTCTTGGCTACCAATCAAGTGGTAACTCTTTTGGTAGTTCTTAATCTTCCCTTTTGATTAAGATTCCCCTTCTGTAGTTCTGCACTAAGAAAATGATGAGGTTATTTGCATCTGAAATACAAGAGAGTTTTATTAAAACTTCACCTGTAGGGCCGTCCAGGGTAAAATAAATACATTGAAATGCAGCTGGCCCAAACTGTGATCAAATAGTTGTTTATTTTGTCCTTGTAAATATTTTCATGAATTAGGAATAGGTAATAGCCTTACAGGGATTTAGAAATGGCAATCGAATAATGCCTTTTTTTCCTACAAACCTTCAGGTGCATTCAGACTGTCTGTCTAATTCAGAGCCTCAGGCCATCAGGAAATGAGTTTAAGTGGACAAAGTGATGGGGAAGTGGACCTGACCCTAGAACCCTCAGTGGCACTAATTTAACTGCTGCAGGGTGCTCGTACATGCCTTAAAACCACGGCAGGCATTTAATCCCAAGTTCCTAAGAGCTTCAACAGTGAACAATAAGCTATTTCGGTCTCTGAAATATAATATTTGATGCCAACCTTACAAAGCCTTTTTGTGGTGGCAAGGATTCCAGTTGTATGGCAACACCCGCTAAATAAAACAAAGCCTTCTGTTTCCAGCAGTGCCTGATGCTCACAAAATCCCTTCGGCCAATCAGATTCCCTGCTGTCTCAGCAGTTACCTCATGGGTCACCATGGTGTCCTTGTCAACTTGATGCAAGACCTGAGGAAAACAATTTTTTTGTGTGTGTTATTAAAATGCCAGTACTGAAGAACATTTTATCATGGCTTATCTGAGAAATGTTCTTGTAAGAAAAAAAAAAGAACACACTGAAATATAGAAACATAATTTTATGTTTTTAAAAGAAAGCTATGTGCATTTCTCAGCTGTCTACCTCCCTATTTGGAAGTCATACATTTAATACCAACCTAAACTATACCTTATTTAATCATGGCATTTGCTGCATGACATTATCTATATTTATATTAGTGAAGCATGCAGGTCACTAAAGAATGAGAATTCAGGAATAACCATATACATGATTTTCAGACTTTAACAAATATACTTTAATTTGTTTAATGTTTGGGTTCCATTTATTCATTTCTTCCACTTTGGCAAATAGCTGATTGTGAAGCTCCTCGGGTGTTGCGTTCAAAACAGCTTCTAGTTTAAAGACCTTTCCAATTCCAGGGAGTATCTTGCTTAGAACTACATCCCCATTTTCCTAAAGAACAAAACATACAGGTAAGGTTTACAGCAGAGGGGGAAATCGAGCAAGCCCAATACATTAATTTCAGGAATTTACTGAACTTGTCTTTTGATGTAATCCTAAAGACATTGAATGATGAAGATAATGTGCAACAATAATGTCAACAATGTTCTGTTCAATCTCTCTTTGTCAGCAGTGCATACTAATAAAAAAAATAATAGAAATCTACTTGTTTCTTTTAACTAGGCTAACTAATTTAGCTGGGATATGAATCTGACACATTTGCTAAATTGGTACCCCCTGTTCTTCTGAATGAAAAAAGAACAGGTTTAATCTAGAATGCTATAGTGCTGGAGGGTTCAGCTAAATCTTAAAGGAAATATTTATGACTTACCGCTGATATTTCTGTTTGCCACCCCCCCTGCTGTTCCAGGATCTCTACTGCCCTTTGTAAAGCTTCCTTTCCTTGCTTCACATAGAGAAGTTCTTCATCTTTAAATTCCTTAGATTGAATAACAGCAGCTTCTTTTCTAAGCCCTGGAAGACAAATATATTGTTTTATTAAAATACGAGCAATGCAGTTGCAACCTTTGTACTAAGAATATCTGCCTGATTACTTAAATAATATGGAGTTAGCATAAAACATCCACTGGATCAGTTATTACAATTATGCAATGCCCATTATAATTGCAGTTTGTACAGTTGCACAACACCCATTATTATGCACTATTCTACAATATAGCCACAAGTGGGCAGTATAGAAAAAAGCAAAGTAAAATTCTAACCGAGGGACTAACTGTTCTTCCACAAATATTTTACTAGACAAATTTAGTAGTCTTATTACCAAAGTAATCTGTTCTGTTTCACATCCTTACAAACATACCATTGTAAACCACACTGCCCATGTACATAATTCATTGTATAACACATACTGTAGATTATACGTACATTTTAAAGCAAATTGGTCACAACCATGGTTTTCAAAACATTTTTTTGTCACACCAGGTGCTAAAAATTACAATTCAGTCTCCCAATGTGATCACTGAAATTTAATTCTCTATGCAGATGCTCTTGAAATGTGGAAGTTATCATGAGTAACGGATAACCTGCCCTTAGTAGACTTAACCTTGAATGCTGTGCAGAGTTTACAACAAACACATCATTTATTTTTTTAGTACAACAGTGTTCATCTCCTGTGAACTGTGCAAGGAATGCTGGTATATGAATACGATATCAAAGCAATCTTAATTATCTTATAGATGCAGGGACACATATAGCACTAGACAGCAATAGTAAGGTATTTTCAGTATCACTGAGACAGTAAATATACTAAAATGGTTTGGTTAAATGGTTGATAAATACAAGCTTACTGGAGTAAGCATATTATTTTTTGATCCAAAATATTGACAGATGTTTTAACTTACTGGCCTTGCATCCTGTCCATTTAGAGCTTTCCCAGTTGGATAAAACCTTGTTATCTCTCAGTTTAATTTGACTTATTTCTTGTCCAATAGCAGCCATAGCAGTATGTTTCAATCCTACAATAATAAACAGATACATTCATTATTTAAATTAAAAGAATCATGCACATTGTATTAGTACAGAAAAACCGCACTGAAAAATAAAAAGTGACTTGTACACGGTATATTCTAAAATGTCCAAACAGTTAACACGCAGTAATGAAAAGCATAATGTTTCTTTCTTTGCTGTTACAATGGCGAAGGCATGAGCCAAAACATTTGTATATTTGATTTAATTGCTTAAAGATTTATGTGACTAGTAATGCTTAAGAAAGGAACTCTAGATTATGGAAATGTTTAACAATCCCCATTACCATTTATATATTGTATTACTAATATTTAGGACTTTACTGTGTCCTATTACCTGTCATGTTTCTAAAATGCTGGTGTGAGATTCCGCAGCAGAGTTTAACAGTTGCTGGCAGCATGCTGTCCGAATTACCTCGTGATTCAGAGATGTGTTATTAGGACTTGTCTTTATAGTATTTCTGAAGGACAGAGATACACAGGTTGTTAGATACGATTTTACATGAAGGTTAGAGATAGCACAGGATTATCAAGCTTTGGACCAGCTGCAACATTATTGAATTTAAATCCAAATGTAATAAATCATGTTGATTTTTTTCAAGGGGATCTCTGACACACTATGCAATTTATTGGCAACCTACAATAAGTACCTATTATGTGAGCAGACATGTACTGTATGAACTGTATGCTGCTCAGTAAGTTATTGGGAAGTGGCATTCATTCTCATTAGGCCCTAAACAGAAAAATAAATAAGCATTACTTTCATGCAGTTTACAGTATGTAGTGTTTTTATTTATTTATATTCCATTGTCTTATTAAACCTTGTGATGCTCATGAGTGGACCAAATTACTAATATACAGTAATTAATTTGTTACAATGAGCTTTAATGGAATATAAATACATTTTGCAAAGATGTTACATTTAGGACCAATAAAATATGCACTACACCTTACGAGGGTGCATTAAACTACACAGGGCCAGGCATGTGACAGTTGGTTTGCTTTCTAAAGTACATACACAAAAACATGACCTAAAAGACCACCCCAGCCCAGGATCAGCCAATTAGATTTACATTTAAGTTCTATTATCATTTTGTGTAATAAAGATAGCGAGAAATATATGGTGCATATGCTGGATATGCTGAACAATATATTTGGAAAAGGGAGGGATCGTTTTAAAGTCTGTTCATATGCACACAGAACACAGGATACCCCTTTTCACAGATGTGCCAATAACATTTAGTTATTGGAAAATGCCACAGCACAGTCTTTAAATCCTGAAAATTTCCTGTACAACTGGCATTATTAACTGGACGTGTTTCATTATGTGTGGGATTGTTGCCATGAAATGAAATGTGGGTTCATGCTCTTGCATGATTTCATAATTAAATAGCATATACACAAGAGACTGCCTTTAAGACAAAATGGTCCCAATTATAATTTTCAAATCATTGTCAGTAATACAATTGTTCTATCCTGAGCCTCGTTTCCATATACCAAAATGATGTCGTATAAGGGTAGCAGACTATACCATAGAAGTAGCGTTTCTATATAACGCACCTCATGCTGCGTTATCATGTTACCTGTCGTATTCCACCGACATCTTCTTACCACCCCTATAAATGACAGGTGGACCACAGTCATTTCCTTCATTGAACTTTGAGAAACACGGCTGCTCTAATCTATGCCGTGAATTTAAGACAAAGGATGAGACCATTACAGTGACAGATGGCATCAGAAAATGTGTGTGCAGCATTTTTGACAGGGTTTCTGAGCAGGAAATCATAGCAAAGTACCCCTTAAACAGGAAGATTATGTGACAGACATCCCCAATATTCCAATGACCCTCTCTTTTTCTGCTGAGAGTGTGTACCAGGGTGTGAAGCCTCCACCTGTTTTTGTCAAGCCCAAATCTCCACTGCTGGTGTGTTAATGTGGCCATTAAAAGAGCATTCACACTTTATCATTCAGAAGTGGAGTCCACACTCCAAAATGGTACATGTAGTAAATCTCAAACCATTCCAATATTTAAAGACATAGAAAAATACTTCTACATAAAACATGTCATTTAAGTTTCATTTAGTATTTCTAAATGCAGCACTATTTAGGTGTTAATAGTTAAGGATGATAAATAAGCTGTAAATACAAAATGCTATACGTATATATTTTCAATTCCTGAATTAATTCTTTACTTGTCCCAGTAGACATATATTATTTAGGCGAGGATGTATTTTTCCAGTATCCACTCAAATTTAAAATTCTTTTGTGGAATCTCCCAACAGCATTTGAAAAGTAAAACTTTAAAAAATAAGGCATGCAACAATATATATGTGTATTGTAGAGTAAAGAATAGTGTATTCCAGTTCAAAAGTGAGTGTGACTGTTGGAGTCAGGTAGGTTAAAAACAATATCTGTATATAAGAATGTATCTTGATTTTATCATGGTGCATTGAGGCATATATATACAACATCTGCTACCTCTGAATAATTTCCACAGCCTCTGGAAATTACAGTACATGGTGGCAAATGTTGTCCATCCATAACTTTTAAACAGTTAATCATGAAAAAAACTTTTAAAATTAGACAAACATTTTGACAATGTACAGCTGACACTAAATGGCTATTTTAAATTTTAAAAGAAAGAAAAGTATGAAAGAAAAATGTATGTGGTTCATTTGCTTATATTTGCAATGTTCTTTTTTAGTTCATGCCTTTTGCTACACAAATGTACCTATAAAAGCAGAGGATATTTAATTATGAATGTGATACTTCCCTTCTGTCTTTCATCCTCACAAGGGTACTATTGCTGTAACATACAGTAGCTACAGTTCTGGAGCAACTTGGTTTATTAGCTTACAGTACATTATGTGAGGATGAAGCAAGCTAACATGACTGATGTGTTCATTGTATGTGTTAAAATGTCACTTTCCTGTCTATTGTGTTAGAAATCTGCAGTATGCAGGTGGTTTTACTGTAATTCAAAAACAGTATATTACTTATTATTTAATAAATAATTTAACAAAAACAGAACGGCTTTAAGCACCACATACTGTAACTCCTGGAGTATTATTTGCTTAGAAACAGGTTTGTCAATGTAGCCACTTTGAGTGAGTGAATTTTATTAGTCAAGTGACTCATATTAGTCAAGTGACTATATAGGTAAAGTAAACCACATGACAATATCAACTGACGTTATAATTTTACTTACATTGTCAAACTTTCTGGCCTATTCATGTATATCACAGGAGTATAACACAGCCATAAAGCACTTCAAAATGCCATCTGGTTGGCAGGTAATGTGAAATCTGACCTGCAGATGGCGTTGTGTTGAAAGAGCCGACTTTCAACTTTCAGGGGATGTATAACTTGAGGTGGTACACGGCTTTGAATGAACACCCGCTTCACTTTAAATTAGGCATAATTAAAAGAGTTCTCACACGAAAAGCACTCGACTGAAATGTGTATGTGTTATAAAAACACTTAAAATAAAGATTTTAAAGCTGTTTAACATTAACTGTCGTTATCAAGTTATACTTTAGGCTTCAAACTATCAAAATAACACAGAAACCAAAAACTGTTCAGGGACACCATTATATATATATATATATATTTGATATTGTCATGTGGTTTACGTGACCTCTATAGTCAAGAGACTATATAGGTCAAGTAAACCACATGACAATATCAATTTATTGAAGATGTTATAATTTTACTTTCATTGTCAAACTTTCAGGCCTATTAATGTATGTCACAGGAGTATAACACAGCCATAAAGCATTTAAGATATTTTTAAATAAAAAATAGTATTGTTTCACTGTATACTTTACTGGGGGTAAGAATATTACAGTACATACATGTGTGTTTTTCTAATGTAAAAAACAAGCTTACGCAGTTTAGGCATAGGCTAATTTGCTTGATTTTTATTAAATTATAAATTAAGTTGCTGATTGTTCTTCATTATTAATGACAGGGTGATCTAAGACACCCACAAAAAGTACCACTTTAAAAAAAATGTTTAATACAGTGTGCTTGCCAACTGGCTAACATTCAGAATCTTGTTTACATCTGAATGCAGATTTTTGCAGATGAGAAATTTGTTTGGAGTCCCTTTGTATAACAAATTATCAGCCCATCTTTAAGCATTTCTATTATTTGCTTACACATTAAGAATAAGCAGAATTCTGTTAATTCTGGGTGATGGACTCATCACTTCTCCTAAGCCATTGTGTTGGTGTCTCCAAGCAACTTTTTACACATCTTCGAGTTGTCCTGGTTCAATGATGCTTCTCCTCCTTGGACACTGAATTTTCTTCCTTTTTGCAATGTGAAATTCTTTCCATCAGCAAAAGATTCATAAACTAAAAATGACTCCCTATATCAGAAAGAATAGAAAAGATCTTCAGTATACTTTAGGATCAACTGTCTGGTGTGAAATGCTCCAGGAAAAATCAACACCTCTATATCATCAACACGAACACCAAATCCAAACCTTACAATTACAAACCCATACCTTTAACTAGTGGAACCATTGAAATATTATTCTCTATACAACATAGTGAGGATGATTCCAGCACATTTAACACTAGACAAATTGAAAACCTGCTGTACACACACAAACATACTGTAAACACACATAAATACAGTTTGTACAGACACAATGTTTACATTTAATTTTTAAAAGAGGCATAACTGCAGTGTACAAAAATGAAAAAAAATAAACTTTTCATTATATATATATATATATATATATATATATATATATATATATATATATATATATATATATATATATATATATATATATATATATATATATCTTACCTGTAAGGGAAAGACTCCTTTTTCAGTTGTAAACAATACAAAACTGGAAACTGTGAGAAGTTTACAGTATTGCCAAAAATGAAGGCGTTTGTAGCTTCTACTTTGGTTTCCACAACTGCTTGTATGAAGGAAGCATCAATTTGTGTTCTACTACCAATAACCATGGCACCCCTGTAAAATTTTAATTTCCAGTTATCAGTTAACATTTTGTAAACTACTCATATTTGATGAGGAGAATCCCCAAAATTATTATTAAAAATTGACTGGACTATAATAAAAGACATAAAACTACCTCCTGGGTCAAGTGGGAGAATGGTATTGTGTGTAAAAACATGCATATTATTAGTAGAAACTGTGATAAAATGCATTCTTTATGTCTGTTTATATCAGCCTTGTATTTCTATTTTTCAACATTGTAAAATAACTGTTTCTATCATCTTTTGAAATTCAGATCTGTACGATATTCTAAAAATGAAAGACTAAGACAGATACAGAAACAACTTAGATCTGTTTCTTTATTCTTGGTCCATTGATCTAAGAATTCTGTTTTCCAAGAACATCTATGAGACTCTCAGAGACCAGACAACATATGTATTATGTATATCATACAGTGGGTGTTTGAACTGTAGATTCAGTAAAGATTCCTAATCCCTATTTTGAAACAATATTTAGCATACACTTACCTGTTTGTTACAGTACTTTTGGACTCTTGGCTGAGCAGACTTATCTCAATACTCCCTGATATGTCTATGCTAATTGCCCCTTGAAACTCGATCAGTGTCTGTAGCCCAGACTGAAGCGAAATGGCCTGAAAAATATTACTCAGATGTCATAACTGGTCACTTTATTTTAAGCTTCAAAAATAAAAGTCATACTTTTAGAATTAAATACTGAGTGTGGAATTTGGCTGCACATCAGAGTCTGTATTGAAAGTGCTGTCTGCTAAACTGGTTTGGGACAAATTACGTCTGATCTTACTGTGTCTTGATAACCATGCCTGACGCACATAAACAGATAAGTATACTAGAACTACATTAATTCTAGATCGATTTGGTTACTTGACCTTGTCTAAAAGTGTGGCAGATGTAAACAAGGAGCACTGATGTATCTAAGCCAGTTCTGCATACCTTGTTATAGTGTACCACTAACGTGTATGTATTTCATGATAATTATGAGTTTTAGAAAAGTTGCAATTGCTTAGTTGTCTGTTGAAGATACTGTCATAACAGAAGTGTAAAATGTGTGTCTGTCTATATACAGTATATATATATATATATATATATAGTGTGGAACAGGTATTTTGCAATTGTGATTACAACCTGAGATCCAGTATATCTGCTTGTATGTTTTCCTACCTGTAGATGATCAATTATCAGGATAGTTCCCTTAAGTATATTTTCTGGCTCTCCAGTGGCTGTCCAGAATTTCTCCATCAAGTCACTATAACCTTGAAAGAACACTACTGGACGGAGCTGGACATTAAACAACATGGCTGACATTCCTGCCATGGCTTCCTCCTCCTCTTCCTCCTCCGTGTCTCCTCCAAAAAAAGACTGAAGGCCCTTTGCTTCAATAGATACCTAAGATACAGCATGGAAAACTTCAATGGCCACAAAAAATGGATTGGCCAAGCTGTAATAAATGTTGTTGACATAGACATTAAATCTGATTCTGTTGTGGCAAATTGTCACCAAGAGGAATTATCCAGATAACAAAAAGCAGAGCCTCAAATGACATTTGGTACAGTATATTGTGAAACCAATCTCTTGACTGGCAACTGTATCAAGTCTACTGCATCTAACAGGGTACTAATATTGATGGAATTCAGTAAAAAATACCTGTAAAGAATGCATTTGATTCCCATGGCTGTGTGTAAAGAGATTACTGTTAATTTGCCTTAAGAATCCATTTTCTGAGAAAAGGAAGTCCAGGTGGTAGGGTGAAACCATATCCTTCGTAGCTAAAATTGAAGAAGAAAAAAATAAAGAAACAAAAGCATGATCAATAACTATTTAAATAATAAGAATAATGTGGGATCTGTAGGCTACAAATGTTTTTTTTTAATTTTTTTTTTTTAAAGCAGACAAGCTAGATTTGGATCCTGCAATGCATTCCTGTTACTTCCAGGGTGTGGTCAATTATCCAGAAAGTCAGCGAACAACACTGCTTACACATGTAACTCACTTGACCCTAATTGCCTTTAATTATAATTTAGTGTGTAAAGAGGAAACAGTGAGCCCTGGACCTACTTGTAAAGTATCTACTCAGTATATATTTACCTGTGAAATACCCAGAGTATGTGGAAGAACTTCCGATTCTCGAGAGATGATTGTAGTTATTTAACATTGGATCTTCTAAGACTTGAAGAATGACATTCCTAGAAAAAAAAAATAATTTTTATTTTCTTCAGAAAATCAGCTGGTTGGATAAAGTCATATTAAAGGCTGGTTTATATGTAATATGTATTTATATGTCCAGGGAGACAGCTCTACAGAGCTAAATTTTTCTCAGCTGCAGCTATACAAATGCACCCAAGGAGCCCTTTGGAATAAAATTCCTGAGTCATTTATTTAATAGTTTATGATTACATTTTTTTTTTCTTTCAGAAACAAATATCCAACTATACCTTGGAGTAACTGCCTTTGACAACTTTCCCTAATATTAATAACTAGTAAAAGAAACACACAAAGTACTGTAAAAAAACAAACAAAAAAAAAACTATTTTATTTGGAACAGTCTTCCCAAATAATAAATAATGTTATGAGGGCTGCAAAAGTTCATTCTTTGCATGGATTCTGCACACTTAAATAAAGTTATCTTTTAATTTGAAGATAATGGTCCATTGATTAGAATGTACATACATACTTTGCCACATGGTCAGAATGTAGAATACTCTGAATTTTTGATGCTAAATATTTGGACACCTCTGGTCCTTCTTTCCCAATAGCCAGTATGATATTTCTTATGTCCACATGTTGGGGAATGTTGTTGAGTAGAATGTCTGCAGCAGCGAGTCGAACAGTTTCACCAAAGCTCTTCTCTCTCTGATGAAAAATCCTTCTCATCTGATCTTTAACCTATAGAAAAAACTGTCAGATGTCTTTCCACATGCACTTTGCTTCTAGAGAGGTATTGCACCTCCTAATGTTGTATTGCATCGTTTTCTGGTATGAAGCAGAATAATGCCACTCCATATAACAACATTTACATTTTTATATTGCCATCAGCCAGAAAATCCTGTCAAGTTTAATGAACTTAAAGCATCATGCATAGGGTTCTCACTCATGCTGTATCTTCTTCCTTCACACCCTGTTAATACTGTACATTATGGAACCATTGTATTCTGTATTCTACGATGTTCTTTAATGAATTAATGAAATACCTTATTATCAATGTACACTGATGGAAACCTTTGCAGTGCTGACAGAGCAATTGCAGAAACAGTGCTGGGTTTCTCTGTGTACTGAAGAAAAAGTGGAATAGTTTCAGGCAGAAGAGCACTCTTCAGTGCTAAGAGATGTGTCTTAATCTCAGATACTTCATCCGTGTTTTTCAGCCTTTCCAAAATTAGGTTTTTAGCTAACTCCACCTCCTAATAAAAAAAAAAAAATACATTGCAGTCAGTTATACAAACAAACCCATTAAAATATTTTGCTTCCACTTAGTTATTAGCTTTTCTATTTTCTTATGTTTTTGTCAGCCTTAATTAACTGCCCTTACTTGAACTGTCTTTGTGATTGCCACCACCAGTTTTTGACCTTATAACATCCAGAAAAACAAAACTGCTGACATTCCAGGCCTATCATAACCAATGAAAGGATGTTTATTGTTATCAACGCTGACTCTTTGGCAAGGTCTCAAAAAAGAAAGAAAAAAAAGAAAGTCTTCAAACTTCTGTGTATTCTAAATGTACAAATGTATATAAATTAAAGTATTTAACTGCTGATTATATTTTAAACAAATACTAATATTATGCTTCAGATAAGTGCCTAGAAATTCCTCAGGTTGAGGTTTAGATTTGTTTGTAAGCATTATTGACACACAGGGCTTCCAATAGTGTACAGTGTAACTGGGTAGTAGTATGAGCAAAGGAGCAGTATAAATGTGGTATTACAGAACATGTTAACACAAGAGTGGCTGTCAATAGTTAAACAGTGCTGTACCTAGTTCATATTTGATTAGGAGACTGCCTGGGAACACCAGGTACTGTAAACTCCAGAATAAATGCTTTAACACTTACCTGTAATTTGCATAAATCCATTGCACACATTTTGCCCAGCACTCCTCCCAATGCTATAATGGCAATCTCTTGTATTTCTTTTTCAGTAATTTCACCTTTCAGTACATTCTATGATTGAAGTGAATACAAGTTATGTATTATTATTTAAAAAAACAACAAAAAAAAAACAATACTAACAAATAATAAATTATATAACATATGTTTTTCTCTCCTGCTTTTTTCACTGCTTTTGAAAAAAAAACATGGTAATATGGCATAGGAAAAGAAGGTTTTCAAATGTGATGAAATATAAAAAAGACATATACGGTATTGCTAACTGAATTCCAATGATACTTAATTCCATCATATTTTTTTATTGGAAGGGAAATAAAAATGGCAACATGGTTTACAGCTTCTACTGAAAAATTGACCCAGGTGATGTACTTACTGTTAAAGTGTTCAATAAATCTTTTGTTGGGTGAGAAGAAAAGGCACAGGCATACAGAAACTTCTTTAAGAGGGGACTCTGCTTCTCATCAGTGAATTTCAGGTAGCTGGTAAGAGCACCAAGGGAGGCTGTGGTCTGGGCCGCAGCAGCAGCATCTATAATGAAGGGGCTTAATCCAAGAATGTCAAGTTGGGACATATTTAGCATTGCTTTCAGCAAATATTTACAATAAAAATAATACGAGACCCCAAGAGCATACAAGTTCAACTATTTCAATATGGCACTCATTCCCAGTTCATTAGATTTTTCTTTCACCTTGGTTGCTGTTAAGAATCACATTTTGTTTTGTTTAATTGCAGTTATGTATTGATCAAAAATGAAAACAGGCAATGCTTTAATTAATGTTCTTATTAATAGTTTACCTTATGTCAAAGAAAGACCTGGATTATACAGTATTTCACTTTATAATGCTCCTGTGGCGGAACCAGTCACAAGACAAGCAATGAAGCTTGGCACATGAATGCACTGGCAGTTCATTTTTAGAAAGTGTTCCATCATAATAACAACTGCAAAATTCTTCATTTCCACAAAGACTCACAACAGCTCCTGACAGTAGGATTCCTTTGAATCCCACAGAAGCAGTTCAAAGTGGCCTACTGAATTTAATATCACCCTGAATATCAATTCCTTAACAAACACAAAAATGATTCAGCCAAGGGCTTTATGAGAAATGTGACCGTTATCAGTAAAATTATTGCATAGAAAAATACGTGATAAAAAAATACGTGAGAGTTACGTGGACTCAATAGTGTGGAGCTGCCACATTTCAAACATCAAACTAAGCCATTACGTTAGGGACAACATATTTATACACAAATGTCTGTCATGGCTAATTTGCATGGAACATGATGTTTAGCTAACAATAACATAAATCTAAACTCCAATTTGGCAAAGCTGATTTAGATTTCTAATAAAATAATTATTATTATGGATCGTATCATGGAGGTTATTTTTTTACTGTCAACTTTTCTTACTGTGTCTCCTGTTTTAAAAATTACAAACATGTTGGCAGCATCAAGATAAACAAGCAGAGTCATTTGCATTGTACATGTGAGCCTCATAGTATTCATTTGAGTACAGTCAGGTGCATTGGAACTTGAAATAACTTTCAGTACTTTTCGCCACTATATTTCCAAACCTGAAGCCTCTTAATCCCAGCTGTCATTCTGCCATTTTGCACACCAGTAGGCTATTTATTCATTCAATCATTCTTTGTGTTTTGGTGGATTTACGGCCAATCTTATCTTTGGCAAGTTTATTATTGTTCTGTTAGCTCTGTTGTACTGTTCATTTCTTTGTGTTTTGGTGGATTTACGGCCAATCTTATCTTTGGCAGGTTTATTATTGTTCTGTTAGCTCTGTTGAACTGTTCATTACAATACAACACTTACATTACACTATCCTCTGCTTTTCTGAGCAGGTGAATAATTTCTTTCTTCTCTGCCTCTCGTAGCAATCTGACCATCTTCAGAAAGTTCTTCACTGTTGATACATTATACATTTCCAATCTTTTTTTCCTTAAAGTCTTCATGTAGTCTGTAACCTTGCATTCAAAAAAAAAAAAAAAAAAATATATATATATATATATATATATATATATATATATATATAGTTATCAATTATTATAGTACAGGACTAAAAGCAATTGAGTTAAATGTGACTTTTAAATGCAGGGGTCTTTGCTATGCTTGCTTTATTTTTTAATAAAACAAGAACCTCTTTTAGCAGGAAACCAGAAACAGAATTTAAAACAATTGCACATTTTCAATTATAATTTAAATTAGACTAACAACATGACAGGCCAATGTTAATCTACAAATTACTTGTAATCACTGTCAGACAAGATTCATTATTCTATTTTATGTGTAGTACAATAAAGATAAGTCACCAACATATTTTAAACAAAATGCCCTTTGGTATGATAACGGTGATTTATACTTTGTTGCTCTTCAATTCAATTTCAATGAAAACATATTACTATAATCATACTTTTTAATTCACTCAACCACGCATTTTAATACATTACTATTCAGTTCAATAGTGTATTACACTTCTTTGGTAGATTAAGGTTAGGACCTTGGGAGAAGATTCAGGAATCTAATGCCTAACCTTCAATGTAATATGTAAATGACCTTCATAAAGGACAAATATGATTATTTAGTTTGCTTTTATTTAACATTACATTTGTAATAAACCATACTGTAGCATATTTATAATCCTTTCCTAAAAGCTTGATCTTGCCCAGTGTATGGATCTTCGTGCTGGCAGTGCTAAATTAAATCCATAATTTAAGGGTTTTTGGGGGCCATCTGTATATATCACAGAACAGACTGAGTAAAACATATTTCTTGACTGGAGCCCTACAATGTAATGAATAATAATAATAATAATAATAATAATAATAATAATAATAATAATAATAATAATAATAATAATAATAATAATAATAATAATAATTTAATTTGCCTGCTGCTTTTTTCTCAGCACTAAGATGGGAAGTTGAAAGTTGTTTCACTGTTAATGGAACTACCATAAAGTATATTTGCAGAAATGATCTTGTCTATTCCCACATTTTTATCTTTTTCAAAGTACCCACTAGCTGAATTTTGGTCATCTTTAAAAACTTCAGTCTTCAGTATATTGTTAAGCATTATGAGATGTGATAATATTAAAAGATCATACTGTATTTTCTAAAGATGATGCTCACATTAAAAAATGGATGTAAAGTAGGAAAAATATACCCTGTGGTAGAAACAACTTCCATAGCAAGTGTTTAATTTTTGTCCGTCACTTGTAGGCGATATTCCTATCTTATAGAACCTTGTTCTTCAAACATTTCCATCAATGAGAAGCAAGGTGGTTTGTGCACAACTGTTTGCACTCTAATGACAGGACTTGACCAAATGTTATCTTGTTTCCCTATGGTGGACATCTTTAAACATTAACTTGCATTTTAAAACAATCATGCAGTTAAAAGTAGAATAAGTCCAGGGTTTTTTGTTGTTGGTTAGGTCATATTTCTGCATGTGCTATTGTTGGTCCTTGAGCTAAACTCACACAGCTTGTCAGACCCTTGCTAATATTGTGGGTTAAATATCAAATTAGTTGCTTATTCTTACCGATGGACAGTTTGTGCAAGGTTTTTTCTTCAAAGGACCAGCATTGAGATCTATTGGGATGTAACTTCCTTGAAGAGCAGTCAATGTTTCCTCAAAGTGTGGTCCTGAAAACTCAGCAGCTCCTGTGTGTGTTGTTAACAACTCTAGCTGTTGTCTAAAACAAGTGTGAAGACATTTTTTGCTTTTAATAAGTTGCAGAAAAATCAGTTTCACCAGTGAATCTAGACTGGTCTAAGGGGAGATACTTAATTAAATGTCCTTGGTATATACTTCCCATTTTCCAAACACTGGAAGTTTTGTGTTGAGTTAAGAAATAATCTGCATTACCCGTTATTATACAGACTATAATTATCAGGCAGATAATTAACAACTATAGAGTAACCCCTTATAAAAGTTTACCATGGTATTTTTGCATGGTCATTTTGCAGATCTTCCATGCTTTTCCCTTGGTTATACTATGAATTTACCATAGTCTACCATGGTTTGCCATGGTTTTTAATATGCTTTACCATACATCTTTGTGCTTTACAATGCTTACCTATGCTTTACCATGCTTTCACTGTCATTTTATCATACGTTGCTATGCTTTTTTTGCTATGCTATGCTATGGGAGACAAGGGACAACTTTGAAAAGGCCAATTATTCTTCAGGTAATATCACTGCAGAGAATTATTCTGATCATGTAAGATATTTTAAAGTTGTTGTAGGGAGCTACACAGGATTATATTGAAATTAACCTGTTTATTGTTTTTTCATAATGTATTTAGCTAAAGATCTTCAAATAATGTAGCTATTTTATCATCTGCATTTTTTCTGCACAGTAACTGGACTTTCTGAGGTTCTTATGGGCCCAATGTATCAGCGCCCATGTCTACATAACATATTCATGTATCGAATGACTGGAGGACTGTATCAGGCAAAAGCAAAGGTTTTAAGCCACAGACAAAGCCCCGTGATATTTTCAGTGAGCAACCCAAACTCTTATAACTAGCACCTATGGGTATTTGTTCTATGATGATGACTAGATTACACTATGACTACGGACTCGACTTTTTATATAACTTCAGCTCCAAAAACGTACTTTTTACTTTTAATTTTTAAATGTGTGTTTCTGAAAGTTCAGTTGGCAAAAAATAACTAATCAGTGGTTTGCTTTGAGGACGAGGTCTGACACATTTGAGCATGATCTATAAACCAAAGCTCACATTTGCTTCTTGCAATTGCTTGATTTACAGTTCATACTGTACAAGGTCAGTGATTTTCTATACTATTATGAAACTTGGTTGTGATTTATACTACAGAGTTAAGTATTACATTGATCTCTAGGTCCTGGTAGTTCCTTGCAATGTCAACTGATAGCTGCCTGTGAAGAGGATAGTATTAAACAACCCCTTATAGTTTGTCATGTACAGTATTACATATAATCAGTACCATAGTAATTAGACTTAGACAAACATTTCAATGTAGTTCCTGTTGTAACATCAACTCAGATGTAACCAAAATATAATCTAAGTTATAGTATCACTTACTGTCTTACGATAGAGTGTTTAAACTTATGGATGATGTGTATAATGTAATAAGCAAAACATACTGAATTTCATTTTTATTTCTTCAGCCTTAAAACATGGTGGCCTTACTGCGGCATGCAATAAGTTGTATTCATTAACACACTCTGTATGTACTGGTATAAATGGGTAATATACACAGATCTCCACAGATTTTTTTACATTTTTTTAATTAATGGCCTGCTAAAAGTGACATTTGGTCAGTACATGGATGGTTTTCAGATTGGTGTACTTAGTGCACTATGGCTTATGGTTTAACACCACCCAACTATCTTTTGTATTTCAAGTTTATAATGTCAAAATATGATTATTAACCCAGGTTACGGAGGTTCATTTATTTATTTAATGAACTTTTCATTGGATATTAAACATTTGGGATTATGTGGGAGTATTAGGAGGTTGCTTTGTAAACTCACACAAGAAAAGAGAAAATACAGATGGGCCTGACAAAAAAAAAAGTTATACTGTACATTTTGGTGTCTAAAATTGTGAGAAATGTACTATTGCAACTCTGCTATTTAATTTTACTGATTTGTTCAGATTTTCAACAGTATACATATCAACAGTACAATTATGCATTAGTCTACATCAATGCAGCATTCTGTTATCCTTCTTGTCATTAAACATAATGTTAAAGAAGTGAGGGCTAGCAGATGTTGGGTCAGTATTATCTAGGTATTATGTAGTTAGTTCCCAGTAGAGTTTGGCTTGGTAATTCTCAGACAGTTTATTGCTGCCCCTGACATTCATGCTGTATTACATCCTGCTGCTTTCTAAATATACTTTTAAAAACAGAATACTGGCATTTTTAACCACAAGAAAATAATTATAGTGAAAGAATGCATATAATATACAAACCTTGAGGTGATCTTTGAGCCAACAGTAGACTGCAGATTCAGACTAATGACATGAGTTTCCTCAGATACTACAGATTTGATGAGGCTGTTTTCCACCGAGTAGACACTTTTAATGATACCCTGCCAGTTCACTCCAAAGACCTTCAAAACATCAAATTGGCATGGTTTTACAATGTTGTACTACTGCATTATTTTGTTATGGCACTTGATCAGTGTGATCTTAACTGGGCTACAGAGAGAAGTTCAAGTGCTGATTTAACAATGTGTTGTTTATTATTTATTTATTTCTTAGCAGACGCCCTTATCCAGGGTGACTTACAATTGTTACAAGATATCACATTATTTTTTACATACAATTACCCATTTATACAGTTGGGTTTTTACTAGAGCAATCTAGGTAAAGTACCTTGCTCAAGGGTACAGCAGCAGTGTCCCCCACCTGGGATTAAACCCACAACCCTCCGGTCAAGAGTCCAAAGCCCTAACCACTACTCCACACTGCTGCCCATAATTGAAATGTTGCCCTTTACAGTGGGGTTACATTGCGATTGCTGTTTTAGAAAAATGTTTCTCCAGAAAAGCCTTTTGGGATGTGCCATATGACTGCTTTGCTGTCACAATGTACAAAATAAAAATCTTATGTACCTAATAATCCAACCTGACGGGCAGGGGTGTAGTGCTATATTTAGAACTGAGGGGTCGCTATTATCTACCCTAACCCCCCGAACGCTACCACGCCCCCTGCCGTCCCCGTTTCCCCATACACTCAGCAGAACCACAGTTTATCACTCTATTTTAACTTGCGAGTCGCAACAGTGAATGTATAATGGGTTCCATCTCTAACTTTAGCTATATTAAGAAATGTACTGTTTGCGCTGTTTGAGTGGAGGACTACGGTTTAAATAACATCATTTCACTTATACAATTATACACAACCTTCATACAACATATTAACTTCTAATAATGATCCTATTAGTCCCCTGTCAGTCGTCCCATTTGTTTCTGTCCCAGTAAGGATTTACAGATTGTGTCAATAATACAGTTCTGAGTCTTTCACAGCAGATGGTTGCTATGGGCCTCAAGTAAAACTGAATAAATGCCAGCAAATTCCTCCCTGATAACAGAGTTTACATGTGTCCTTGCAAAAAAAGCTGATGACGACAAATATGAACTTTGCCTTGATTTTATAGTAACGGTATGCTTGATTTATAATAAATCACAAATAACTCAATGTCATGCTAATGTTATTGAACATGCATGCTCCGTTTAGAATAGATATACAATACTAATCAAGATGCCAGTCTAAATAAAAAGTGAATTCCAATCAAAATTTAAAAATAAAAAAAACCTTGACAACTGAGTGTACTGTTTAACCCTATTCTGTTTCTTAACATTGGTTGGACATTTTTTTTTATTTTAAACTTAGCTCAATAAAAATAGGGTTCACTATACAATAAAAATGATCCTGACTCTAAGGTGAATTTTATATCATGGCACTGCTAAAAAAGTAAACAACTGTAATACAGATAACTGATGGTGTTGGCATTGATGAAATACTGTAGTTGCATACATTTATCATGGTTTCATCAACCTCTTGTATGTATCTAGCATCTTTTTGGTTTTAAAGCCTCAGGAATTCTGCGCTGTTGAAACTTATGCAGCCAGTCTGTGGATCTATAAATTATCCTAAAACATCCATCTCCAAAAAAAAAAAAAAAAAGTTTTAAATCACAACAGTAAGTAAGTACAGAATTATACCTTGTTTGCAGACGTATGCCCAAAAGCCGGATTTTCACAGCTCTGGAGATTCTTTAACTTTAGCACCTGGTTCTGAGAAACTGCATACGTCACACTGCATTTACCAGATACATCATTCTGCAAAGAACATTTGGAAACATAAGGTGTAATCATATATGGTATATTTATACATTACATAGAGGATACACCATAAACATTCATATTGTAGTACGGTAGTTATTCCACGAATGAGGATAGCCGAATAAGCCACAAGCCATGGAAGAGTTTGTGTGAGCTAAACCATAGAATACTATACATGTTCATAGAGTATTCTGTTTATATAACAAGCATAATTGTGGAAAAGAATGTTTAAACCTAATTTGAATGTACTTTGGAACAGTGTGCTTCACCTGGTGATTATGTTGTTGGATTTGAATAAAGGCAAGATGACATCTAGTAAGAAAAATATTCACTCACTGAATGTGAAAAAAAGTAATTTGATGCTATATATCACAACACTTGTTGTATAGTCTAGTATATGTTGCTAAATTATGACATTTAGTTTCAGAAATGAAGAGTAAGAGTTCATTCTATGTTGAGTGGGCATATAGTTCTTTGTTTTTTTCATCAGTCTCATTCCCATTGAAATTATGATTTTTTTCTTTGTCTGATATGATGAGCTAAGGTCTCTGAGTATCTCTATTGTATTTGTGTGTGCGTATGTGCATCCATGGTTACAGAGACACCTCTGACCTAGCCTGCAAGTGTACTTGGATTTATTTAGTTTCTTGCACTATACCAAAAAAAAAGGAAAACTATCCCAGTTTCAGGCACCAAACCAACAAAGGTCAATCAAGTACAGAAGCACTGGTTATTTAGCTGGCATGTATAGCTGGTAAACATACAAAATAACAGCAGCAGAAACTGTGATACAGAATACTACTGAACTCATAATGAATATTATCCAGGTAAGCAATTAAAGAGAAAGAAAATTGGAACGGTACACAATTTCAAATCTTACCTTTCATAAGGTGCATACAGCATTTATTTGCTTGAATACACAGATCCATATTTTTCATGTTTCTTTTTATATTAGTGGTTAGGGTTTATTATTATTTATTTTTTTTTAGCTAATCATCATAAAGCCTCATTTCCACCCCCTTAAAATAATTTCAAATAACTAGACTAATTAATCTAAAAATGGTGACAACAGATTCCTTCATTACTGATGTGCAAATCATAGAAAAAGTCAGAACAAAGCTGCATGTAGTTACCATGTAGCAGCAGGAACCACTGGCAGTTATTCAATTATTACTATTTAATTATATGGCTGTTTAGCCCTGCAGAATAATGGTACTGGTAATGCTTTAAGTTAATTGTTTCAATGCCACTGGCTCATTTTATTTTGTCAATCCTTCCTTAGAGCTTGCCTAGCATTCCCAGCAAATTTTGTAGTTTTGGGCAATTTCTTTTTACCAGTGAAAATAATTGAGTGATTTAGTGTAAATCTATTTTTATCTTTTATTTTTAAGGTATACAGATACTTTTAAATTATAGCTTTTCAAACTATCAAGCTTTCCTATAATCTTTCTCTCACATTTCTGGGTTTTGATGACGGTTCCATCCAGTTTGCATTTTAATAACAAATAGCCACTTGTTGTTTAAATGAGATAGGATCAATAGTTGTATATTCATTTGAGGGGGTTGTGCCTCACCTCTATTATAGACCCAGAATGTTGCTGGAACTGGAACATGCTGACCAGGCCTCTTTTCAGATTCAAAACGGTCCCATTGTTTTCATTAGCTCCAAACATTCTTACAATCTGGAAGAGGGTTATGAAGAGATTAAAACATGGGTTCTTAAAAATGGGCTCACTAGGTTAGAGCAGGGTTACTCCTGGACCACTCCAAGGCTAAAAGGAGACCAGTAAACATCCATTGTTGTCAGACAGTTTTACTGTGAATGAATTACCATATCAGCTTATTTATACTCTAGTCAAAAAAACATAATATCATATGTTGAAATCAGGAGTGTGACAACAATGGCATTACATGCTGTCAGTATTGTGAGGCAAACTACTGAGGTGCTCAATTATCCTTGAATTGTAAAAAGGAGGACTATGTTACATTACCTTGCCCAAAACAGATTGAAACAGAACTGGTTTTCTTAATTGAATTACAGTGTCTTGTCCTAGTAACCCTTCCACAGATGAGTCTTCGAGGATATATTGATTGTCTTCACGATTTACATTTTTTAGAACCTTGATGTCTTGAAACTAAAAATAAATAAATAAATAAATAAATAAATAATAATAATAATAATAATAATAATAATAATAATAATAATAATAATAATAAAACAAGCACAAATAATAAAATTAAGTAACTAAACAACATTACAAAGACAAGGCATCCAGACGAGCAAACACTTTTTTCAAAATAGAGTTCATGCTATTAATTGTATTTTCCCATTTATTAAAAATGGAAGCCTGGTAATTACAGCAGTACATGTAATAAGTTTTGGAAAATCATATGGGTATGGGACAAAAACAATGCAGAAATAAAAGCTAATATTTAACAGAACATTGTAGGCACCTAATGTACTGTATAACTACAGCTTGGCAATATGACACTAACTTGGATTTGTATTAGCTGATCCAGCTTGTTAGTGCTGTTTCTCCAGAGTGAGTGTATCTGAATTAGTGCTTCTATCCCGAACCCAGATCTTAGGATGCCAGAACCAGAGGCAGGTTCCAGTAAAATGTCCAGCGTATAGAGGTACTCATATACAACTCCTGACTTATAGGGAGGGGCATCTGTAAAGGACACTAAAAAATAAAAACAAACAATGAGATCACAACAATATAAATAAATAGCCTCACACAACTCTCAAAAAAGCAATATGTTCAAAGATATTCATTTATGATTTAATGCATATTTTTCTTTGATGCAATAGAACATGACCACTGCAAATACAAAAAAAACAGTAGAACCACATTAAAATCTGCATTAAAATGTCTTTTGAAAAAAATAAATGCTAATTTATACCTAGAAAGTTACAATTAAAAACTCAAATAAATGTTAAAAATTGTACCATTTTTCTCAATCAAAACAAGGAAGGACAAGGTCAGCAAAGTATTTTTGAAAGCTTTAGTCATCTTCATGATGGACAGAGCAGTGCAGGATAAATGAATTCCAAATGAGAGAGCCTTCTTCCCCTTCTTTCAACTTCTCACATAAGAATAACAAGAGTCATTTAAAAGTGCTTGCCAAATAATGAGCACAGTTTGGAAAGAGGCAGGGCATCGTCATGTTAGATCATGCCCAAATTTCACCAAAAAGAGTCTGTGTGTACAGATTGACATGGTCAATAATTAACTGTTTGTTGAACAGATGGAATGTAAGTTTTGCTGAGACATTAATTTTAACACGATATACTGTACATAATGATTTTTGGTATTGCTTTATATCAATGCTGAATTTTAAACTGTAGATCAGATGTACCCAGCATGTGAGGAATTCATTTTTAATGTCTGATTACTTTTTCTGTTATCTGACACCTTAATAGTCTTTAATCTTCTCCTCTTCACATCCATATTTACAAGTGACAAGTGTTTCTTCAATATAATTCTTTAAAATTCAGACAACTTTATTTACATTAAAGGACAAACTGTTGGAAGATACATTGTTTATAAGCATTTATCTGTGCAAAAGGTTGTGGTGCACTATACACAAGATGTGTGTTATTTACAAGGCGTGTGGTATACTTGAGTGTAGATTACATGTGTATCATAATTCACAACCTATATGAACACTAACACATTTTTCTTGCGCCTGTCTACAAAAGCTGATGTTACAGTTGAGCTTTTATTTAATTTTGATAAAAACTAAAAGTAAAACCAATGGTTTCATATTGAGATTGTTGGCATTATTATAAGTGTACAGTTTATGCTTAACTGATAAATTAATATGATCATATATTTAATCACAGTTTAAAGTATGATTGATCCTAATAAGTATTCTTTTTTGCATTACCTCTCTGCATTTATCACATCAGAGGAACACAGTTTATGAGACGAGCACATCTAATGGGAGTAGCGCATTATAAAAAGATGCCTGTTATGCAAGGGATGTTCAATGAATCTCCATAATCATACATACACACAATGCCCAATGCAAGTTACAGCATACAGCACACTGATATTTTATGAAAATCACAGCATCTATTTAAATTAATGAAGGGACTTAGAGAGGATGTGATTGTAAGTGTACCGTTCTGTTTAGCTGATGACATATAATTTAATGCAGTTATGAAAAAGTAAGTTGATAGTCAGTGAATGTTCCAATTTTATCGTATTCCTTCTTGTTCTCTATGTCTTCTGATAAAGGCAATTAGGGAAAGGCATCAGCTACATGGGTTTAACTAATGAAAACTTCCAGTAAATTGATTTTTTACAAACCAGCATCTTAACAATGCCTCATGATTCCACTACAGCTCCTAATCAGAACCAGACTCTGTGTCTTTTGTATCAATATCTTTAAACATTAACTCTTTGAAACTTCTGACAACATTAACATTATTCATTATTGGTTTTAATGTCCTGTTTATTTATTTAAAATTATAAAGTTATTCTTCACATACACAATAACACTGGAAGATTTACATCTGATGTAATTAAGCACAAACTAATACTGGGCCCTGCTTTGTGTAATTAATTACACAGCATCAATCATTTTATTTTAACAGAATATCCTATATTTAAAAAGTCTATAGTCATACGTTTAAAAGGAACAGAACCCAGTATGGAAGATTATATTTGGTTCACAAGGTTAAATGTGTGACACAGTATGACTGGATGTGTTTTTACTTTGTTCTGGTTGAATTAAAAGCAAATTAAATGTAAGAAGATGCTGCTGCACAACATCAGTGGTCATGTCTACAAAAATATAGAATAGCTTTTTTGAGTGTGTGACCAGTCCCAACTCCACAAATATCAACAATTTAACAGGGTATACATGGATGATTAATTAGTATTATTATTATTTGTTTATTCAGCAGACTCCTTTATCCAATCGACTTACAGAGACTACGGTGTGATCTATGGATCAGCTGCAAAGTCACTTATAACAGCGTCTCACCCGAAAGACGGAGCACAAGGAGGTTAAATGACTTCCTCAGGGTCACACAGTTACTAAGAACTGTTTTATGACTTTGTTTGTGGAGACATTCTTTAGTGTACAAAGTGCCTTATATTGGTCAGCACCTCTTTTTATAAAAAGCTTGGGTGTGCACGAATGCATTCATGATTATAGTTGTTGGACACATTTGAATAAGGAGACTAGGAGTGTACAAGTCTACAGATCATTATTAAATACTATATTCAATTAAATTGTCTTTGGAGTTTCCAGAGTTATTGTTTTCATTTTCTTGCAACTCAAGAGATGGATCTGTGCGAATCTGAAGAACCTCTGCTGTTCCAATACGCTCTGTAGGCAAAAGAAAATGTATGTTATCATATTAGCCAAGTGCTGTATTATCCTTTAAAACCATGTTCGCAGTGTATGAGTACAGGTGCTGCAGTCATATTTATAATTGAATGTATTGTAGCAATCTTGGTTAACGCAGGCAGGCGCATCACACAGGGCAAGGCAATCCACACACGGGCGCAAACCCCCATAGTGTTGATACCGCTATACAAAAGAGCTGGCTCTTTTGCAAGGAGCGTATATTGGGCTTACATCACTGTGTGTGATTATGTCACCTACCAGCCCTGTTGCTGCCTTCCCCTGCCCACACTACAAAATAATAAATTCCATTACCTGGCATCTCCTCTTCTTTAATTGGTTTGGGCTTCTGTTCATCGTAGAATCTGACAAGAAGCATAGTAGTGCAAATTAATTCCGTGATACATGTGTTTACTTTTAAATGAATGGGACACTGTAGCATTCAGTAGAGAAGTGGGAAGTTAAATCCGTTTACAATAACGATCAGAATTATTTAATATCTTTGCTAATAGTAGTATAGGTTACGATTACAGCTCATATCTGGTACTAAATGCTCCAGGAACATCTACAATTTGAATAACATATTGTACAGAGAATCACTTTTCAAAAGTCTTTAACTGTTGCATCAAATATGGAAATAATAATACCTGAACCACAGCAGGAGCCGAAAAGTACAATCATGATATAAGAAGTGGTTATGAGCAGACATCAGAAGATGGAATATTATAAATTGAAACACCACCACTTATGACAACCTACAAATCTAGCTAAAATTACAACTCTTTATGGCTCCCCAGAAAGATTCTCATAGTTGTTTGCTAATCAATAATAGCTCATGTCGCATCTTACTGATTTAGCAGATTTTTGTTCATGTTGTGTCTAGTAGTCAAGGGGCAGGAGGAACTACGCGCCAATGGAGACATCTGAGTGATAAATCTTTCCGGATTTTCACCAATTTGTTGATGGTCAAAGGGTCTGTTTGCCACTGCAGTTTGGATCATTCCCATAACCATGTCTTTCTCTAGATAGAGAGAGACCAGAAAAGTAACATATATTATTATTTATTTCTTAGCAGACGCCCTTATCCAGGGCGACTTACAATTGTTACACAATTTCACATTATTTTTACATACAATTACCCATTTTTACAGTTGGGTTTTTAATGTCACTTCAAAAGGGACTGAGCCACAATGGTGACATTAAATGGAGTTGACCAACGCCCTGACAAAATAGGCATTGAAACAATAAAAATAGCGTTATAAACTTTAAATAACATACTTGTAATTTTTCTTTTCATTGTTAACATCTTGACAACTTTTTACACTTATAACTTTAAAGTCTGTTTCAAAGTTATTTTCAAAATGGCCGCTCTAGCGCACTAGGGTTTGAGATCTGTTCTCAATCACTGCAGGAAGAGCGAATAAAAAATAAAATTAAAAAAAAAACATAGCAAATGCTGTGGTTTTTCTCTTCCATACCACATCATGGATTGTTATTGCTGTGTTACCTGTTTGACAATTTGGGAAATAATCCTTACACTATAAGTGCACTAGAGCAGCCATTTTGAAAAGAGTTTTGAAACTAATAGACTTTAAAGTCAGGATGTTAACAATAAAAAATGAAAACTACAGGTAAGTTATTTAAACAGTTTTAGCAACACGTGGGGATGTATAACGCTATATTCTTCAGAAACCCGCTACTTACTCTAAGTGCAGTGGAAATCAGTTGTAAGACTGATAAATGTGAGTTATATTAAAAACTGAAGTGGTACTATCAGGGGCTTTTCCCCATTGACTCCCATTACATTCTGGTGAGACATTTTTAATGCCTTTCTTGAAACAGACAAAACACTTCACCAGAGATTCCACTTTAATCACTCTTGGTACAACACAACTTCAGTCTTGTATTGTGACAATCAGAGGGAGTCATCCATCTTGTAGTGTGCAAAGGGTTAATGAATACTCAAATTCTAAGCTCTCTCTCTCTCTCTCTCTCTCTCTCTCTCTCTCTCTCTCTCTCTCTCTCTATATATATATATATATATATATATTTATTTATTTTAAAAATCTGGCTTACTCTAGCACTGACATTCTAATACAGGCTGATTATCAATTCTCAGTAGTACTAGGTTCTGTGAAAAAAACAACACCTTAGGGGGACATAATGGAGAGCGTCTGTCGGAAGGAGATTAGAGGGATGTAATGTTTACTCTCACTGAACATATGTGTAGTATTTAAAAAATATTTATTAAACCCTAAGATAGCAAAACTTTTAATGTTGAATAAATAAATGCCTGAAAACAGCCACTCATATAGTGATTTTTTTTTTTTTACAGGTTTCGTTAAGCAAATAATGCAAAATCATTGCTAGTGTGCTTTGAAATGGATTCAGATGCAAATGTTGGTTAATTATTATAAAACTGAAAAGCGATGTCTCTGTATTTGGCAGAAAAAAAATGTCACACACAACCTTTTTTTTTTGCAGAAGGAACAATTTGACAGATTTTTACAACTGAAAAATAAAGCTGTATATAGAGCGGCAAATGTATTATTCCTCTTACCACGTTGCCCTGCGGACAGTAACCATTGCTGAACTTGAGATAAAGAATCAGTTTGGAGAATTTGACAGAGCAGTTCCAGAACCTGTTATGGGTCAAATGATTTGACAAGGGTCAGTGTGACACAAATAGCAAAGCACACAACACTTGACCTGCCAATGAAGCAACCTTGGAAATCAGCAGTTGGTATTTGTACTGTTGAGTTCAAACTCTATTATTAATTAATTCTTACTTCTATTCAGTTTATTATGTACCAATTTTTCTACTGGGGTAATAGATATTGTATGGTACCTATGATAGCTCATCAGATTTATAATATACATTTATACTGAATAAACTAAATCTGGTATGTTGTATTAAAAAGCTATATTTTACCATAAGTTCCTGATTGCAAATAGCTGCAGATGGAAATTGACCCTTAGTTCTGGCATGTCTTCTTGAAGCCTGGGATGAACGGCGACTTGCAGCTCGTGATGAGGGTGGGATTATTCGACCAGTCTGTTCAGAGTACTGTGTAACTCTGCGTACCAGTACTTCTTCTACCTATCAACACATTATCAATACTCCTGTAGTGTTACCTGATTTCACCTGATACCAAAATAAGCATTTTATTCCTGCTTTAGGGGTGCATTCATATTAAATAACTTTTTGGGCCTAATTCACAAAGCAGTAACCAATGCTTTATAGTCTAATATATATATATATATATATATATATATATATATATATATATATATATATATATATATATATATATATATATATAATTAAAAAACTTAAACTCATGCTTGTATGAGACTCTTTATATTATGTTGTGACACATTCATTGAAGGGCATTTGCTCTTGTCTATCATCCTCTCATTGTTTACTTTCATTTACCTGTACATATACTGTATGTTTCATGCTAAGTTTTTATTTTTGGAAAACCCATTTTTATATTTAACAGTTGGATGAAATTTCTAACTATGCTGGTAAGTAGTAGCAGGGGAATGCAGGTTTAAACATGTTAGTTGAAGGCGGTCTTTATTAATCCCCTTGTTGGGCAATGTGGAAACCCCTGATAACCCCCTGACCAAAGAACCTAGCAACACTGGATTGTGTACCTTAGAATTCTCTCCAAAAATGTGTTGGGCATCAAACATAGTTAATTTAAATGCATACAACTCGGCCAGCAAATAGACCTTCCCAAACAACTGTGAATGTATAATTCAGTGATATAGTTGACTTTTCGTTTAAACTTCTAAGCCTACTCTAAGTGTTGTTCCACCCTACAGACTAACAGTGATACTCTGGGGTCATATTTGTGCTACTGTCACCCCTGACAGCCATAACACAAGGCAGGCACCCATTAGCAGTGTGACCAACAAAGGCAGACATCCAACGAGCCTCAGCTGGGGGTCAAAAACTCATTACTACCGGATAAGCCCTGCAGTTCAGTAGTGTTGTTAATAATATACTCACTCCTATACTGGAGCTATGAAAATAATGTATTTGTTAATGTTATTCAAAACCCTGTACACTTACTTTCTTTTCCTCTTTTTCAAAAGGGCCTGCCAGGCAGACTTTAGCTGCAAGATCTTTAAGCTCCTCTCTCCAGGCCTCTGACAGCAAACCTGCAACAAAAAAAAAAAAAAGATTTGTGAAGATCAAAATTGAACAGCACAGTTCTGGATATCAACAAGAAACTCCCTCTCCTATCAACTTATGCAATTGTTCCGGTCTTTCTATCTCCAAGAAGACACATCTTAACATCACATACAAAATAATGGAATACATCCTAAATTGAGCCTAAAAGTACACTGGAACTGCAAAATGTGTCATACATGTATTTATAATATACAAGTAAATGAATTATACAAAAGTATCCAAAATGATGTGGAGTACTCAGAATTTGAATGTGCAATTCAATTACTGATTTTAAGTGGAAACTTTTTAAAATTTTAGCAAGCCCTGCAAATGTTTTTGTAAATATATTTGTACATCTTTGCAATGTTTTGTAATCTGTAGGATTCCCATACCAAAAATCTATTGGATAGACCACAATGTGAAATCAAATGCTATCACTGATTAGATAAGCATACTTCTATCATTGGACCCTATTCACAAAGATCTAACTGCACAACTTATTTAAAGAATGCATGTATTCATTTATTAAAGTCTGTTTGTATTCATGATATACATGAAACTGCTCTGTGTACACTAGAAACAAAGCCAGCAGCAATATAGAATGTTTTCGTAAATATCAAACTGTATTTTATTATTGATAAAATACATTATTTAAATTACTCATGTGTTAAAGCTGCATGAATAGGACCCATATACCCTACATTATGAACATTCCTTTACACAAAAAAGTCATTACATAATGAGAACAGTGATTTAGTGATAAAGTCAGGTTTAATAAAGTATATCTGAAATTCACTGCACTGTCAACAAGGCTGAACTATAAATTAGTAACAATTGGTTCTTATTCTAATTGCACCAGGTATTGGCTGGGGACCATATGGAGCACTGCATTGGTCTTAGTGCTTCCGTGGGGGGTAGGGAGGAGAAACGGAATGGGGCTATAGATATTTCCTCACTCTGCTTAATCTACCACTACTGGTCAGACACCCCCAACAATGCCAGGCTGAGACTTCCTAGTGCTGGGCCCTTGTCTCCTCTTGATTGATTGGTGGGTGAAAAGAGAAGATTGACATCAGAAAAGGGTTAACAAAACTGGGTGAAAAAGAAAACAAACATACCTGTGCCCTGTATTTGTGTACCACTTCCATAAAGCTCTCCAAAGGGCAACTCCAACCCCGGAGCTCCCAAAACAGTCATGGGAAACTGGCTTCTAATTAAAGGGTGTGGACACAGAGGGGTAGAAGCATACCAGTCATCATTTACCATGCACACAGGGTTTCCATTCAGACCTTAAGAAAAGGAGAAAGGGTCAAGTAAGTATTTTCAGAAATCTAGGTCAGCATGTTCTGACTAAATCAAGTTTGATTCTTAAAGAAAGTGTTAGGAGTATGGGGAAATCAAAAAAGTCCAACCATAAACCTTATTGATCATTACATTACACATTTTAAATGTGGTAGCTGCTATTCTATAGCTATAGTCGTCATCCATATTTAATAATTTCTACGTCATGTTTTCAGCATGATGGCATGTTATGAACAATCTACCTAAAAATCCTGTCTAGTCCTAAATAGAAGGGCTTTATCAAAACTTTGTGATTTTAAAAAAAAAAAAAAAATTACGATAAAGTACTACCACCCACAAAGTGTAGTTCCTTTACTTTGTATTCCAAATTTCAGAGCTCTTTTATCTAAAAAAAATAGTAATAATAATAAAAAAATTAAAAAGTTCCAGTGTGCTTATTCAGAAAGTCTCCTGCTAGGATCTGAAGGTAGAATTTGAAATAAGCGAGAAAAGGAAAATGCATGCGCAGCACAGCACTTCCCAGTGAGCTAATTGTCATACCCTTCATTGGTGTGTTTGGATTTTAGAAGCTTCCCTTTCATGGGAGTGGTATAATCAAGTCATTATTATTTGTTTATTTAGTAGACACCTTTATCCAAGGAAACTTACAGAAACTAGGGTTTGTGAACTATGCATCAGCTGCAGAGTCACGTAAAACTATGTCTCACCCGAAAGACAGAGCACAAGGAGATTAAGCATTTTGCGCAAGGTCACACAGTGAGTGAGCTGGGATTTGAACCAGGGACCTCCTGGTTGCAAGCCCATTCTTTAACCACCAGACCACACAGCATCCTATGTGGGTGGCAAATAAATAATGTACTCTACCACACACTGAGAAAAAATTACACACAATCTAAAGCATATTATCTGCAGATATAAGTTCAGGAAAGTCTCTTTACCAACAGTATAGTACATTGTCATTGGTTACTATCCATATTCTATGCAAGCTTATCAGGATCAATGTACGTTCTGTTTGCATATTCAAAGTTTGCCCTTTTTCGGTGTGGAGGAGTAGGATGTTATGAAGATAACAAGACTTAACATAAGTGTAGGTTAGAAGCTGTCAAAATAAAAATATGACTAAAACAGGTGTTTGCTGCTGGTCATAGATTTTTTTTTTTTACAATGATGAACAACAACAATGAGAGCAGAAGGAAGAGCCCCTCATTTTAGTGCACATAATTAAGTGTGAATTAAGAACTATACTGTAAAATGTGCATTGAAACGTAAACTATACATTTTCTGTGATTTTGTTGATTCTTCATATATTTTTAATTCAATGATAACACCTAAAATACAGATTATTTTAACTACAATCACTAATATACTACTGCTAAGTTTTGTGCATATTTTATTCTATGATACAGGGGAAGGCTAAAAGTATTATGCAGTTATCCATGGGTTTTAAAGGCTCCAATATAAAGATAATGCTATTTTAATGTGCTTGTTCATTGTGTGACATAAAGGTGCACAACGTCTAGCGTGTACTCAGCAAGTGCTTGGCCTTTTCAAACTGCACCACAGACAAGCCTGAACAAGTAAAACAAGCTGGAAGGAGATGCAAAAGTTTGTTTTGGGTTGATTACAATTCATTGATATTTACTAGTGACATATAAACTACACATGAATTATTTATGATCTTTGGCAGGTGGCACGTAAATGAGGACTATGCAAATGCATGCACAAGATCTATTTTAAATACACAGAGAAAGCAAAAAGGCTTTAATGCAATTCTATAGAAAGAAATAATTCTATATATAAAAAATAGATATGCTTATCAGAGGTTTTTCTTGAATAGCTTTGTACATGTTGTTGTGCAACTGTAACAGCAACACATGAAACCTAGCAACCACATTGTTCTCATTATTTATATGTAACTAAACATATGAGATACTTGCGGTATTCTTTAATCTTATTGGTATATAAATGTTCTTTCTTTAACTCTAACTGAACCACTATGATATTACTGTATATGCTAAAGAAAATAGAGCATTTGGAATGTTGCTAACAAATGAAGGGTATCTTTTTTATTTACTCTGTGATAGTACAAGAAGCAGTAGGAATGTTCCTAGACTTTTGCAAATAGGAATTACAGGATAGAAACCATAACCACTGACCACTAGATTGCTACTGTACGTTGTGAGGGCATTAAGCTGTTTTCTGCTGATCTAAAGCCATTTTAACAAAGGGATATGCACACATCAGTCCTGTTGATGCCCCAAGCATGCCTGCAGACCTCAAATGGTATACTCTCCATTTGAAGGCGATTTTGCATCTGAAAGTATGTTACCTTGGATGTGAGTCACTCTGTGGGGATGTGGGTTGTGCCTGGAGAAGAAGGAATGATGACTCAGAGCCCCGAACCGAGGGCTGCCCTTGGATGGAGGCCTTACAGCATCATCAGTAAACCGCAGAGGGTTATTAAACGATACATCCCCAGCTTTAGTCATGCTTTTCAGTATGTCCTTATGGTTGAAGGTACTGGACACTGGATCTTCTAGTTGCTTCATTCTTTTCTTTACAGATGCATTTAAAGCACTTAAAGCAAAACCATATAAAAGATAGTATGGCAATCACGCCTGTTAAATGTTACACAAACAGTGTTGTTCAAATCAGAGACCATAAAGGGTAAGTAGCGGGGTTCTGAAAAATAGAGCGTTTTACATCCCTACATCGGTTTAAATAATGTACCTGTAATATTTATTTTTAACATCCTGACAACTTTTTACACTTATAACTTTAAACTCTGTTTCAAAGCTCTGTTCAAAATGGCCACTAGTGCAATGGGGTTTGAAATCTGTCCTCTATATCACTGCAGAAAGGTCAATTAAAAAAAAAAAAAAAAACATAAAACAAGTGCTCTGACTCTTCTGTTTCGTACCACATCATGAATCGTTATTGCTGTGTTACCTCTTTGACAATGTGGGCACTAATCCTTACACTATCAGTGCACTAGAGCTGACATTTTGAAAACAGCTTTGAAACTGACAGAGTTTAAAGTTATAAGTCTAAAAAGTTGTCAGGATGTTAACAATGAAAAGAAAAAAAAGTGCTTTATTTAAACAGTTGTAGCCACATGTGGTGATGTATAACGCTATATATTTTTTCAGAACCCCACTACTCTTTAATCAGAGATTAAACATCAAATTTCCTTGATCAAACATACTTATGCTGTATGTTACATTTATGCACTTGAATGTAGTCTGAAACATTTGAATGTAGTCTGTTGATCTCATATCAAGAGAAACATGTATTATACAAGTCATATATTTTACGGAAACATACTGACATACACTATAGAAGTTATTTTTATTAACATACTAATTTACGCCATACTGTATGCATCAGTGGATAAGCTTGGTGTGGTGAAGAGAGATCGTAAAATGCTATTTAAAAATGTTTAGTCATACACTTTATGTTAATAGTTAATATTTTTGTAAAAAAAATATTACATAATGGTGCTTAAACTTGAATTGAAATGCTATGGTACTTACTCCTGTTTTGAGGACAAATTCTGAACATTGTTGGTTTCTGTAGCCATTCTGGAGTTTGACCTTATCGCAAGTAGGTTTATAAAAGAAAATATGTAAACATTGATTTAAAATATGAATCCTTTCAAAGCTATAATCAATATAGTAACTGAAAACTTTGCAAGGACAATTTAATTGAACTATTTTGCCGATACACAAGGGCAGATCACGCTAAGGGGAGATGCAATACAAAACTGAACACCCACGCTGGTAGACCTGTTCTCTGGCATTGTAATGAATAAAAAGTTAGCACTGGAAGTTTGATTATGTCTGGATGATTGATTGAATAGCACCATAAAAAACAGGGAAATAATTCTGGTCATTAAGTAGAGCTGTATATTATTTGTATCTATTCCTAATGCTATTTTTAACTAATACATTGATGAACAAAATTTACAAAACTGACAACCCCTATGAGAGCATTACACTGTAAAGCTGCCCTTCCAACAGGTGGTATCAGTACTAAGAGAAAAAGCACCGGAAGAAGTGAAAGTACACATCAGTGTACAATGTGTTTATACAAACATATCTTTCTTTGCCGATTTAAAAAGCCTTTTCCAAAGCAATACGTCATCATATTTTCCTCATTATGTTTCATAGCTAGCAAAAAAGAACATGCAAAAGGAAACATATAAATAACACTCTTGAAGAAGAATAAATCGAAAAACACAAAGGACAAAAATATAACATTAGGTCTGCTGTGAGAAACATTTTTGGAACAGGCAATAGATTTGAAAAAAAAAAAAAACTTACCAGCACAGACCTTCCTCAGCTTTCCTGTGAAATGGTAAAGCATTTGGAAATCCTCTTGGTCCCTCTATTTGCTTTGTTTCTAAGTTAGTTGCCAGGATACTAAAACCCAACAAGTGAAAAAACCTTGCCACAATGAACATCTCACACACAGAGCACTCATCAGAATTCACTCAGTTGAGCTCCATTATGTTCTAATTACAGTTTACCATTATAATTACAGTGAAACCCCCAGTGTTGTGCTTTGTGAAAGTATACACAACAGTATCTCACAAAGTAAACATGTGACTGAAAATGCAAACCCGGTAAAGATGTCTGAGTGGAACTTTGCAGCAGAAATTAAAAAAAAGTTCTGGAGAAATGACTGTGGATCCGGAGCCCTCTTTTGGGAGTGTAAAATGTATATGTTAGAATATTGAGATTGAACTTTGCTGTAACTTTAATATGTATGTCAGTCAAGCATTGCTGGTATTGTAACAAGTGCAGTCCCCTTAAGTTGTGTTACCCGCTCAAAATAGAACAGCATACTCCTTGATCAGGTCACTGTCCAATCTAAGCAGAAAGGTAAAAGGCCCTGAATTATTGGTAGCACTGTGGGATTACTTGGTGCCGTTAGCTACCAGATTCAATTAATGTTGTTCCTTTCATAGAGAGCCGAATCTGCACTTTCAAACTATACTACCAGCTGATGTTTCAAGCTTTAGGTACAGTAAATGGTCAAACGTACCTAGGTGAGAATGCAAATCGGTGTAACCAGGGATCTTTGTAAAAAGTTTTATCATTTGTTTAATTATTCAGTGAATTACAAAAATACCCCAAGGTCAAATCAATAAGCACACATTAAAATCAGAGTACCACAGGATTTAAGAAAAAATATTAACTGTCTGAACAATGACATTTAATGTATGTAATGTTTAAGTTACACTAGAATTACATGTTTATTATTGGTCTGCAATTAATGTCTTATTGAAATATTGGTGACAAAAAAAAATGGCAGGTATTTTACCCAATTGAGAACCCACAACAGCTACTGAGACACTCATATCCTGCTGATTACTGTTGAAATGCTTTGTTTTGGGCTGAATACTGCTGTTTATTAATCACTCTGTCATTGTAAAACAAACTCGGATTAGATTGCTCTTATGTGCCCTCTGGTTTGCCATTAAAAGAAAACTGCAATAGCTTTTTAAATTAAATGTACTGCTGCTGGTAAGGGCAAGCGACAGGTAATGTAGGGCAGCCTTTTACTTCAGATACCAAGATGTTTGTAAGATCATTGTGTTTTTCTGTTGCTTCCATCTCATATAATTATGGAATATGAAAGCAGTAACAGGTTTGCATATTCTCAAAAACAAAATGCCTTCAATAACTTTTACACAGCAATGGTCTACTGAAATGACACAATGTATTTGTTGACTGCAGCATTAAACAATTACCTATTATAAATCAATCAAGTGTTAGACTTTACCTATAAATTAAACAAACAAGCAAAATGCTAGTTTACACAAGAATATCAGGGACTCCCTATCAGGGATGCAGTACTAAGTCTACCTTTAGATTTGTGAACAGTACATGAAATTGGGCAGTTGGAAAAAAGAAAAAAGCACTCTTCCCCTGCGAAATTGAGTCATATTGAGTAACCCTGTTATGGTTGTGCTATGGTTTGAATTACAACCAGCCATTTAGCTTCTAACATGCTAATACATTAATTTCCAATTATCTTGTGCTCACAGATAACTAATTTGCAAGATCCATTTAGCATTTGATATTGTAGTAATAATAAAATACTGTTCTGCCCATTGAATTAAACAAACACCTGTTTTGCATTAAAATGACTCATTATTCACAGATGGTGTTTAGTCAGACTTGAGCAATGTAATTTATACACATTTTTTAAATTAATCTCATATACAGTAAACTCAAAATAGAATTGTATTAGTTTTGTAATAGCTTCCTTTTTCCACAAACAAACCAGAGGCAAATATTTCTACGTCCCCAGGGCACTGTGATTGGGATAAATGATGCACATTCCGATTCTTGAATCCAAATCCACTAAATCCAAGATCCATAGATCAAACCTTGCAATGGGGTTTTAAAAAAATCCCCAAAGACATCAATATTCTTCATTCTAATCCCACTAGTAAGACATCTAGATATATATATATATATATATATATATATATATATATATATATATATATATATATATATATATATATAGATCTATCTATCTATCTATCTATAGATAGATAGATAGATAGATAGATAGATAGATAGATAGAGAACATACACTTTATGTAGGGTGTCCACAAAGTCTTGTTACCCCTGTATACTTTAGTATAGTATTTGAATTTATTATTCACACAGTACAGTTTTTTTGTTTTTGTTTTTCAAATCCAAGAAGGAATATAGGCATGCATTCAAAAATACTGTTCAACACAATAATTCAACACAAGTAGTTGAACATAAATGCAAATAATGCGGGGGAAATTGTATTTATACCTGCATAAATTGAATACTGCAATGCCATTTTCTGAAAAGCCAGATGATTTGATTTCCATTACACGATCGTAGATGTTAAAACTTCATGCTGATTTGAACTCGGCTCTCGCCAAGATAAGCACCAACTAAGACGCAGCTTTACAGTAAACTAATGTGATCCATCTGCATCTCCATCCATTTGCGTTTCCTTCCATCTGATGATGTAGATATCCTTCTGCCTGGTGTTGATGGCTGAAGTGTAATGTTGGCTCCAGGGATCAGCTTATTTTGCCTCCCCAGCGCATCAGCACACACAACGGCTGCGATGCTGGCTCTGGGGATCAACCACAGTGCGGTGAAATAGCCCAGACAAAAAGTATACTCATTTGAATAAATAGGATTACAAACTCTGGATTATTTTGATGCTGATTACACATAGTGAAAAAACAAGCCTAGGAAGCAAGTCTGCTGCCCCTAAGGCCCTATGTCGCAGGGTTGGTCTGTATCATTTTCCAGAAGTCTATAAAGGCAGGTCTTGTAATTAGTCTTATTCTCTCTCTCAGGTAGCTGACCTTATTGAGTAAAATGAAGTCTCACGTGTCTGCTCTGAAAATGGAGCCTGGTTAGTAATATATAAGTGATTACTTATGGCTGTTATCAATAGTAATAATAATACTGATAATAATAATAATAAAACCATACAAAATTACTCAGAAATACAATTTAAATTCTTGAATCCAAATGGCATACTTTGAAATTGTCCTTTAAATTTAAACAGAATTCTTAATCTTTTAATCTTTTAAATAATCTTTTTTTTTAAAAAAAACATAACAAAGCCACCTTCTCAAAAAGAGCATAATATATCTCAAAATTTGATTTTTAACATTTTTAAATGGATTAGTTACTAAAAGAAAAGTTATTCACACACAAGGAGTCTGCCTACTACTTGAGGCCCTGAAAAGTAATCTAATTACTTGGCAATGGTGCAAGGCATTACTTTAAGAACCCTGGTAGCTATAAAATTAAAAGGAAGCTGATTTATCTTTGTAGCTGTTCCTTATAGACTGTAGTTTTCAGAAACCAGACAGCATTTCCGCTATGCGGTCTTTCAATCAATGCTAATGCCACTTGTACAGGCAAACAATGTATGCAATACGACAGTGGAGGTGTTACCCAAGACACCAAAGAATTATGGGCCAGATATTAAGAGATGCAAATTTCGCAAGAGCAATGGCAGATTTTCCCCCCTCAATTCTGCCTTAAGAAACAAATTGTGCCTGAGAGTGAAATTTAAAATGGAAGTTGTGGAGGAAAAAAACACGCAATTATGCAACTCTATTTACATACATACATACATACATACATACATACATATATATATATATATATATATATATATATATATAGCTAAAGTGTTTCCAGTGGTCTATAGCTTGGCAAGACAACCTTCTCATGCCCTTTTCTTCTCAAATACCTTATTTTTCTCAAATCTTTTCTTGAGGCACTTTAATTTCAGATGCCCCTTGTGTGGTGACCTGGTAAAATAGTCTCTACTGCCTTTCATCCAATCAACACCAGGATACTGACATACTGTACGCATCATGGAAAATAATCTGTCTGAAGTATCAGTCCAGGCAACCGCTTCAAGCTTTTCTCAATCTTGCCCTACAAGCAGATATAGTTGCCCTTTTGTAATTGCTTCGTATCTGGAACACAAGTCTCTCATCTTTTTACTAGAAAGGACATTCTTTCAAACTATGAAACTGGAGTAACCCCCACAAAATGCATTCATTCATTGTAATAACTGTGATTAATACTATACGGCTATAAATCATCAGTAATTCATGAGCTCAATTTAGCATTAATGTGCTTTAATAAGATGTATTGCATTGTGTCAAACTATACGTCTTAAATTCGAAGTTGATTCCATTCTGGTAATATAACAGCAGTTAAAACATAAAAACAAACAGAACACAGCAGTTAATATGGATACTTAACAGCTGTATTTATTGCAGATTTTAATAGGTGCCATATTCAAAGGAAGGCATAATGGTTTGGCAAAAGAGCATATGCTTGCTACAGTAGCTAGAACCTGCATTGTGATTGAATAAGTCAATTTACTTAACTTTACAGACATACACAGTGAGACTCTAAGCCTTTAACACTTGCTGATAAAATCAATGTTGGCTAACAAAGGCTATGTTTACAATGAATTTTGGCACCTACGATGGGAGGGGTTAGACCAGTGCCAGGTTGGTATGATTAACATCATTCAATGGGTCAAAATGCAAATTCCAGGGAATCATCATCTTACTAAAACAGAAATTTATTTTTCATTTAATTTAACCTTCATTTTACCAGATAAGAAGATTGAGAACAAATTCTCATTTACAACGACGATCTGGTCAAGAGGCAAACATCACAGCAGCACAAAGCAAACAAATACAACATAGAAAAAATAAATACATAAATAACACATTAACAAGTACATACTCATGCATCAGACAACAGTGAATTCAGATTCCGATTAAAAACATCCTCCGAAACAAAACTCTATAGTTTTAATTTGAAATTCATTCCAGTCATAAGCAGCAGCCAAATTAAATGAATTACACAGTCGAATGAATGAATCTGATCTTAAATTGTAAACTGAAGCAGAGAACTGTAATGGGTTACACAGATATAGTGGGGTTTTCCGAATCAGGGTTCTACAAACTAACCAAAGCCAATGACCAATCCAATACACTCCTTATCTCCTGTAATCCCATTTCAAGTCTTGTGTTAAGAAATGCTTATTGTATTGCATAACTTCAGAACAAATAAGGGTAAATGAAACTCGGTATCAAAAAAGATATATCTCTCCATACAGTTCACTCAATAAATCCTTATCTTGCACTTCTTAAGATCACATTGAATTCAACTGTTGGAAAGTTTTTAATAAAAACATACTTCTCTTATAATAATTATAATTGGCTTTCTTTGAAAATTAATTGATTTTGAGTTAAAAATCATACATCTTTTACCAGACACATTTTGCTTTACCTTGAAAGAAGTTCATATTACAGTTAAGCTATTCTGATGGTT
>CM060259.1:10998276-11173276 GCA_030684275.1 Acipenser oxyrinchus oxyrinchus | reverse complement strand
ACAGGACCTTGTGTATATAGAGTATAGCACGACTTGCATACTAATGAGCCGCGTCACACTACATAAATCACTACATTCTAAATGCCATGACAAACTGCCGTTTTATTTGTTATTAGTTACAAAACCACAGCCAAAAATGAGTGGCATTTCACCTATTTCATTTAATATATTTGGGGATGAAACTCCACATAACTGGTACAACACCAACTTTAAATAGAAGAAAACAGACATTGAAAAACACACACACACACACACACAAAACTACAGCATGGGCTGGTTAATGTACTTAAAGAAAAAAATATGGATATTCATTTTATGGACATAAGTCCAAAAAATCTCAACAACATAAGGGAATTTTATGCCAGTGCAAGAAGTTCATCTGGGGACCAGTATTCAGTCTCCAGTTTCATAAATCTGAGCTGGACTAAATAAATATTTTAACAGCAGAAGTTTTAACATCTCTGCTGACAGCGAGTTTAAAACCAACAAGAACATATTCCTGTCAGTCATGAAAACTTTTCGAAAAGAAGGTAAAGACAAGACCAGACACCAACCCCCCAATTACCGGCCTGGATTTTAAGCGTCTGCGGGAAAGTGAGGCCCCTGACTCCGCGGTCAGATTGCTGCGTAAAGTCTGGTTTGATCGTCAACTTAATCTGGCACAATTTGGAAGCGAGGGTGACAACTAACAAAAATATCTTTTGAGATCCGAAAGTCTGAAAAACGGACTTGAATATGTGAGCCTCGCATATATATATATATATATATATATATATATATATATATATATATATATATATATATATATATATATATATATATATATATATATATATATATAATATGACACAAGTGGAAAAATCTTGTTCTCATCCTTATCATATTCAAAAGAGTAGGGGTATAAATGGTCTTGGTTTTAATTCTTTGAAGAAAAATGCAATCAAAAACATGTTTTGCCATTTTCAAAAACATGCCCTCACACGCATTCAGCTGCCCTCGTCCAAGGTAGCCTAATTGGTTTTAGTTGCTGTGAATATTTTTCTCTAACTCGTGGAGAAGGCTAGTAAATTCTCTGGTGCCCGGTTGCTGCGCATCTGACACTGTCCCTCCCCTGTATGACAGCTATTTGACTAGTATTTGTGATATTTTATCGAACGGTGTCTCAATGGCAATCTAGGACATATGATAATGTAAAGGATGTATGGGGGTTGAAATAATCTGAAACCAGCAACATAAGAACGTGTTTTATCGGTACACTGTTTGGGAAGCAAGAAATACTTGGAATATTAAACCAGTCTTAGTTTGACCTAGTAAATGAACTCAAGTTTTATGGTTAGAGATTTTTAAGAAATACGTTTATAAACACTGTTTTACAATTTTATTGTATATCTTTGTTAAACAATTACAAATTTGCAACACCTTATTTCAGTCGGTTAGATTTTTACATGCATCGGCACTACAACACAGTCGCACATCATTACCTGTAAGGTTTTACACCTGGGCTTTTTTTCCAGCGAATGTGCAGCATTTTTTGTTTAAATTTGATTTGGGAGGTTAACCAATGTCTCCACAAAGCGCGTAACAAAAACATTTTCTTTTTTTTTCTGTTACCCAGACAGTCCGTGAAAATGAATGCCTCTGAGGAAATGGAATCTTTGAAAATTACTCCCGAGTCCCTGAAGCAGCTCCTGGAGTTTTTTAACCTCTCGCGTCAGGATTTCATAGACACTTACAATTTGCAGCCTTTGGTCTACAGCCCTGAACTGCCTCCCAGTGCTAAAACCATTTTTGTTGTTATTTATGTTATAATATTTGTCCTAGCTCTTGTCGGAAACAGCCTGGTGGTCTACATTGTAATCAGAAAGAGGGCAGTGCGGACAGCTACCAACATCTTCATCTGTTCCCTGGCAGTGAGCGATCTTCTGATTACTTTCTTTTGCATACCCTTTACTTTACTTCAAAACATCTCTTCAGAGTGGCTGGGAGGTAAGTGGTCTATAATGTTATATAGTTTGAAACGATTCAAGGTTGAAAACCGTACTGGTTGAGATATCTAATGCTAAAAGAACTACAGGTGAAATTGGGAATTGATAATCTTGTATACCCGTTAAATACAGTATGTTAGTAATGTAACCTTTTGATTTAAACAAAACCTGCATTAAATGTGAAATACAAGATGCATACTGCTGGAGTGGTATTTCGTCTGTATCCATAAGATCAACTTCATCTAAAATGTGGGGAAAGTATTTTTCCTGCAATAAAATAAAATAAAAATAAATTAGCCTTTTATTTATTATATGTTAAAGCAAAACTAAAAAATAAAGAAAAAAGGGAATTGCAACTAATAGGATAATATCATTAACAGTGCACCAAAAAAAAAAAACTTGCTCAAATATTATATGTTGTCATTAAATGCTGTGAATTTAATTTGTCATTTTAATAACATTTTTGCTCTGTAAGGTGTCTTGTAATGCACTGTAAAGTGTCTTAACAGTTAAGTATTATTCTTCAATATTGTTTATACTTAGGGCTTTCCTGTGCTTACAACAAACATGAATAGTGGAAATTGGAAAATGAAAATCTAATCCAAAAATAAATTGAATTAATGCTCTCTTTGAGCAAAAGATTAATTATGGAACACAACTGGGTTTAGCTCTAATAATATTTCAAAATTAACTACTAGAAATTAATTTCTAATTTGTATTTAAAATGTACCATTTGTGCTGTCTGTATTACAATGGCAAATCTTTTTTTTTTTTTTTTTTTTTTACCCTTATGTGCAATTAGACTCCCGTGATTTGATAATGAATCTCACCACCTTCTCTGTGGACTTGTTATCAATTTGGACTGAGCACTTAAATCAATAACATTCTTAGAAAATAAAAAATAAAAAAATCTCCACATTTATTCCCTTTATGTATGTTTTCCATAAATGCTTTCATTCAAAAGATACATACATTTTCTACCAAACTTATTTGTTTAGACTTTGTAACATTCTCATTTCTGCAATAAAATACGATTTGGTCTATTGGATGCATTTTGAACACCATTGGTGAAATCCAAACAGCGATGCGCAAATAGTGCTTGAAAAAGTAATCGAGTTAACCTCAAGGGAACAACTAAATCAATAAAGTGACATTTCCAACATTAACCATACTTGTGACAATTTCTAAATGTGCTCCAACTACCCGACAAGCTGGATAATTAGATTTTTGGATCTCTGGGAATTTAAAGTGCACCAGAAATCATGTTGGTACAGGAAAGGTACTAATGTAAGAATAAAAGACATGTGTGTAGCTTGTCAGGGGTGTACCCCCCTGTTTACAGTTGTGAGACAATTAAAAAGTCTAATAGAATGACAGGTTATATTGTGTATGTAAGTGTTGAATACAAGTGTAGGGAAGTTGTGCAAAGACTATATCATGCTCTAGTGAAAATACTGTGTCCAGTTTTGGACACCTCACTGCAAAAAAAACATTATTGCATGAGAAGGTACAGAGAAGGGCAACTTGTCTGATCCCAGGATTCTATGGTATGAGCTATTAGAACAGGTTAAAATAATGATATCTCTTCAGCCTAGAAAAAAAGAAGGTAACAGGGCATTTGATTGAAGGTTATACAATCCTAAATGGTATAGATAAAATTAACGCCAGTCATTCATTCAAGTTTAGCACAGCGAGTATAATGAGAGGGGGGCATAACGAAAGTAGGATCTAAAATCTAAACACTGCTTGAATAATGTACCTGTAATCTTTAATTTCATTGTTAACATCCTGACAACTTTTTACACTTATAACTTTAAAGTCTGTTGCAAAGCTCTTTTTAAAATGGCCGCAGTTGTAGCAACACGTGGGGACGTGTAACACTATATTTTCCGGAACCCCGCTACTTACTCTTTAAATTCCTTTAATAGGAGCAAATGGTGTGCTTTGAAGGGATATGTCTTGGTGGGTCGAATGGCCTCTTCTTGTTCCTAAACTTTTCTTATGTTCTTATGTAATGAGCAGATTGTGGCTAGTCTCCAACTGGGGACTGCAGAAATGATTGGCTAGCTGGTACATTATTAGTCATTGATGAGGGAGCCTCGCTAAACCCTATGTTATGTCATTAGCTGTTTTCCCTAGTAGTTGAGTCAGAATTGGACTAGAGGTTTATTACTATAAATTTGCACAATGGTTTTGCAGTTTACTATGCTTATTCCATGTATTCCCTGTGCGTTACATGGTTAACCATGGTGTTTACAATGCTTACCTGTGCTTTACCATGATTTCACTGTGATTTACTTTTCTTTGCTATTAAAATGGTATGTCACAGTACATTTTTTATAAGGATTCTGACAATGCAGGTTATAGTATAGTATATTTTGTAATGTTCTCATAACAGCAGTGGAACATTAATTGATCCGTTACTGCCCTGCCTATGAGGATACATTTGAGACACCTCTGAAGAAAAACCAGACAGTGATGCACACATTAGGACATGAAAAAGTTATAGTGTTAACCTCATGGGAATAGCTAAATCAATAAAATGTCATTTTTCAAAATTGCAGTTCTTTCACAAGAAATGCAAGTAAAAGCTATCCTGCATGTTTGTTTCCTATACAAATCAGACTACTTTTCTACCACCAAACTATGGCATCACCTTCCTAACTCCATGACTCTTCAATAGGATGTGTCTTCCCCTTTCTAGAGCAGGGAAACTGCATATCTTTTAAAGCTGTTGTGTCCCCCAATCATGTTACATTTTTCCTGGGAGAGTGTTTTCTAGTTTATTGTTTTTGCATACTTCCACAGACACTAAACGTTGTTGTTGTATCTGTTTGTTTACATTGCCTATAAGTCATTTCAGCCGTCCAAAGGGCAGACTCCTAACGCCTATAGTGGCAACAGGTGGTGACCTGCGCCAATTTGATGCTGCCCAGTGAAGAAAAATTATGGAAAAATTAACTCAGCTATATTCCAAATAACATTTTTTAAACATTATAACGTTTTCTAGGGGCACTCCACCTTTAATTGTTGAGAAAGTTGTGTACTAGAAGGAGGGGGGGGCAGGAGTAATTGAGATATTTGAAGTAGAGAACAGGAGCTATATTATGTTGTTTTATGTGGATTGTACAATGGCTTTAATGCAACATAAAGGACGGATAGCTTGTATATAAAGGCTACTTAGGTAAGGGTTGGCATTTTGTTCTGTCTCACCACCTCATCACTTTTTTCAATCAATCATTGAATAATTATCAAGGCTTGATGCTGCTAAAGCTGCACATAATGGATTTCTGTACCATTTAGAGCCTTTGTTACACTGGCAGCTTCATAACAGCTCATAGCATTATGTGTTGTTGATTCAGTCGTTTCAACATTCTTTTCATTGATTTTAATTAAAGGTAACCCTGAATACAGTTTTGCATTTGTATTAAATGTGTTTGTTAGCCTAGCCTAGCCACCCTTTAAAGGAAATTTAACAATAATGCAATGCCAGCACTACAAAAGAGATGCTGCAATAAACTATAGCGATGGCATATTGGATTGCATAGTGGTCCTCCACTAAACAGGCAGTAACTATTGACCCTTGATAGGGCAGACATTATTTGAAGGGTATTATTCTCTATTGATGTTTCTGCTTATATCATTACTTATCAGGCTTAGTAACAAATGCAGTTTCTGCTGAGGAAATGTTTTGCAGTGCTTAGTAATACCTTAGTAATATTTCTCCCTTTGCACCTGCATGGGAGGGTCAATAGAGACAACAGTTATTTAATTTTAGGAATTGCATTCACCTTGGCAATATAGTCAGAATGTATTTGCACACTACAGTATACAGTTAGTGTGTACAAATCAAGGGATGTATGGTATACATACATACTGATGTACTGAAAGTACTTTACACATCAGATTTATATCTTTCCCAAACTGTCTGTTTATTTGGATGTCATAAAACCTGTGACATCAAGATAATAATGGGCATGCATTCAACTAAAATTGTAATTACAGGCATTCATGTGTATATCTCCACATTGAATATGCTATAACAGTGTATCTTCTTATAAAGAAGACTATTATAATAAATAAAGAATTTACACAGGAATATTGAACCTTCAGACTGCAATGCAAATAGAATACTGTAACATGGTAAAATGACATTGTTCTAATTACAATCTTTGTAAAACTCAGGTGTAGAAACAGTAGCTGCTGAAGAGTTTTTCATAAGGGTGATTCCCTAGTGCTGTTAAATGTGCCAAACAATTCCAATTATGGCTTATCCTGGTGGGCTACAGCTTGATCAAATCGACGACTAAGTGGCATATGCCACCTATCAAATGCAGCTTACGTATATGAGGAATATGTGCAACAGGTAAAAAAAAAGAATATAGTTCCACAACACAAATTACTTTGTACACTAACTTTGAATTGCTGTTTTGTTTCCAGGTGTCTATGTATGCAAAACGGTCCCTTTCGTGCAGAGCACAGCCATAGTGACTGGTATCCTTACCATGACTTGTATTGCTGTGGAGCGATATCAAGGCATAGTCTACCCACTGAAAATGAAAAGGCAGTACACATCAAAAAGAGTGTACAAAATTCTAGGTATGTTTTATATATGTAAATGTATGGGATCTAGCGCTAAATCACTTTTTTTCATTCAAATCCAACAACAGAATATCCAGGCACACTGTTATGCTGCTTTTCTTAGCAAATGCATAGCTTGTTCTACAGAAAGTCAAAGTCAGTTTGCTTAAACAAGCTTTTTTTCCATACATCAACCCATAAAACAAATAAATTGGCCTGGTATATAAACTGAATACATAATGGGTCTCAGTAGTCAATCAGATTTTAAACAGCAACCAAATGTGGAGCAAAACTCATTTGCTTTGGAAATGGATTAATCTGCTAGAAGCAACCACATATTTACAGGTGTTGTCATCGGAACCATTAAGTATACTGCAAAACATGAAATGTTTCACTATTTCTGTGTTTTAAAAATCCACAAAAATAGCATAATTACAGACATTTCCTGTTTTGCGATATATGTATTCCTTTGGTGATCCCTTGATGCATGTCATGTAGCAATTATAAAGCCTATGTCCTTAACTAATAATGAGGATTGTTTGTCTAAAAAAGTATGGTCCTTCTTTGTATTTAATTAAAGTATAATTAACTTCTGATTTTTTTTTCTTTTGTAAATATCATAAAAATGTAGAAGCATGTAGGAGTTTAAAAAAAAAACTAAGCATTTACAGTGGCATTTGTAGCCTTTGACAGTACAAATGTGGTTGGATGCAAAAGGAAATGATGATGCTGTGGGTGTGTGGACATTTGTTAAAACCCAATCATGCGAATGGAAAATTCACAATTTGTCTATATATCTGTACCTATGTAATCTATATATATATATATATATATATAAAGAAACGCTGATGTACGGGTAAGTAAGCTGGGCTGAGTTGAGTGGGGGACGGAGGGGGGTGATGCTGGGACGCCAGACTCACCGTCGAGCCCTCTTGAGGTGTTGTGGGCTAGTCGACGAAACACCGAAGATGGAAGGTGCCCACTTGAAGACCCCAGAGATGTACCCTACTTAGCTCAATCCAGACGGTTGTCATGCTGATGCGCTGGGGAGACCGCACTGTGGTTGATCCCCAGAGCCAGCATCTACTCGTGTGTAATGGATATCATTATATTTATGTGTGTGTGTGTTATTTAATCATGACCTACAAATATATTCCCTCTATTCTCAGGAGTGGTCTGGGCTTCTGCTGTAATATTAGGGTCCCCGATGTTGTATGTACAGCAGCTAGAGGTAAGATACTTCCAGAATAGGGTTGTTTAAATCATCACATAGTACACTAAATTACTTTATCTTGCATGTTATCGTTACTTAAAGAAAAAATCTACGTGCTAGATCAAAGGTTAGATTAAATCCAGACCACTATGGGGTTTTTCTGCACCCCAGTTCCTGTGTTTTCGTGCATAGTTGAGTCGCTTGGCCTTGTTTCCACGTCGGAGGTATGGCTTTTTGGCCGCAAGTCTTCCATGAAGGCCACTTCTGACCAGACTTCTCCGGACAGTAGATAGGTGTACCAGGGTCCCACTGTTTTCTGCCAGTTCTGAGCTGATGGCACTGCTGGACATCTTCCGATTGCGAAGGGAAGTAAGCATGATGTGTCTTTCATCTGCTGCAGTAAGTTTCCTTGGCCGACCACTGCGTCTACGGTCCTCAACGTTGCCCGTTTCTTTGTGCTTCTTCAAAAGAGCTTGGACAGTACATCTGGAAACCCCTGTCTGCCTGGGAGAGACCTTGCTGATGCAGTATAACTACCTTGTGTCTTGTTGCTGTGCTCAGTCTTGCCATGGTGTATGACTTTTGACAGTAAACTGTCTTCAGCAACCTCACCTTGTTAGCTGAGTTTGGCTGTTCCTCACCCAGTTTTATTCCTCCTACACAGCTGTTTCTGTTTCAGTTAATGATTGTGTTTCAACCTACATATTGAATTGATGATCATTAGCACCTGTTTGGTATAATTGTTTAATCATACACCTGACTATATGCCTACAAAATCCCTGACTTTGTGCAAGTGTACCAAGAAGAATTGATGCTGTTTTGAAGGCAAAGGGTTGTCACACCAAATATGGATTTGATTTAGATTTTCTTCTGTCACTCACTTTGCATTTAGTTAATTGATAAATATAATCTATTAACATGTCTATTTTTGAAAGCATTCTTACTTTACAGCATTTTTCACACCTGCCTAAAACTTTTGCACAGTACTGTATGTATATATATATATATATATATATATATATATATATATATATATATATATATATATATATATATATATATAACAGTATTAAAATAGGTAAAATGAAGACGGAACGGAATGCATTGTACAGTCAGATGACGTTTACACTTAACATGTTATTTTGATTCTTGCACCCTTGCATGTATAGACATTATCCTTCGGGCAGTCTCTGCTGCAGCAAACCACAACTCAACTGCTGTTATTTTATTTGAAAAAATGTTGCTCAACTCTCGCTAGAGATCTCGCTAAAATGACGCAAATAATATTTAAATTAGTATATTGCGGCTGTCTTCATTAACATATTTTTTCTAAGTAAATACAACAAAATGTGCACTTTGCGAATTGTACATTACTACCCCTATGTGTTTCAGAAAATCACTGGAAATTGAGTTATATCTGTAAAGCATTTAAGCTTTTAAAAAGTTAGCCAAGTACTGAATGTATACAACTGGGACCAAATATTTAACCATTATCAAAAGCATGCATGTAAAACATAGACATTAGCTTTGAGATACCATCAAGGACACAATTCACCCCTGATATTCACTTAACTGATACCCTTTTCACTCAACCTAAACAATCTGTGATCCTCACGCTTTGCAAACAAGATTATGAATGAAATGATTGGGAACAAGGAGGATTCAGTGTGTGTTGATTGCAAATTATTGGGAAACTGTGAACAGGGTAGAGATACATATTGTACATTAGCAGTATTCCACTGTTTTGTTTCCCAAAAAGCTATAGTGTTCAGTACTTTCAAATTAATAGATCAAAATTGATCTGTCTGATTCTGCAACATTAATTGGTTTCTTTTGTTAAAATGCCTTTCTAAATCTGCTGTGAGCAGTGTTTTTTGTTGGAAATCCAAAATCACCTTTACCAAAACAGATACGTTGAGTCAAATTTCTTAAGTTACTGTGCACACTTGCACCCATTTTGAAATAATTTCTTGTTGTAGGTGAAATATGATTTCCTGTATGACCACCATCATGTGTGCTGTCAGGAACGTTGGCGCTCCCCTGCCCACCGCCAGGTTTATGCCACCTTCATCCTTGTGGCTCTGTTTCTCCTACCACTGACTGCCATGCTGATTCTCTACACCAGAATATCCTTTGAGCTTTGGATCCGGAAGCGTGTTGGGGACTCCTCTGTGTTCAACACAATGAACCACAGGGAAGTCAACAAGATTACAAGGTAGAAATAACTCTACAATGTAATTGTATATGAACCTACTGAGTGGTTCTTAGTGCATTTATTCAATACAGTGTTTATTTATCTTTTGAGAAGTATGTGTTAAGGTGCTTTTACCCAAGTTCTGTAGCTGCTCTTGAATTCCAGTTGTCTTTTTAGTGCTTTTGTCATACCGTTTTTATACAGTAGATGTATGAGTCACTGCCACTGCTCTGTCACTTTGGAGCAAGCTACTTTTTTTACTGGCATTCACTTGTGTACAGTAGTTGGAAATTAAGTGGAGATGTACTTAGTACAGAGAGAAGGAGACACAACTTTATACAGACAGTGGTGAGGTTATAGAATGGGTTACCTAGTAATGTTGCTGAGGCAGAATCACTTGGATATTTTACCCCAATCAGCTACTGGACGAACTTAGATGGGCTAAATTGCCTCCTGTTGTTTGTAAATGTTCTTATGTAATATAAAGACACTTTGTTTCTGATCTTGGCTACAATACAGATATGTGTGGCATGCAACGAGAACTTAACAATCCTTTAACTCATGGCAAAGCACCTTAAGGCACAGTATTAGTAACTGCATGACAAACCATGCAGCTATTTACTCGTTTTTTTGTTTGTTTGTTTCTTACATTCTTATAGGAAGAAGAAACGTGCTGTTAAGATGATGATAACAGTTGTTTTGCTTTTTACTATATGCTGGGCTCCATTTCACATTGTGCACATGCTCTTTGAATACAGTGAGTTGCTCTGCTTATTACCCTGTATTTTTCCATAACCGTACATGAAGTACAGTAAGCAGTTCATGTTTTGAACACTGATAATTAATCTGTTGCTTGTGAAAAGCATATATTTTAAGGCACTTAATTTGTGGAAATAAAGTTTAAGAAAAGGTTTTTTATAATATAAAACATTAATAATTTACTTTAACAGTAACACTGCACTCTCTCTTTAAATAAATAAATAAATAAATAAATGATAAAAACACCTTACAAAAATATAATTACTGGTGAATATTATAAAGTTAGTTATAATTTAAATGTTGTAATGTTTTTAATATCAAAACCTTACCTAGCATAAAGTCATGTTGATTTTCTTGTGTAACAAAATAGGATAAGCTTTCAAAACAATCTTCAAATCTCAGTCCAAATGTATGTAGTCTTTTCCGAAGTACCAAGGTTAAAGCCAAGTTTCAAGTACAATGCACATAGTCAAAAATCAATTGACTTAACAATGTCTGGGCCCCATTGACACTCATTATTCACTGTATATTAGTTTAATAATACTGTACATTTCAGTGAGAACCATTCAACTAACATCAGTATTATTATGACTTTCTGACAGATGACTTTGAAAATGAGTACGATGAGATCACAGTCAGCATGATTCTTGCCATTGTACAGGCAATAGGATTCTCCAATTCCTTCAATAACCCTATTGTCTACGCCTTCATGAATGAGATCTTCAAGAAAAACTGCATGACTACTTTTTCCCATTGCATCCGGAGGCCAAACCAGAATTTACAGCAGGGAATCAGAATGGAGAGGCCAAAGCTGAGTGTTCATCCTTCTAACCCTGTGAGAGCTGAGGCTTTCCAAGCAGATAGCCCGACATAGAGGACTGAGTTCAGACTTTCTGAGAATGTTGCTCTGATACCGTCCAATGAAGAAAAATCATCTGTATTTGTGGAAAAGAGAAGATTTTCAGTCCAGCGCGAGCTACCAGCTAACATCCTCAGTCACACGCAGAATGAATGAAATTATTTCTGTCATAGAGTTCTACTTCTTTGTGTCTGATTGTATGCATAAACACTTTTTATTCTTGAAACCCAAGGATTAAAAAGAACTATGCTGCACATCACCTTATAATATAACACCTTGAACAATACTGTGCAGTGGTGTGTTTCAGTAAGTATTTTGAATCTGGTGTATTTCAGTGAGTATGTTGAATCTTTATGGACAGCTTATCTACAGTATTGTCCGTTTCTATTTCATTGTGGAATAAGGCCCTATCGACACATCTTGTATACCTTAGTCTACCCATTTACATTTTCATTAAGAGGGCACTTTGTAAAGGATTCCATTAATTAATTAAAACAATTTGACCTGTTGTTTCTTTTGGATAAATATTGTAATGTATGCTATTTAATGTAAAACAGTTTGCTGTACATGGTGTATGATTGTGATAAAATAATAAAATAATTTGGGTTAAATCAACATGCTTGTCTTTGGCTTGTTCACAGTTTACCCTAAGCTGACAAATTGATCTTGAGTCTTACATTGATCCCTTAAATGTGTGGATTATCTTAACAGTTTATAATTGCTTGTGGCAGTATTCATTAATGCACAGATTCAAAGCTATTTATATTTAAGTGGAATAATTGGTGTTATTAAAAACATCACCTTTCAAGTAATCCAAATAACATTAACCTGTTTCTATGTTTTTAAACCATTTTTAAGAGCGATCTTATTATTATATATCATTAATACAGCTCCTGGTACAAACCATTTCCTCTAAATCTGTAATTCTTCATATCCTGTTATTCTGTACAGTTTCCATAAACATCACAGACACTCCTATTGACAACATTGCACAGCTGTCACCAAATGACAGATTCCATTAAAGTCAGAGCAGAAGCAAAACATACTTAACTTTTCTTTTGTATTAAAATCCTGGACCTTAAATCAATGTAAGTGTTTTCCTAGAGTAATGAAACTCCTCACATACAATCAAAATGTTCCATATCAAAAGATTCCAGAACATCATCTTTATTAAGTGACTCACACATGTAACTGATCCCTGATTGATTCAGATACTGAAGGCTAGATTTTGTAAACCACCTTTCTGATTTTGATTAAACTATGAAAGGACTTTTACCCAATGTATTTTAGTAGTAACAGTCTTCATCTTTAAATAAAGTAAAATGACAACTACATTTGGAGCTCAATGAATGATCCATGTACTACGTGACTTAAGAGCCAATATTTAGACCGCCTTGATAAATGAGATGCTGTTTTAACCTATATGCTATTTATATTCTTGACGTATGTTAATGGTACTGACCTTGTGGTAGTAATGTTATATGTGAATATGTATACTGTGTTCTTGCCTCCTTATGTTCTCACCTCTTCACTGTATCATACACTTCTTATCACATTAATTAGTTTTAATAACATTCTACTCAGGCTGAATGAAATATATTCATGGAAACAGGAAGAATGTATGTATTAATTCTCAGCTGCATACTTAGTTGTACTTTATGGTTTTTAAGTTGTTAATTATCATGTTTATTTTTATGTGATGACACATCCGTGGGTTTAGTCAAGCACTTACCTTAAACTGAAGCAAGCCTTTGTGTAACATTTCCTTCCCATTTTGTACTGAAGAAAAAAAAAAACTTAATATGCAGGCTTTGTAAAATCGAGTGTGTGGTACGAGACCAGTAAACTCTTTCAGACTTGATACTGATCCCTATATTGTGGCAGTGCACAGGCTCTGCACACGTGTCTGTGTGTGCGTGTGTTTGTGTGTTTTGTGGCTATCAGCCATCTTGTTTCAGGTGCAGAAGAACAGCCTGGGGCGAAGATAATTTTGGTTAATTGTTTAAAATGTATACAAGTGACAAAGAAATGTTTGTTGGGCATGGCCAAACAGTGTGGAGAGAACAGTGAGAGTTAGAAGGGACTGTGGGTAAGGTGCTGGGGTGCTGTTTTGTTTAAACCTTTTGTTTTGTTAATAATAGAAGTGCACCACGCCACTGAATGGCAGTTTTACAGGTCTCCGTTTGATATTTCTGCTGCTTACCAGCCATGACCAACCACCACTTTACCTCTAAATATATATCCATCTCTATCCATGAGAAAGCAACTGTAACAGTACTTCAAAACATGTTTCTTCACATTTTGTCATGTAGAACAAACCTTTGGGCTTGCTACCCTGATCCCTGGTTAAACAGGTATGCTGAGCAGACCCCTGTTAGCTACTCCATATTGCAGAGTTAAAGGACCCACTGGGTCAGAAAAGAAAGCTACTATAAAAGAGAGTTTTTTAGTAAAGACAGAATGAGGGCATCCAAAGAAATAATTAACTTTTGTTATCTTTCAAACAAATCAATTCGGCAGTTCAGTTGTTGTATACTGTGAATATATCCACTACTGTGTCACAGATCTCAGCTAAAATTATTTTTTAATTATATAGCACAAATAACACATATTCTTTGGTTTAAGAAGTGACTATAGTATTTTAATGAAAATGTCCTTACTGGGTAAAGAAATGTGGACAAGAGAGAAAACATGTCTGAAAGGAACACACATTAAATTCATCTTGTTTACCTCAAAGTCCACAGAAAATATTTCATGAATACATGAACTGTTTGCATAAGCCTTCAGCAAATCAATGAGTACCAACCATTGCACACTTGTCCTTGAACAAAAGGAGTTTTATCCAAAGAAAAATATAAACATATTTGAAAAGAGTAAGTACATTCTGTGGGTTTGATTAAAAAAAAAAAAAAAAAAAAAAAATTAAACAGTAATCATTTTTTAAATCATTAGTTTTAAACTATAGAAGGATTTGGACAATTAAGAGCACAACCATCTCAATTAACTTTTGCTACTTCTTCAGTGGGACTAAGGATACTTAGACAGATAATTTTGTTCAATAGTTTGTAACTAACCAGCCGTGATAAAACATTAATGAACAACATAAGCCCTTATTTCATAGGGCTGTTTAATTACAGCCGATATAATGGAAGCTAACAGGTAACATAATATCATAATGTATTCCAGTCTGCCACTGACATTTCATTGCAAGATAGGCTGTTTAAATTAGGAAGAGACTTGACTCAAATGTAAAGGAATTGGTAGTTTATAATTGCAGTGGGCAGTCGTTCCTTTGCAAAATTACTGCAACAAAAGGTTAAATTCCTCTTGTAAGATACCCATGATTGAACTTTATCCAGAAAATTTTAGGGTACATTTGTTTATGTAATATGAAGTGCTTAATCTTTATCACCCAGAAAACCAAAAGGTCACACAACTGTAATATGGCAGACATATTGACTGGTCATAGGGAAGGAGGGGATTGTTAAATGTTGCCTTAAGATTTCCCTTAAAAAGACAACTTTGCAAATGGTCTATGAGACATGAGCAATTAAAGAAACTGAAATGACAGATTTTCACATGGAAGTTGCACTTTGGGGAGGCTTATGAAGTGGGCTAAGCTGTAATGAACTGGGAATCTGGTTTCTTACAGGTACATTTCTTCCACAAAAAACAGTCAGTATGCACTTGTCTGTCCACCTTCACATTAATGTTTTGCTGCAGTAGGAAATCCCGTGTTTCACAATCAGCCCGCAGATAGCCATTACTCCCTGCCAATGTGTGCAGTGATGGTAGAAGACAATAATGCTGACTATGGGCTGGGTTGGGTTTGTTTATTGTTTATTTAGCAGACGCCTTTATCCAAGGCAACTTACAGAGACTAGGGTGTGTGAACTATGCATCAGCTGCAGAGTCACTTACAATTACGTCTCACCCAAAAGACGGAGCACAAGGAGGTTAAGTGACTTGCTCAGGGATTTGAACCAGGGACCTCCTCGTTACAAGCCTGTTTCTTTAACCACTGGACCACACAGTGGTTAAAGATCCAGTCTGGACTTCCTGCTGACTGCAAGGTGACGGGGGGAGACAACAGAAGCATATCATATAATTCTGTCTCTAATATGTAGCGCATTTCAGTGTTCGATCAACAATACAAAATTGTATCAAACTGCAATTTAACACAAGGGATTTTTATAATATAAATAGCAGATCATAATATCTCAGTCCTAAAATTAATAAACCTTATTTTTCACAAACCTCATTTCACTATTTTTGTTATAACGTTAATAAGTGGGTCATTAAACCTCAGCTGAATTAATATAGTGGTAAAGAGCAGCATTACTTCGATCATCCACTGTTGAGATCATTAAATTGGCCTCCCTTCTGCATTAAATGGCAGCTCAAATGGATCAAACATGACTACTAATACCGCATTTGTGAAGGTCTTAGTTTTCAAGTGGTGACTTATGCACTATTGAGTGATAAAACGTGACAGTAACTGATACTTTATTCAGTCATACATGCCACATTATAGGGACCAGTTTAAAGCAGAATCCAATGTAAACAAACTCAGAAATAGTCCACTTATAAACTAGATCTAGAATAAAACAAAAGACTAAAAAACAAACAGCTTGCTTTTATCCTGGGAAGGGAAATTGTGAATGCTTGAATCCTTCAGCAGGGTCCATTTCCAATCAACCTCCTCAATTCATGAAGTTGATGAACTCAATGCAGACTCTACAGAATACAGCCATCATCCAAGGACGTTTCAATTGTTAACCAACCCACACAGCACTGCAGATAATCCAAGCCTGCCTTACAATCCAGTTCTATTGTTTCATGCTCTCCTTCTAACAAGATCAGAAGTAACCTTTCTTTGGTAGTCCCACACAGTATTATGGGAGTAAGGCATATTTTCTTACAATGGAAAGCTGGAATTCCATCAATTTTAAAAACAGCTCCAACTCTTCCAAAAACCTGTTGATGTATTCCCATGTGAAGTGACCATGTGACAGTTCAGAAAGGCAACTTTTTTTTTTTGTTTTAGGACAGAATTATGAGGATACAATATTCTTTAGAGCACCACCTTTAATAGAAAATTATACAATGGCAGCAAGGTTTCTGGTGGACGCTAGGAGAGACTGACAAAGGGAGACAAGACATCCCAATGAACAGAGGTACCAAACCCTCAACCTCACACTCTTCAGCACCAGCACTCATTTACATGGAGAATCTCATTTACTCTGGAGGGGGCACTTTTGTATGGACTCCTTATACCCAACTGTTTTGTCAGTACGTTATCAACATTGGAAATGGGAGATTATATTGTACCAGAAGTCAAATGATCCCTATCAATAACAATTGTAGGTGCTGTAAGAAAACAGCAGTAACTGCTTAAGCTTATTTCCTTTCGGTAGCCCCTTTCATCAGTGACTATTCTTTTAAAGTAATATTTTACTTTAATGTGTTAGTTTAGACAAAAAAAGGAATTTTTAAACTTTTACAAGCTATTCCACTCCACTGTTCTACCTACCATCAGAAGGAAACTAATTTAAATCTACGCCAGTTCCTCTTGATCAATTATTTTGACAGCACAACAAATAGAACCATTTCCTAAACTCAAGTCACTAATCAAGGCAACTCCAGTAACACAAGAAATAGTATTTAAACAAAAATAAAAATAAAAAGCCAGTTACCAAGGATAGGATCATTGAGAAGAAGCACAGTGGTATCTGGTGCATGACCTAGCTTTCTCCTAGATGGGGTGGGGGTATTTTTTATTGTACCATGCAACATTGATGCAAGGGTTGTCTTAATTGAAGTGAACCTAGATAAAATTATAAAAACAGTCTGCATGCTGGCAATTCACAGCAGGTTATAGAGTGATAGTCTCCATGGATTTACTTTTAGGTTAAGGTTTGTCAAGATACGCAGTCAAAACAATGACGTTCTAGTGGTTGGATAAAAAGTTACAGTGGAAGTGCATGAGCAGTGGGCTCAAATATATAAGTGCCTTATCAAACGAGAACAAACGGGATTTGTTTATCACCTCAGCAAGTATAAAGTGTGTAGTTACATCTATCAATCCATCTATAAATAAACAAACTTTATTGAACACATTTATCCTATTCCCCCAAGGATGTGGTAATTAGTTTTTGTTACTGAAGATCCCATGGTTTCACAAAACCATATTATCAAAATGTACTTAAGCAGAGAGTTACTATACTGTAGTTACAAAAAGTGACAAAACTGAAATATACTTTTTGATGTGCAGTCACTGTCTTCTATATGATCCATGTTCATAAGGGTATGGATTTCTGCTACCCTTCAAACAGGAATTGGCAACAAAAAGTCTTCTGTAAAGTAATTTTTTCAACCACATATGTTGGGTTTTTTTGTTTTTTGTTTTTGGGGGGTTCAAGTATATAGACATGACTCATTCTACCCGCTTTAGGAAATTAATAAGCTAAATAAAACAAACAAAATAATTCATGACTGTCTTTTCCGGTACTGCTACGTGGTGATAGGGATGTGGAAATCACTGTTATCAAAAAGCAGAGGTCTCTTTGGAGGGTTTGGATCCTTGTCAGCTTTGTGTAAAAGTTTGAAAAGCCCTGTTCCAATGTTCATTGGTATCCCCATTATAATGCACTCTGAAACACCTGGGGTAAAAAATAAAACAGACTGAATTTAATTAAGAACATTTTCAAATGCAATTGATTATTGAATAGAGACTATTGACAGATCAATAAATTACATCAAAGTTAATTAAAAATAGACTAAAACACCTAAAAACAACTGTATTCACCCCAAGTAATGAATACAATGTTTACATTGCCAGTGGCAATAATCTATATTTACACTGTGTACATTATTAAAATACTCCTATTAGAACTCTTTCAAACAGGTACATTTGCTCTATAAAAATGTTTATTTAAAAAAAGGTAAGTTTTCTATTTAATGTATCATATCACCAACACTATACTTAGTTGCCTCCAATATAGAGATGCTTTCTGCTTAACATGCTCTGGTTGTTAATGATCAATTCCTTGTTATTCCTTTTACTTTATCAATTGTGCAAGAAAGCTACAATTTAAGTTATTTTTAACATATTATTTCTCTTAAAAACCCTTTTAAACAAAAATACTCACCACAAACAGAGTCCTTTTGTCCAAAGTATGCAGCATCAAACAGATGATCAGCAGTTTTCTCAAAAGAAGCCAGCATCAAAACACTCTCCTTCATTTTTGCCAGACCAAATCTTGTGATTCCTAAAATTTCACCCTGGATTGTTGGAGACAAAATTTATATTTGGAGTGATCTATAATGGTCAAAGAATTGCTCTTGTATCACACAAATACATTTCACACATTCAACTTCTGGGGGAAGAAAAACAAACAAACTCCCAGCCACTTCTACAGGCAATGTATTCCAATGGAAACACCAGAACTTGTGAATATAAAAGGTGAGGGTACAATTATTATTATTTTTTTTTTTTAGTGACACAAGTATTAATAAAAGGCCAAAAGAGTTCCACATATTGGGGTGGAGGCAATCAAATAAAAGAAACAGTGCTGACTTAAAGCATCCCCAAGGTGCTATGAATATTCTAAAGCATGTTCTCAAAACTAACAAACCTTATAGGACATGAGGTCTGCAAGCAGCATAACATGTCTTCTATCGATACTCATTCCATGGTTTACCATTGTGTACTGAATCTCATTGATGATAGTTGACCTAGCAGCTTCAATACCCAGAGTTTTCTCCACCTGCAGAGAACAAATACCTAACATTTTAAATACAAGTCAATAAATTAATGTAATCCAAATACCTATCTTGCTGGAAAAAAAACAACAAAAAAAACAAAAACAAACAAACACACACACACACCACTACATTACCTCAAATGTATTGTTGGAAGTCGTTCTTGATCCATTGACTCCATGAGTTGCCATGACACTTCGTAGGTTATCTCCCTCTACCAAAAGCTTATACTTCTCCTTTCCACTCTTTTCATCAATGTGAATGACTGCCCTTGAAACTTCTGGAATACCTTGCACCACAATCTGCAAGGAGAAATTTGCTTTTGTAAAGGGTGTGTTTTAAGAATATTTAGGAGAAGTAAAACTTATATAGGAGCCTTAATATTTTTTCCCACTCATACAAACATTTACAAGGAAACACTTGGAGTTCAGGATGCATCCTGTGAGTGGTTCAAATGCTGTAAGCACCATGTTGTGGATTTTGACTTAGAACCCACAAGGAGAGTAGCATTGGCCTGCATAGTCAAGGAGGAACATCGTCAGTGACCCCTACTGGTCAGATGTCCAATTTGTGTCTAGGGTTTAGTAGCTTGGTAAAGCTTGGCAAGTGAAAAGAGGTGGTTAAATTGACAGGGAGTGCAGAGGTTGCATATTAATCTTCAGTCCTTCCGACTGGAAAGCGGGTTGCAGCTGTGAGGTGACATTCGAAATTGGCATTTCAAATTGGGAAGAAAAAATTAGGGATTAACCCTTTGTTGCCCAGTGTCCAATATATATTTGACATTGAGAAAATAGACATTAAATAAGTATGGGAACATAGCCTGAGCAGTAAAGGGTTAATTTGAATGGCTTATCCAATATGTTCAGTGAAGTTTTCTTGTTTGTTCCTAATTAAACTCTTAGCACTCATGGTTTTCATTCAAATCAGCCATACTGGCTCTTGATAAGCTTTATTTCCAGATATGCACACACATGCATGCAAGAAATAATGTATTGAGAGACTGGAACACTTCAAGATGAAGAGACTTAGTCACACAGACAAGTCCACTGGTTTCTAGGTGCTTGTGTGCTCACATATATTTGCAGGATGCTAGTAGTCTGAATACAAAGCCTTCAGGTTTTTATATAATTTGTTATTAAAACCAATTCAGTGTTACCTTTGGTAGTAGTTCTTTCAAGGTCTGCAAAACATAATACATGGAACTCTTGCTGTTCTCCCGAGGTGAGACACAGACAACTGCCTCTCCGTGGACTGCAATGTCTCCAGGCTTTACCCGTAGCTTTGACATGCAGATAGAGTATCTGACAGTTTCTGCATTAACCTGTGTAGACATATGAACTAATTGTTAGACAGTTTCATGATGAATACATAATTTATCTTTATTAAGATGGCTTGCAGTTCGGATTCATATTCAAACCACGTGCTGAATTATAGAATCTTGCAATTCAGAGCCTTGTTCCAGCCAGGTAATTTGAACCAAGGTGTCCAATTAAGTGATTTAGGATCAGACCGGAACAAAGTACTGCAGGGCGCGACATATCCGACGTCACCGACGGCAATTGCCGTGCTGCCCACCCGTTTTACTGCAATGCCTCTCAATTTTAAAAATGTGCGGCAAAAGTTGCCTCCATGCCCATCGTCATTGCTCCCGGTGTCCGACACCAGCACATCTGATCCCAACCCATTCACAAACTTGCTCAACGTCAGCTGGCCCGTTCTGTCACAATTCAATTCTGTCTCGTCTAATCTCGTCATGCGAGAAAATGACTCATTATTATGCTGTATTATTGTTGCCATTCTTTTTACTATACACCTCCTAGCACTAAGCCACGAGAACGAGGTACCATTGGTTAATAACGGGCTAACAGAGGGAGAGGCGATATTAGATTCCAGGGAGTTCAGTCACAGAGTTGTTGTCTGGCAGGGTCTCTGCAGTTGTGTGGTTTTTCCCAACTGTGAGCAATGCCAGACCAGCAGTGAATTAAAAGAAGGATGGAAGAAGAGCTGGCTAAAGCGGCAGCGAAGTGTTCCAGAATTGATGTGATATTCAGGTAGGAAATGGGTGTACAATTCATCCCTGAATACTAACATCAAATAATAATAATAATAATAACAGCTATTTCACCGACAAATCTCACCCCTTCCCAGTCCCCTCTCAGATGTTTAAGTAGTGAGAATTTGGTCCAGGAGCTGTTTATTTATACTGTAAATTAAAAAAAAATAGTTTTAATTTTAATGAATAGAGCAAATTACCACGGTGTATATAAATCAGAATGTTCCATAGGACCACATTATACTAAATGAAGTAAAGCGATCTGTATATGGATTTGTGAATATCCTTCAAATATATATACCGTATATATTTTAATTTACAGCTTAGTAAAAATCACCTATTGAACATCACACTACACAAATATATTCTATGATCATATGTGGAATAAGGAGACCTGATTCTATGCTTAATTGCAATTTTAAAACGCAACATGCAATATGCATTATAACTCCTTTTCGGTGTATATAAAATTGCTAATTTATATGGACACTTCAATGACCGTTGCTGGGTTATTCCTCCGAAACACCCACGCTAAACATGAACACAATAAGTAAATAATAATTAATTTTGTTCAAATTCTTATACAAGGAGCTAGTAGCTATGACATACGTTATGAACAAGTTGGACAGAACACAAGTAATCGAAACACAGTAGTTCTGTTTAACTAGTAAAGTGTTAGAATGTGTATGCTCAAAAGCAGCATTCCACTTTTTTTTCCTTGAATCGAGTGTCCAAATTGAACCATTTAAGCAGAATGAATATTATGGCCCAATAAATTCAAATGCAGCTTACTTAATTATTAATTATGTTATTTTTTATTAATAATAACAATTATTATTATTATTTATTATTATTATTATTATTATTATTATTATGAATTGCTTAGCAGACGCCCTTATCCATCCTTTGACAAAAAATGATCACTTCCATATAGCCTTTTTTTAACTTTTTAGATAATGAACACAATAGGCTCACTGTATTTCTTTTTAGTTGTTTTATGAATGAGTACGGAAATCGCCTTGGTGCCCTAGGGTTGGATTTTTGTTTTGCCTCTTTGCCTCCTAGAACTGCCTTGTTGCCCCTGGATTTTCATGCCCACTGAAGGCAATATTGCCTTGCCCTTCATGAACTTAAATTCATGCCTTGGTACTGGATTGTAGTGCCTTGAAGAGCAAAAAGCTAATATTAACAGTGACATATCTAGTTTTAACATACCTCCAACCTCAGAAGTCTTATTCTTTCCAAAGATAACTTTACCAGAATAAAACAGTCGTCTGGAAGGAAGACTTCTTCAATGTATTCTGAAATCTGAGAAAACAGGGAGACGACAAAATCACATTGTATTTTGTGCACTCCAAACAATCTTACCAGTAAACAGTAAGAATACAAAAACTTTGGACTTTTGTTGTTTTCTTCCAGCTTCAATTTTAACCAAGAAGAGAGAAGACAGTTTAATGAAAATTAATAGTTTTAAAAGCTACTATGAATGTCATAAATCTAGTGCACACCAGAGGAGCAGGTTAAATAAATAACAGTTGATGTTCACGGTCCATTCCGGCTTCTTCTGGTGGCGAGAGAGAGACACACACACACACACACACACACACACACACACACACACACACACACACACACACACACACACACACACACACACACACACACACACACACACACACACACACACACACACACACACACACACACACACACACACACACACACACACACACACACACACACACACACACACACACACACACACACACACACACACACACACCACCAAGGTGAGAAATATACCTGCCATATATTAAAAGGACTGTTTGGAAGAACAAGTGGCTACAGAATTAAAGAGGACAATGCATAAATACTGTGTTGATCCGTTGGACTAAAGAATCATTGCAGAGAGGATTTCATGGCACAATTCAACAAAACAAGTTCTACGAGGCAGTGAATGAGTCAGCATTGCCTGGAACTATTCAATATAATCCAAGTTACATTCTCCACATGAAACTGAATTGAACTAGGTACATAACTTTGAAAAAACCTTGATAAGTAATTGAAAGTTAGATTACCTTGAGCTATTTACACGAAGAGCTTTTAAAGTAAACTTGCTATCTGTAGCAAGTATGCAGTACCTAGATAAATTTGATTAAAAGATTTGACGCTACGGATTATTTGTGATGTATAGCACATGCTTAGGAATTCTCTGACTTTTGAGATTTCGGTTCTTTCATACTTCTGTATTCAATAAACTGCTGCAATTGATTAAACTTGACATATGTTGAGTGCGAGTGTTCACATTACATAATAGATTTCAGACTGGCAGCTAATCAATTGTTCTTTCAAAATGTTTTGACAAACACACCTTACTCTCAATATATTTATATTCATACCTCTCCTAGAAGGGTTTTCTCAATTCTTCCTTTTACAAGGCGAGCAAAGTCAGCATCATCATCCATATCCAGGTGTGCTGTGATAATTGGGGTACTATATACAAATAAAGAAAATACAAAATAGTTCTTTTTTTCCCCTATTTTCTGAAACAACTTTGCAAGTGTTAATGCATCTTTGAAAGGTTGCCAGTTATAGAACAGATGTTAACATGATTAAATAGTACTTCAACATTGATTTTAATGAATAAATAAAAAATAACTGGTAATGGAATTAAAATCGCTGCTAATGTTTCTTTCAAGTTCTACTTACAGACCTGAAAAATGTGCAAGCTTGACAGAAATTGGGCGTAACAGCTTTGAGTTTTTATTAATCTTTTTAAAAAGCTTTCAAAATCGGCAGCTGTGAGAATAACACTTAGCTCACAACCAATTTTACTTAAATTAGCCACATTAAATTAATTTGATTTACCTGATATTTTTGGATGCATTAATGATTTCCTTGATTCTGGGTACACCAAGAGTGATGTTCATAGAAGCTACACCGGCAAAGTGGAAGGTCTTTAGGGTCATTTGAGTGCCAGGTTCTCCAATACTCTGTGCACACAAAGCACCAACAGCAGACCCAGGCTCCATCTGGGCTCTGCACAAATACAGACAACACATCAGCAAAAACACAAACGGAAAGATTTGTCAATTTAAATAAACCCAATACAGATTCCTATAACAACTTAAAAACTTAAGACACTGCAACACCTGTTTTGCTTAGCTACATACTCCTGGATAGAAGCTATTATACTTTAAAAACACACAAACCCACCCTCCACATTAAAAGAATAAATCACAGAAAAAAATCCTTCGCATGTTTCAGCATAATTGGACAAGCAGTCCTATGGATTAATGTAAAAATGTCACCGACAGACAGGCAGTATATATTATACATATATGCCCAGATTTCGATCCAGTAAAATCTAAAATTTATGTTAAAGAATATCTTTTGCACATAAATATGTATGGCTGGCATCCTTGTTGCCGGGGATGTGCCTCTCCTTGGGTAGGCGGAATAAAAGCGTACAGGACAGTATTTTATTACCTCATGTACTTGTCTCTGCAAGTGTCCAAGAACTTCTCCAGTTGGGTTGGTGTGATCCTGTCCAGCTGATACAGAACCTTTGGCTACATAAATAAGAAAGTAATTTGGTAATATGAAAGTGTATTTATATCTCCGGAAAGCATTCCGATTAAGGCAAGCTAACTCCAACATTTTAGAAACACTACCTCAGTTGTTCCATTGTCATTTATGCCATATTTGTCTCTTGTCTTCTTGATCATTTCTGAAACACTCTTGATGAATTTTTTGATTTCCTTGGAAACAAACAACAAAAAAAATTAAATGTGAACTTTTTTTTAGGTTAGGTTAAGTTTTTCAGTCACTCATTAGCAGAACTTTTGTAAAAAGGACAGTTACGATACAGAACAGGCTGCAGGGTTTACATCAAACAGACAGCAACAGTAAGATATCTTTCTATAAACCAGAAGGTCTGTTCAATAACACCTTAAAAAAAAAAAAAAAAGGAAGATCAAAAACGGGCAAGTTTGGGATTAAATACAGGACTTAAAAGATCAGACACTTCAGTGATCAAAAGCATGTTCAAATTTCATTCCACAATAATAAGCCATTACTAATCAGTTTACAGTGTACACCAGCCAACAATTAGTGTTGCATCTGGAAAGAGGAGCATAAAAACATCAAGCTCACACTTCTCATACACATGCTGCATTTACTGTACCTCAATATTTCTCATAACCCGTTTCACTTAAGGCCTTCAAAAAGATAAATGGAAAAGACATTAAAGATTCAAGGGGCAAGATGCGTACAAAAAAAAAAAAAATCAACAGGGTCTTGTTAAAAGGGTAAAAAGTAAATTGCGAGGAATTAAATGGCATTGCCTGTGGTGTATTATATCAAATTAAAAGGTATCATAATCAAATGTGTGTACAAGACTGACCTGCAGGTAGCTATCTTGGCAGCACAAGAATTCACTCCTCTTCATGATAGATTCTGAATTCAAAACCAGTTCATTCTTGCTGAGGGCTGGTTGATCGTGGCAGGAATAAACAGCCTAAATACATCAACAGCATGAAATTGCAGTAGGTTACAATTATATTAAAAATGAGTAACAAAGGATTAATAATAATCATTACAGCACATAAACATGGGGGTTCAATTAAATGGGTAAACTGTAGGGGACACTGGAAGGGATTATGCTGATGATGCTTGTGTTGGGTCAGTTCCTCCCCCTACTTGCAATACATTTTTGAGGCTTACTCTGATATTATCCAGCACTCTCTTGAATTCCAAAGGCTCATCTTTCCCTTCCATCGCTGCAGGATCTAATCCATCACCCCCATAGATAAACTGTATGATGTCACCAGTGGCACTCCGGACCGTGAGGTCATATTGAGAGCACAGGTCTTCAAGTGACTTCACAAGTCGCCTCTATAAAATAAAAATAAAGTGTTATTGAAATAAACACGTCACTCATTTATCTTGATTTACAGAATTACTAAATCCAATAGCTTTCCACACTTGGCATACCTGCATATATCCGGTTTCAGCTGTTTTGACAGCAGTGTCCACCAGACCCTCACGACCAGCCATAGTGTGGAAAAAGAACTCAGTGGGAGTCAAACCAGAATAGAAACTGTCTGCAACAAAGCCTTTTGCTGCTGGGAGCTGTGAAAGGCAAAATACAGTTCACACACAAATCAAATCATACACACTTTATATAAAATATACTGTGTATATTAGAACTTTACCTAAGTATAATCTCAACAGTCAACATTTTCTCAAAATCCAATGGCATAAAACAACCCTATATGTCTGTAGAACAATTCTGCTATCACTGCAACTTGAAGCCTCAACTTTTGATGGTATAGCTTTCCACATGTTTTCCCCTTGAAGTCAGAAAGCTGTAGGGAATAGGTCAGGTTAATAAGACAGCATTCCTTTTATTAAAGGAATTATTTAAAATAAATACCAGCAAATAAAATAAATGTCACCACTTTAGGATTAAATTATATAAAGTGCTTTCATTAACAGAAAAAGACAACACAATGTAGCAATAGGGTGTGATTGTTGTTGTTCCATAAACATAACATTGTAACGCAAAGAAAACTAGAATAAACAAATGCAAACAAAGAAACAACAGTGACACCAAGTGGCTGCTAACTGAAAATCTTTATTCAGATGTTTCGATTGTTATGGTCACAAAATCTAAAGAAACATTTATAAAAAAAAAAAGAATACATTATAAGAGGTTAATATTGGCCACATTTATACACAGATTATTGTTACAAAGTGTTAAAACTTACAACGATGTTCTCAATTTTAGGGTTTTAAATGGCAGCAAGCAGACCCTTGTAAATCTACAATCACCAACCTTTGAGTGCTTTTCAAAATGTGGCAAGGATCTGTTCTCAAAGCCATCAGGGACTCGAGACCCACTGATGGCTTGCTGTCCTACACAGGCAATCATCTGTGAGATGTTAATGAATGACCCTTTAAGAGAAAAATAAATGAATCAAGAGTTACACATCTACATGGCGGACAACAAGGACTTTCACATTTCCAACAAGGCATTTAATCACCTACCTTTTGAACCACACAATGCCATGATCAGCGGGCTGTTACTCTTGTCCAGTTCCCTAAGACAGGCGCTGCCAGCATGGTCTCTGATTACAGACAGCTCCTTCAGAATAAGAGCCTGGAATTAAATGGGCAAGGTAAGTTTCTAAACACATGACGCTTTGAACAAAATGACTGCAATTAGAGCAGTGTAGAGTTCACACCAAATTATTTGCTCGTATGTGCTATTTTGAAGCAATCCAACTGTAATTCAATATACATTTCAGAACGGCTTTGAATGCAATAAAATATATTAAGTCACTGACAATTTTATTCAGTGGAGCAAAATGTAAACAAATGCTTCTGCTGCGGATTAAATGAACTGCATTGTCACCTCTAGTGTTTCCTCCGCTGTACACCCAGGCTGTTGCTGCAATTTGCCAGTGTTGAGAGCCTCAATGTACTCATCACATTTCTTATATCCAGCTTCTAGCAAGTCATGTTTGGCTTTCAGCAGCCCCCGGCCAGTGGTCACATCACCAATCCCAATCGAAAAGCCACGGTTTGCTTAAAAAGGAAAACAAAAATATAGTTTTGGCACATATCTCCAGGTGTTACCAAGACCTAGTTTCTGGCTAAGGTGGGTTTCAAATTAGTAACAAACAATGTGTTCAAACCAAAAAGTTTTAAAAAAATGTATCCAAGTAAATTAACTTTAGAATAATGTATTTAAGCATGTATCCATTTAATATATTCTGCCAAACAATGTCATTCTTTAAAATATTTTTTAAAACTTATACTGGGAATAAATTATTGAGAATTTGTCCTATAAAAAGGAGCAAATAGCTAATGCAACTGTTTATTAAAACTGTAAAGTATTGACATACAGAGATAGACTGGAGCAAGTCTGGCCAGACGGGACATGGCGTTTGCAGCCTCCATTTGGCCCCAGTCTCTCAGCAGGATGTAGAAGATGTTATTCTTGGACCCAGAACCCAGGGTTCCCTTGTCCATGCTGCCACACACCAGCTCACTGTTCTGAATCACAACAACTAGCAGTGAAAAAAAACAAGCGGTTAAAGTTTGGCTGGGTTTTTTATTTTATATTATATATATATATATATATATATATATATATATATATATATATATATATATATATATATATATATATATATATATATATATATATATATATATACACACACAGTACTGTGCAAAAGTTTTAGGCAGGTGTGAAAAAATGCTGTAAAGTAAGAATGCTTTCAAAAATAGACATGTTAATAGATTATATTTATCAATTAACTAAATGCAAAGTGAGTGAACAGAAGAAAAATCTAAATCAAATCCATATTTGGTGTGACAACCCTTTGCCTTCAAAACAGCATCAATTCTTCTAGGTACACTTGCACAAAGTCAGGGCATATAGTAGGCATATAGTCAGGTGTATGATTAAACAATTATACCAGACAGGTGCTAATGATCAATTCAATATGTAGGTTGAAACACAATCATTAACTGAAACAGAAACAGCTGTGTAGGAGGAATAAAACTGGGTGAGGAACAGCCAAACTCAGCTAACAAGGTGAGGTTGCTGAAGACAGTTTACTGTCAAAAGTCATACACCATGGCAAGACTGAGCACAGTAACAAGACACAAGGTAGTTATACTGCATCAGCAAGGTCTCTCCAGGCAGAAATTTCAAGGCAGACAGGGGTTTCCAGATGTGCTGTCCAAGCTCTTTTGAAGAAGCACAAAGAAACGGGCAGCGTTGAGGACCGTGAGACGCAGTGGTCGGCCAAGGAAACTTACTGCAGCAGATGAAAGACACATCATGCTTACTTCCCTTCGCAATCGGAAGATGTCCAGCAGTGCCATCAGCTCAGAACTGGCAGAAAACAGTGGGACCCTGGTACACCCATCTACTGTCCGGAGAAGTCTGGTCAGAAGTGGCCTTCATGGAAGACTTGCGGCCAAAAAGCCATACCTCCGGCGTGGAAACAAGGCCAAGCGACTCAACTATGCACGAAAACACAGGAACTGGGGTGCAGAAAAATGGCAGCCGGTGCTCTGGACTGATGAGTCAAAATTTGAAATATTTGGCTGTAGCAGAAGGCAGTTTGTTCGCCGAAGGGCTGGAGAGCGCATACGAATGAGTGTCTGCAGGCAACAGTGAAGCATGGTGGAGGTTCCTTTCAAGTTTGGGGCTGCATTTCTGCAAATGGAGTTGGGGATTTGGTCAGAATTAATGGTCTCCTCAATGCTGAGAAGTACAGGCAGATACTTATCCATCATGCAATACCATCAGGGAGGCATCTGATTGGCCCCAAATTTATTCTGCAGCATGACAACGACCCCAAACATACAGCGAAAGTCATTAAGAACTATCTTCAGCGTAAAGAAGAACAAGGAGTCCTGGAAGTGATGGTATGGCCCCCACAGAGCCCTGATCTCAACATCATCGAGTCTGTCTGGGATTACATGAAGAGAGAGAAGCAACTGAGGCTGCCTAAATCCACAGAAGAACTGTGGTTAGTTCTCCAAGATGTTTGGGCCAACCTACCTGCCGAGTTCCTTCAAAAACTGTGTGCAAGTGTACCTAGAAGAATTGATGCTTGATGCTGTTTTGAAGGCAAAGGGTGGTCACACCAAATATGGATTTGATTTAGATTTTTCTTCTATTCACTCACTTTGCATTTAGTTAATTGATAAATATAATCTATTAACATGTCTATTTTTGAAAGCATTCTTACTTTACAGCATTTTTTTCACACCTGCCTAAAACTTTTGCACAGTACTGTAATATATATATATATATATATATATATATATATATATACACACACAAAGTTTTAGGAGCAATTACATGGGCTTATTCACTTTTTTTTTTTTTGCAAAAACATAAATTAAACATTTACATTTTCATTAATGATACAGACTACACTTACAAGAGTCATTCCGACAGAGGTCCTCTCCACTGCCACAATACTGCTTGCCTTTGGTCCGAAGGTTGGCTTTCACAGGACATGTCTTACTGGGTTTTAGAATCAGGCCGAAGATCTGTTTACCAGTCCAAAGGGTTATGGGCTGTGGTTTAAAAAAAAATGTTTATCATTTTTTTTATTTTTTTTTGTAATCAGTGTTTAATGCTCACAAACACTAAAATACTGCCATTACCCTTTACTCAGAAATTACATATTATTGCTACAAAATGCATGTCTTTTGATATGCAATGCAAACAATAACATCTATTTCTTAATTTCAACTTACACACCCTTTATGAGAGATATATATATATATATATATATATATATATATATATATATATATATATATATATATATATATATATATATATATATATATCCGTTAATCTAATAACCTGATTATTACAAACATGCTACAAAATGTGTGATATTCAATCATACAGTTCTCAGTACCTTTAAGATTGCAGGAGGTGGAAGGTGAACCCTTATCTTTTCGTCTTTCCCTACAAGAATGGACGCAGCTATCTGACAAACCTTTGATCGGTCAAAGAAAGTGTCTTTCAGTGTAAGGAGATAGGCACCTTAAATGAGAAATAATGTTAATGATGTACAGTAGATCTAGAATGCCTTTACAGATAAAGGGAACACATACAGCTGAAGTGTGACATCTACTGTACTGTAACTACAATCTTTAATATAGATACATAAATAAAATACTATGTTGATCTACTTTTCGTTAACTGATTTATCTGACAAAGAAATTAATTCAGGGAGCAACAACCCTTTTTCAAACAAGGATTATAAATTAAAATGTGCCCGAAAACTAAAAATGACATGATAAAACATATATTTTAAAGTTAAGACTAAAATGATTCTGTCCAAACCTTGTGTTTCCCTCTCAACTATCATAAAATTACCAATGCTGACAAAAGATCTCGCATCTTATGCACAAAGGGGAGGAATACATCACATTCATTGTTTATGCTCACATACAGTAAGGAATTGAAAGGAAAAAAATCTTCCTTTTTCTCTTGATTCATCTTCTCAACGGAAATAGGTTAAATGAACGGTCACCTGTCAGAAAGTCCTGGATAGCAGCAATTAGTGGTTCTCCATTTCTGGGAGTTACCATGTTGGCTTTCGTCTGCAACAGAATGTACTTATTCATTTTATAACACACCAATAAAATATTTTTTCATGTTTCATTATTAGATCTGGGAGACTAAACTTGCCAAAAGTAAATCACACACTATATCTTGACAGACATGCTCCATTCATATTTACCCCCATGAGAACAAGAGCCTCGGCTTTGGCCTCCTCTGTCTGAGGCAGATGAAGGTTCATTTCATCACCATCAAAATCAGCATTATATGGTGTGCAGACACATTCATTAAATCGGAATGTTCTGTGTGGTTTTACTTTGGCCTACAAAAAAAAGCAAGGCTTTAATATCGAGTAGATTATGGATTCAAAAAAAAATAACAGCCAGACAACATAAAATTAAAGGAGATTAATATGATTGACAAGAAAAATAAGTACAAGTACAGGTTTTTAGAGAAACGGAAAGTGTAGCATTAATTATCCCAGCCTTGGCTGCATATAATTCAATTATTGAAAGTGAACAGCACGAGTAGATGAAAAATGCTGTCTGGAAACATACAATGTGAGCCATAATGCTGAGCTTGTGCAGAGACGGCTGTCTGTTGAATAGCACAATATCCCCATCTATCATATGCCTCTCCACAGTGTCCCCAAACTTCAGTTCCTGGGCCATCTTCTCACGGTTGCCATACTTCAGAAATCTGAAGAATGCAAAAATCTGTATTATTTTTTAGCAAAGGTTTTTCACAATAGTATTCTGTATTTTTCTGACAGAACAGGCAATACCAACAGACATTATGACACTCTCCCTGTCTATATTTACCTTTTCATGTTTGTATGTCGCTGCTCGATAAAGTTTGCTCCAGGATGGACCTCAGGTCCACTTCGAACAAGTTTTCGCATAAAGTCTATGTTTGCTTTATTCACCTGTTGGAAATGAGGCCAGTTATTAAAGAAATTAATTCAGTTCTCTCTCTACAACTTAATGAAAAGGGATAAAGTGGTCACCTTTTCAGGGTAGGTCAGTATCTTGGCCACATGGATGGGCACAGCTACTTCATCGATTCGCAGATTTGGGTCTGGAGAGATAACTGTTCTGCCAGAAAAATCAACTCTTTTTCCAGACAGGTTTCCTCTGAACCGTCCTGATATTGGAACATAAATAAATTGTAAGCAAACTGTTACAGTTATGTGTTGGTGGTTGGGGGGCAAAATCTGTAGGTGGGGAGGGGGTGAGGAAAGATACATCACACTCCCTATGTTGACCTGAAGAGTCATTGTGCTGTTGAAATCTTGCTGTCTTAGTAGCCAAATGACATCAGACCAGTTGCGTGTTTCTGCTCACCTCTTGTCATAAGGACAGGGCCCTTAAAATCAAATTCATGCTGAATATTTTCTTAAGGTTCTTTGAAAGTCGAACACCAAGCACGGATAATCATCACGGATAAACCAATTCAAATTCACGGACCTTGTTTTCCCTTTAGCCTCTGCACAAAGCCTCTGGTCCATTTCTTGGGAGCCATATTGAGTGGGATTCCTGATAGCTCACTGTTGATGTAGAGTGCACATTGCAACTGCAGAAAGTCCCAATCCTCCATTATCATTTGAGTTTTTGCTCCAGACATTCGGTGCTGTTTAGGGATAGAAAATGCAATTAAGTTCCACACATTAATATTAATGGACGGTTACAGAATAGGACTTCAGAACCTATATACTTGAATGATCTGTAAAATAACATCAATGATGGCAAGTTCAAATAAAGTGATCCCATTTCATAACACAGTAATGTAGACTTACTGCATTATCATGAATATAAGCACATTCACCTATGCCATTTTTATGCATTATTGTTTTTTATGCTTTTGGTTTTATCTGTCTTCTGCTTCAATTTCCAGCACATAAGTGCATGTGCTTTTATTCGTGGAGAAGCTTACATTCTGTTCTTTTCTCAAACCTTTTTGATGACATCATTGAGAAAGATGATTTCAGTCAGTTTCATAGTTAGGTCATCCTCATTGGTTCCAGACTTAAGATCACTGACCACAGATGGCCTGATGCACAAAGGTGGGACCAGCAGTCGTGTCAGAATTAGATCTGCAGGCTTCCCTGACTCCAAGTTCATCAAAAGCAAAGGAATGTCTTCAGAGGGTATCCTTCTAAACATGTTCAGTGCCACCAATGGATTAAGGTTTTCCTGAAGACAAAAATACAACATCTATTTGTTCTGGGGTCTTGACAAGTCAAAACAGTACAGACAAACCATAACACCAATACAACTTAAAAGGTAAAGGAATTAAAATAATCTGTATGTGAAGTATTAGTAACAGGAGACAGTACCCTTCAAAATGACAGTCTATTTGAAAATACGTTCTTTACAGGTTAAAATAACTAGCAGTAGTAATATGTTTCTGTTAAACCTAAAATGTAGTCTGTAAATCACCCTGTAACATTTTATTCAAATGACGCAGCATTATCAGCAAGAACTAGTGTACCGGTATGTTGCCATTTATATTAACTTACATTAATTTAAACAAAGAGTGAAGACTGGCTCAAGGACCCTGTAGGCCACCTTTAATTATGCACCTTTAAAAATGGAATTATGCAATCTTCTTTAAGCGTATGAAGAAGTGAACTGAAATAATGTAATATGTGGCGTAAATCCAACAGTAGACTGCAAGCTCATCTTTGGTCTTAGTGAATTTCACCTTCTAAAACCCCATTTAAAATTACATGTTTTATTGCTTGACCTACCTGAGCTCTCCCCAGCAATGATTCCACTTCTTTGTTGTGCTCTATTGCTATATCAAATGACTGAAGAAAATCCGTCACAACTGTATCAACCACTTTCTTATTCGTCTTGTACTTTTCATGGATTATCTTCAACAAGCCACACTTTTTGACTGAACCTAAAAACAATAATTACATTTCAGTCATGCATTTAAAAGCAGGAAGACACTGCAACAGGTGAGAGTGCAATTCAAAGTGACACACACAATGAAACAAATGACAAAACCAGAACATCTAACTTTTATTGATTTTCCAAGCACAAAGTGAGCGAGTAGAGCATTCTCCTGGAATGAAAAAAACTGCTGCTGTTATAAAATGTACAGTCCACGTGAGGGTATGTCCTAACTGCTTTGTTTACAGACATTGTACCAGTGAAGCCACAAACAAAACTATGTTTATTAAACTGGCTATATGCTTACCATTAAAAGCTCCACAATTAAAACAGGTGTTTTTTTTCCTGCATTTGTCTGAGATTTTCTTTTTTAGACCCCGTTTTTGCAGATAGGTCAGCCCTGGTTTCTTCAAAAAATCCCAGAACTGTTTTCTTTCATCCTTAGAAAGCATTATGTGGGAGCATGTTTTGCAAATCATCTAAAAAAGAAACACACACTTGTTATACCTTTTATTAGGTTGTTTAAAGGGTTGCCATTCTATAAACTTCATTTTAAAAACTGTTGAACTACAAAGACAACCACCCAGCAGTCACGTGACCTGACCGCATTTATCTTACCTGCAAGACACCTATAATAGCTTTAAAGTATCCAATGTGGAAACAAGGAAGCTCTAGATCAATGTAGCCATAGTGTCCGAGGCAATCTGAAAGATTCTTTCCACAGGTCTCACATGGACGATCCTTTTCACTTGTACCCTAAAATAAAGTAATACAACATCTGTATGTGTCCTAGGCATTTTACAAATAGAAGACAAAGCTACTGGTATTGCTTGTGCAGTCAACACACATGCCCAGTAGTACATTCATTAAATTGTTACACAAAGTAAACAAAACACACTACTGCACATCCAGCAAATCGTCCCTTACCATGCGATGATCCAGCACGCCATAGGGCAAAGGTGTGTGGCTGAGGTCCTGACTGTACAGGTTCTTACTGACAACCTGGAGGTGTGCCTGCTGCCGCATCTGTTCAGCAGACTTCATTCCAAAACAGATGTGGCTTCTAAATACCGGAGAAAAACAAAAACTTGTACGATATTACATCCTGAATGAAAATACAATTGGATTTATTTGCTAGACTACCTTGCCGCGTTTCTATTCATGGAACAAATAATCCTACACTTTTGTTATTGATATATGTACACTGTTTCCGTTTCAATAAGTTTACATAACGAAGCACAAGCCATCTAACCGTTACACCAAGTATAACTTGACTTACTAATCTGTGCGGATAAAACACACACACACACACACACACACACACATACAATACTTCAACATTTGACTGGAATCACGTTTGCAATGCTTTCTATATCTCATGTTAATTCTTGGCACTGTATTCAATATACATACTTTCTAAAAAGTTAATGAATATGATGCGTTTCAGTTACCGCGGTAGTTTTGGTACTTTTGGTATAGTTGTTCAGACCACACCAGGATTCACTATGCCCCACAGCTTATACCTTCTTTACTTTGTAAACAGAATGGAATGTAATTTTTTATATACTGCAACTGGCAATTGCAGTACCGCTACCACCAGATTAAACTATTATTCTTATTTATTTTGCACTTACATTTTCTTAGCCACATCTGTTTCTCTAAATTGGTCCTTCACCATGATTAGTGTTTAGTCAACAACGCTATGATTTAAAAAACATTAACGCCACCATTACTTTTATATTCAGACATTCATTTCTATTGCTGTTCTTGCATTACTATGTATCACATGCCGAAAGCCCCTCCCACTGGCTTTCTCCATGTACGAAACTGCAGTGTCTGAGCTTTTAACCTTTAACCTTCGAAAGGGAAACATCAAGAGGCATGCGCACGCAGAGTGGTACCGAAATAAACGTTCTAATTTTGAACACTGCCATCTGGTGGTAACAGGAATAAAATGGACATTGCTGTGGTTGTTCATTTGAAACTACAGATTTCTCTTTATTTTTAAACACAGTGCATTATAATTAGCAAATGTATTTACTTGTATAGATAATATTGGTTTCTTTTCACAATTATCATTTATTCAAAGTATGATGTAGCATCTCAACCATTGTCAAAAACAGTAAGGTGATATTATGGTTCTATCTAATTATACTACTTTTAAACTTTTTTTTTCAATATTGCATGTACATTTTGATGTTTTAACATACAAATGTGTTTTTGATAAACACAGCTGGATCTCTGAACTTTTAAAAGTTTGCCTTTAAAATGCTGTCTGTAAAACAAATAGTCTGCTTGGCCACTGGTCTATGCAAAGCCTGGTAATGTATCACAGCATATTGCTTGATGTAATAGAAAGATCTTACCAGTTAGGTTTACAGAGTGACATAAAACATAGAAAACTTGTAAATGGTATCAGTCCAATAAAAAATAAAAAATAATAATAATCATGGCCATATAACGGTGTCATATCCCTACTTTTAGTTTTATTGTAGTGAGAACTGGTGTAACAATAATACAAAGCGGGTGCTAGATTTGCCCGTTAGACACTTTTAAAGTATTACATCTTTACACGACTGACTTCGTTTGTATATAATTTCCAATAGATACGTGCTTATTACTCCATACATTGCATACTAAGGAAGAAAAAAAGTACACTCCACATCAAGCAATATGGTGTGCCTCTATTAGAAATGTAATCTTTACAGTTGAGTCGTTTCTTTGATTTTTGTGGCAGTTTTAGTGACAATACATAATTTAAAATGACACTTTAAAGACTGCACAAATGTAGGCTATAATAATAATGTGCGGATTGTTTGTTTCTTAATGTCCCAAGTCAATTTCAATCAGGCAATTTGTTTAGACTACCCGCTCCGTCTACGTGCAGGCATATGGGCATATGGTTGGCCGCCTTAGGGTCCTTCTTTCTTTTCCAAATCGCTCAGAGAGGTAGCAGCCAGGATGGTGAGTTAAGCACCATTGCAATCCGATCAAAATCCATCGTTTATCTACTACATCGTGCACAAATTATAGTATTTTTATTTTGTACACATTGTCATTTGACTGGATACTAATGTATTTAATAAAATTGCACACATGTAATAAATAAAACACGTATTTATTCCCGAGTCCCCAAACCGAAGCCTTTGGCCTAAGTTTCACGTAACACTTACAGTTAGTTCACAATGGAAGCTAAGCAGTTGTATTAATAGAAAGAAAGGGGAGAACGTGTTCTTTAAACCTATTTTACTTTTCCCTTCAGAAACTTTTAATACATCAACATTAATACTGGTATTGCCACTGCAAGTTCTTAAAAAATGGAGCTACAACTGTACTGTCAAGTGTCTAGTTCTGTATCATATTTAAGGTCCTTGGACAATTTAAACCAATTGCTATTACCCAAAAATACCGGTAACTTAAAATGGCATGTCGTGGTTTAGCGTTAGAAAGGTGTCTCCTGCTGTTCGTGTAGATACGCCTGACCAGTTAGTAATGTAAACGTACCGCATTTCTGGATTGTTAATTAAACTAAACATGACCACATGTTAGCACGATGTAACTGAACAGGAGTTTCATCGCAATGCAATGGCAGTTACGTGGTCAGAATGTTCTGTCATTGAAGGATTGCAAAATAAACAAAAACCTTATATTAAAAGCATACGTTTTTTTTGTCTGAATAACGTTTGTTTTGCTTTTCAGAACGACACAGTGACTGTCAGAACCAGGAAGTTTATGACAAACCGTTTGCTTCAGAGAAAGCAAATGGTAAGTTTCCCTCTTCAGACTTTTAGTACTTTGTTAAACTGTAGGCTTTAAATTATGAGAACTAGGGAAAGCAGTTGGTTTAGTTGGGTGAAATGTTTTTAATTTGAACACATGGAAAGTAAATCTTAATTTGTTGTTTTTTTTTTTTCCAGGTTGTAGATGTTCTGCATCCTGGTAAGGCAACTGTTCCCAAGACAGAAATCAGGGAGAAGCTAGCGAAAATGTACAAAACCACCCCAGATGTAGTTTTTGTGTTTGGCTTCAGAACTCAATTTGGTGGTGGCAAGACAACAGGCTTTGCTATGGTTTACGACTCCTTAGATTACGCAAAGAAGAATGAACCCAAACACAGACTGGCCAGGGTAAGTTCTTTTTCTCTTTTATTGTGCTTGTGTGCTGCAGAAATACTTAATCAGTTCCATATATATTGCAGTTCTTCTTCTTTTGTGAATTGAAAGTGGTTATGTTGTTAGAAAATGTTCTTTGGTAGTAAAGTAAGTTGGCTGTTGCTGGCAAATGTTAGTAAATAGAAGTAGAGATCTGTATTTAGGTCTGCAGATTGTATTTGTGTTTTGTGTTGTGGTTTTTATTGACCTTTTTCCTTTCTTTAACAGCACGGTCTGTATGAGAAGAAGAAGAGTTCAAGGAAGCAGCGTAAGGAACGAAAGAACAGGATGAAGAAAGTTCGGGGTACAGCTAAGGCCAATGTTGGTGCTGGTAAAAAGGTAATGTGATTTTAATTTTTTTATACAGGTTTAGGTTGTCTACTACTTTTACCCAGTTTCAAATCTTCTGGAAAAGGCAGTATTAATGTAGATGTAAGGTTTTGGTTTTAGGTTTATACTGCTAAATTTATAATTGGCAAATTAAAGTAAGTGTCGTTTTATTATATGTGAATGTGTTTTTCTGATAATGCTTGTTTTCCTCCTAAATTCAATGCTGTTTGGCTTTCTCCATTTCCTGGGGAAGTCAGTTTAGGTCAGATGGGCAATGCAAGAGTAAAGTGCATTTGTAATGTGAGGGTGGCTTTATTAATTCACTATGAATTTTCCATAATTCTACAATTGCTTTAATCAGCTTTTATCTTTCCTATCCTTTTTCTTTTTCTTCTGGACCACAGAAGGTAAATGTAATTTCCACGTAGGAGCCCTGTAGTTTTGGGGGCTTGCACAGAGCCTAGGGTGTGAATTTAATAACCCCTAATGCTGTTAAAATAGTTGTTTGTGCTTACTTGGCAATTTCTAACTTCTTGTTACACTTTAGTAGTCCTAACTAGTCTCTAGTGCAAGTGGTCCTTATTAAAAATATTTGCCTGGTCACATAGGTAATTACATAATTGTCAGGGCCACAAGGTGATATTATAATCACCTTTATGAAATTACAGTTTCTCACTTATATTTTACAAATGCCACTGAAACTACCTTCAGCGTAGTGCTTCAGATTTGCAGGCTGGTTCAATATGCTGCTGATCTGGCAAACCGGAGGGATTTGCAACCAATAAGCAAGGCACCCTATGTGGCCTGAGGATTGTAATATTAGGACCACTTATCTAGTGCTTTTGTAATCTGGTACCTTTCAGTATTTAAATTTCCCCTATCATTTTCCTATATAACAACTAGTTTATAGAATACTTTATGAATGGCAGATGCCTTCCTTATTTACCAACTTACCTGTGTATATTGGGTATGAGGTGTTGATTCTGCTGCATCGTGTACTTTTAATATGTAAAATAAAAAACATAGTCTTTAAAATGTGACCCTAGCATGAAGACCCCCCAAATAGTACTTGGGCCTCCATTTGTCTTCACCCATCAATTTATTTTGCTTTTTTGTTTTTGCTTTCCATGGATTTTCAGAAGTGAAGTTTCTTTAGCAGGTATTGAAAAAATTAGCATGGTGTGCCATTTATAAGTTCACCTGTATTTTGAAGTTCAAGCTGTTTTACATACCAACTGCTAATGCTTTGCATAATCCACCTACCGACTTGTGTTCTTCACTATGCTTTATTTCTGTTATGATTTACTTAAATCTTATGTTAGGGGGAAAATGTGAAAGCTGGTTTTCTACGATCTATGCTGATTTAAAATAAATAAATATAATATGAGTGTTAAAAAAAAAAAAAAAAAAAAAAAAAAGCAGAGTTAAGTCCGCAATTGGACATTTAGTTTGGTAGCCAGAAACTTACTGATAATTTTCATCGTGCATGGTCTATGTCCTGGGTAATGCACAACTGTTCTTTGGCATTGTACTGTATATAACAATTGTTTCATTTCTTGTACTGTACTATATTGAATTACCTGCATGATAAATTGATAACACTAATGTACATGTTGTATTAATTCCCACTTTGACTAAGATTGTATTGCATAAAACTATCCAAATCGTAAGACTTAAACTATGAAATCGCTTTTAATATTTAAAATACTACATTCTCTTGCCTCTTGTTTAATATAATTGGCTGAAGTTGCTTGGATTTTAGTTTTCGTAACGTTTGAAATGTGCATTGGTACTGATGTAGTATTAATACTTTTACTGTGTTAATGCATAAAGAAATATTTGTCAGTGTATGTTATTGCATGCTATTGCATTCTGAGCCAGGTAAGCTTCAATGAAATAATGCAACATTTTATTTCACAATTTGTGTTAAAGCTCATGGTTGTATGTAAAACTAATGGAGTTGGTGACTTGGACTCATTTTATTTATTTTATTTTGCAGTGAGACTGGATATCCTGGGAATGCCTTATCTCTGAAGATATTGTTTTTGTTTTTGTTTATCACACTCAAATAAACAGGAAAAAAGGAAAATATTTTTTGTCTTTGTAATGTAGGTGTACTTAATATGTTTAAGGTGGTAATATGATTTTTTTTTTTGTGGGGGGGTATTAATCTGGGAAATGTCAACTAAAGGGGGGGCAACTGCAGGTGTTTCAGTATTGGGGTATACATTTAAGTATTTAGCTTTCTAGATGTTTGCCTTTAGAATTATCAGTTAAAGTGGGTAAGAACACAGATGACAATTGAAAGATAGAATGTATAAATTTGAGCAGCAATTTTTCCAAGTTGTCACATGTGAACAGGATTGTGGATACTGCAAAGTAGAAACCATAAAACACAGCGAAAATAAGTGATAGATGTGGCTTTTGTGCATTTCTTGGCCATTTCATCGAGGCTTGGCAGTGCTGGCTTGTAGTTTGGTGGCTATACTGTGCCTAAATAGTCTTAATTTAAATAGTCTTTAAAACTTAAAAAAAAAAAAAAAAAAAGTGTTGTAAAAATCCCCAATAAACACCAAGATGCTACAGTATTTAAGTGTGGGGGCAGGGGTGACACTAACAGTTCCCTTCATTGGCATGTAACCCAGGAAAGTAGATATATTGTGGTTATGTGACCTATTTGGTTTAAAGACCTTCCCTTTTGAGATACTAGCTTCATATGCAGTACACAACTGTATACCATGGTTTTCTAGATCAAGTTTGAGCTTGGGTTTAAGTGTGAGCTTTATTTTACAGAAGTTCAGGAGATGTTCTGCAGAAACCTCGTTCAACAGAGATCATGTATGTGTGTAAGTCGCCTTGGATAACAACGTCTGCTAAAAGAAACAAATAATAATGTTAGTAATAATAATAATAATAATGTTAATAATAAGTTCTCTAAACACTGCTAAATGTGTGAGTGACGATGACATGAAGTTCAATTGCCAATTTTGTCCAGTAAAAATTCTCTTTACTTCCATGTTTATACCAAATTAGGACACAGCGGGGTGGTGGTACACCCAGAATCCTCTTGTCCATCATTTGGTGCATCCGTTTTAATGCTGTTTTTGACAGCAGCATTGCGAAGAGGCCAACTGACTACATGTATAAGGCTAATGCTATACTCGGTTTCCTGTCCCTGTTCACTGTTTTTATTAAAAACCCCAGACCAGTGACACAGGAAGTGAAGTTCTTTCCCCTTTTACTAAAGTGGTTGCATTTTAAAGTTGTTAGGTTGTCTTACTTGTATGTACCACAAGATGTCTATAGGTACACATTTTAACCGAAGCTTGCATTTCATATTCACTGTGGATTTATAGATCTTTCCAGCATCTGTTGTAGTTCTCCACTGCCTGTGAAAAGAAGGAATGACTAAAATACAGGAAACTGCAGGAGGTCTTGTACAGTTTGTCTGCTTCCTGGTAAAACATTAAAGTATGTGGACATTATTTAAGGGTGATGCATCTACTCCATGTGCCTGTTAAGCATCATACAAAATGACTCAGCAGGTTAAATGTCTACATGCATCCATTAAGTATTAGCTGACCCATCGAATACTGCAAAGCATTTAACTGCACGCTGGTGGTTTATCAGTGTAGCCATATTATGGAAAGTCTGTCTTCTTCCTGGTGGTTTTCACCCTTGAAAAGAAATGTATTCAAGGAGCTGACCTGTTAAATTGGTGCTACAGAAGGGATTAGGTAACTACTTAAAACTAGCAACAGTACAATTTTTAGCATTAAACACTCAACTATACAAATCTGTAATGTACACAGCCATCTTAAGTATTTGTTTTACAAATGAAGGGGATGCATTTTCATGCTTTTTACAGTAAACTCTAATTAGTCCCACGGGATTATCTGCAGCCTCCTTCCTGCCCTTGCAAGTGCACAAATCTCAACTAAACAATCATATCAGCAAGTTTACTTCATAGTTGTTAAGCTGGTACAGTTTATCCCCAAAACAAACTTACTGAGGAATTGAAATGGAACCTGTGCCAAAACTGTTTGTTCAGCCACTGGGTATAACAAAAGTTATGGCTTTGAGTTTATTAAAGAGATCCATCACACAACCTGATTGCTTGTCAACTGTGGTCCAGTTTAGCGTACTGTGTCAAGTAAGTGTATTGGATTTTTGCAGCAGAGAAAGAATGCCAAGTAAAGTATACATGTTTGAACGAAGGTAAGGATATAAATTAATACTGACGAGTGCATTGTTCTTCACAGTGAAAAGTTTGGAGTGCTCAAAATAACAATACCTACCTCACCTTTTAGAGTATCACTTGTTTTATACAGACTGAGGTTCTTGCAAACATCACAAAAGGTTTTTTATTTTTTTAAATTCTGGAATACTTTGTGTTGCGTAATGTAGTAAGATCCTGGTAATATTAGAAAATAGTTCGATAGAAACACCCGGCCTGTCTTACTTATGCCTTCCATATTCCTTATAAATAGAGGGAAAAATTCTTCACTGTTACAACATGCTCTTGGCACAATTTTACAGTGTATTTGGGGTACTGAACTTGGTTACAGAAAATAGATTCCTGCAGTACAAGATTGTGTTTTTTTGACTCGCTGTAATTCATGTCCAAGCCACACCGTTGTACCTAAATATGCAGGATCATTCTGTTAGTCACGGTTGTCATTCATAACCATGTTTTACCATGTGTTGATCAAACGTTATTTATGTACAAAAGTGTGAATAGGGTACAAGTCGGGCAAAGTGGGTGTTCCATATGATTGATACTATGTCAAGAAGAATTGATTTTTTCAGAAAGTAAGAGTAAAGTAAGTACTGCATTGTGTTCATTGATGTTTCAGTGACGAACTCAAGTCTTAAAAGGTGAGTCATGTACTTCAGTATTTTGTGTTCAAAAAGAAAAAAGCCCTGTACAGAATTGTCTATTCAATTGATATAAACAGTTACGGTATTTCAAATCTGAGAATCAAACATCTAACAGTTGTAAGTCTTTAGTTTATTTCTGTCTAAATATCTATAAGGTCGATGGTTTAAAGGTCGATGGTTTTTAGGCCAAGATTTGGAGCAATTGAATAATTGAATAGATCCCAGCGTATGTTAGAAACATGGCCGCCTGCTACTAACATGCAGTTTTCTGTTCAATATATTATAGATTAGATTAATTTCATTTGGAAAAGGCAATGTACCATTATGAAAAAATATTTTATTGTTTAAATGACAAACATCCTGTTTGATAGATCATACAGGTCTCATCATGCCACTACTGCATGTTCAAAGACACTTGCCTAAAGGACTGAATGCTCTAAATGTACTAATTAGTGTACTAGTCTTGTGTACCTCAAACATAGAAAAAACAAATCCTTAAACCGAGGACCAGCATGGTGATTTTTGTATAGGTTGCTGACTGAACTGTACTATATAAAGACAGAAGGAGCTGAACTGAGACCGTTTTGAACAAACCCAATGCGAGCACAGTCTAAGTTAAGTTGTATTTGAATCTGAGAATTCAGCAAATGAATGGCTTGATGGTCACTCATGTAGATAAACAGACTCAATAATTTCTTCATTAACAGTGGCATGGGCTAACAATATTTAAAGAATATACATGCATAATAGCGTTATTTTAAATTAGAAAGACCTCCTGAAAAAAAATTTAAAAAATAAATTGCTTCTCATTAAATGTTTTTTTGGCTAGGAGCAGTTGTAGAGGGCAGTCTTCTAATAGCTCCGGGTTATAAAGGAAAGCACATTCCCAGGTTGCTCTAGATACACCAGATGCTATGGGCTGGTATGTAGCTTCAGGCAGTGATATCCACAGGGCTAATATGTATTTGAATCACTTGAGTATTAAATTTGCAATGTTTTGGAAAGCAGAATAATAAGTACTGGTATATTCTGGGCACAAAAATATGAAAGTGTTGAAACAAGTTTGTTTTTTTAACATTTATATGTGTGTGTGTGTGTCTATGTGTGTTTATATATATGTATATAAAAAGAAACAAGGACCAGGGGTCACAAAAGGAGATTAGATAAAGGGGCATTCAGAACAGAAAATAGGAGGCACTTTTTTTTTTACACAGAGAATTATTAGGGTCTGGAACCAACTCCCCAGTAATGTTGTTGAAGCTGACACCCTGGGATCCTTCAAGAAGCTGCTTGATGAGATTCTGGGATCAATAAGCTACTAACAACCAAACGAGCAAGATGGGCTGAATGGCCTCCTCTCGTTTGTAAACTTTCTTATGTACTGTACTATTCTAAATATCCACTGCCCCCCAATAAAATCTAGAAAATCAAACTGATGACTTTGAGAATCTCAAACTAAGTAAGATTGTTGTACCAACAGAATGTGTGTTGCCCATATTGCAAAACCATCACACAGCTGACAGTTGTTATCTCGGGGAAGGTGCCCAATGTTGCTGTTGTACCTGACTTTTGACAGCATGTTTTTTCCATCTGTCAATCATTGTCTTCCTGCACTTTAATGAGCTCTAATAAACTACGTAAGGTAAACAAATAAAACAACAAAGACATAGCTCAATTTCTTTGACAAATGATGGAGCTAGTGTAATATATCTAAGAACTGGATCCAGAAACTGACAGAGTATCTTGTTAATGCTGCAGTTATACTAATATTCACTTGGAGGCTCAGTTTCCCTATCTCACTGCTCTTCTTTGCAGTCAGCCACACATGTTCCCTGTGGGGCCACTGATTAAATATTCTACAGTGTAATTTATGCAAAACTAATTCTCTAAAGGAGTAGAAGGCCCTGCAAAAAAAAAAAAAAATCTGGTGAAATAATTATCCTTGGTGTCATAGTAGAAGCAATCTGTGGGGCTGCTGTCAGTAAAATATTGAACAACACAAATCGTTTCAATTTAACCTCAAAAGAGAATGTGGTAGGCTAGATGATGCCTCAAGAATAAAGAGCAGCACACAGAAGCTACGTGTGCAGCCTGCAGACTGGCAGCCTAATGTAGCCCGCAGTCATTTAACTTGTCACAACAGCCAGGTGCCTTGTCGTCTTGAATTTGGATTTCGTGTATTTTATTACTTGAAATAAGTCAGAAGGGAAGGAAAGAAAGAATATAATGAGGATGCCTTCCTTTGTGTGACTGTTTTGATTATAGATTATAGATGTTTTTGACAGCTGGTTTGTGTGTGTGCGTGTGTGTGTGTGGCTTGATGCTGTACAAGACTTCATCTTCAGTTGCTGAGGTCGATTTACAATTCAAAAGCTTTGAAGTTATCCAGAAATTGTGTATTTACAACATATTTGTTAAAAACAAAACAAAGATGATATTGAAATGTTGCAAGCAATGGCAGGCTGTCTTGGCTATTAGTTTCGTCATTGTTACTATATTCTGCTTTCTAATGGAAAATGTAATACCGTTTAATGCAGAAATAGGACATTCTTACTTGTCCTTTAACACTAATTGGAACCAGGACAATGACTCTTAGAGGCTTTATAGGGGTTTGTTTTATGCCACAATGACTTCCCAAGAAGAACATAGAGTAAAGTTATAAAGGTCATTCCTCATGAGCATGAGTGGCAAAAAAATAAGAGCACAAGATATTAGGCAGAAACATATTTATCTGTTTTGAGTTCAGTTTTTTTTAATGCATTCTTGTGCTATTGTTTATTCCTTTGTAATATGCATTTTCAAATGCAACCAGGCAACATGCACAATGACACAGCGCAATGGCAGTAGCAGAAATATGATTTTAATTGAAACAATGAACTCAAGCCAAATAAGTGTTCCAACAAAACCATTGCATACAAGTTGAATTAAATCTTTTTTATGTGTTGGATTTTATATCGCAATCTAGTGTGGTTTAAAGCATTTCATTACAAATGGCTGTATTTTCACAGCTCATTTCACAGCCTGTGCTAAGTACATGTCTTGAAATACAGTATCTAATGTTATCTTAGGAAAGGTAGTCCTAGGTGAATGCTAATCGGGGTCATTAAATCAATAGAATTACAGCAAGCCTCCAAATAAAATGCATGCACTGGGAAACATTTCTAGAAAATAAGTTTCTCATTGTAATGGTTTTTCTCCTAACAGCTGATGGGTTAATAATAATGACAGCAACATACAACATCTACTTGACTTTCCAGAGCTTGCTTTTTAGTTGAATGGTAAGACCTTCATCTTTGAACCGTATGGTTTGCGGTTTGCATCCAGCCTTTCCATTCAATTCAATGGGCTGAGATGCCAATTCATTACATCGGGTTTGGGGACTTAAAAATGTGCAGATTAAAAGGAATAATATAAACATTGCAATATGAGCTATGATGATGTATTCTTAGGACTATTGATTTTTGGTTTTAACCAATAAAAACGATAAAACACCGATAAGAAAAATCAATACAAAAATGATAAAACACAACGATAAAAAAATGAAATCGGTGAATATCCAATAAACGGGAAAAACACTGAGAATGGCTACTCAATTCACGTTGATTTGAGCCCTTTCCCCGTGAAAAAATAAAATACAATGTCTCTCCTTCCTGACTTAATTCATATTGATTTATTCTGAATACATTAAACCTACCTCAACTACTGAGTGGCAGAAAATTCCTACATTTCTATTGGAGGATTGTACACAGCTGTGCGATTACAATTGAATATGGAACATTGTTTTTGCTCGCGAGACTTACAGTTCGATAGGGTTGAAAATGCCTCAACACCCAAAAAAAACCCAGAGTATGCCTGTGACCATAAGGAATTCGTGTGGATGTCAGCTAAGGAAAGAAGGTTCAAATAACATTTAATAATAAAAAAAACTAAAAACAGAAGCCCTATGTAGTATACTGGATAGTAATTCCATTTCTTGTTCTTTTGAATATTTTTTTTATCAGAAATATTTGCATGGGAATAGTCTATTGAAATAGAGCAATTAAAATATAAAAATGCAAGTTCCCTGATGATACCTTATGAAATGTTATGGACTTGATGGCATGGTGAAGTGTGACCCTGGGTACAAGCCTCCCTCCCTCTCCAGTCTTGTACATTCACTGCCCCACCAAACACAAGGGAACCAGTGCCTCAGGTACAATTATAATTCAAGCTTTCTCTCTGACTCATCTTCAGTTCAGTACAGCAAGTTTATTTTGCTGTTTAGTGTTGTTTGATTAGGGACTATCATAAAACAAAGAAGACATTATTTTAAAAATGATATGTTATGACAAGCTCGTAGAATTTATGTAACAAGAAACGTTTGAGTAAGTTATGAACTCCAAATCATCTGCAATGCTTTGTAAATCATTTCTAGCCGTTAATGATCTGTCTTATATTGCAATGTATGTTTTTTATATTGTATGTTTTAGTTTGATTTGACAAATGACCTCACAAGGTGTACAGCTGTAAAATTTAGTCCCCACTGAAACTATTTTGTAGACATTTTCCATTTAATAAATGACCATTACGATTGTTGCAGTACAGTGGTGGCATAATTACATTTGCACACCCCTAGTGGTAATTTTTTAAACCACCTCACTTCAGAAATATAGTTTTTTCAGATGACCCAGTCATGCTTTTCTTACAGATAATTATGCTGGAAGTGTACAAAGTAAGCACATGCCTGCATGCATGATTATAGATTGTACCTGGTGAGTGAAGTGCATTTACTCTGAACCCCAGCTGTAAACTGGTTCAGTTCCGATTAAAAGCCAGAGTAAGAAAGTCAATATCCCTGTGTTCATTGTTTAATGGTGTGTAAAGGTAAATGCTATTTTCATTTCTTTAATTATTATGTTCTTCTCGGGTTACATTATGCAAATAATATTGTTCTCATTTTTCTTCCAGGCTACCTTAAGTAGCTTCAAATAATCATCATGCTGGTATTCAGAAATGCTTGTCCTCCTTTGAACATGGTGTTGAAAGTAGGTGGCACATGCATTTGTTCACCTTATTTCTCAGGTGACTTGGAGACTAACCATTTCCCATATGTACAGGTAGGAAGTTTAATCAATGTAGTAATTAGCAATCTCAATTTTTTAGGGCCTTTGCCCTGACACAGTTGTATCAACATATTAACATGTACCATATTTTTTAGATATATGTTCAGGAATCTCAGTCTGGTTAAGACCTATTCCCATTGTTTGAATTTATGCTTTTCAGGTAGGAGCAGTGCTAGACAACAATACACTACTTATTGGCTCCAACTCGTTTACTAGTACGTCATTAATATTGATCAGCTCTCCCTGCAGTTTATAAGACCTGTTTTCATTTGAAAAGACTGCAACATGCAATATTTTAACTACTTAAGCTACAGCTCAATTATGCAAAGCATTATGGCTTATTGCTCAGTATTCATCAATGATTAAATGTGAATTAAGTTTAGCCACAGACACCAAGTTAAAAAGTGAGCTGCGTTAGTGTCACAGAACCCCCATCCAGTGTTTACTAGAAATGCATTACTGATACCTTACCTTGCAGTCTGTATCACAGTAAAATATTTTTATACATACATTTTTATTCACACATCATACATCTCAACTTTTGCTGTGTTTTTCAGGAGAAAGAGGTTTTCTGTTATGACTTGAGCATGGCAGTGTATCAAGTTTGTGCTTTCTGATAGAAATAAATGCCGACCTGTTGGAACAGAAAACTATGAACAGCATTGCAGAGTGTTTTACACCACAAAGCATGCAAAAGCCAGATTTAGAAAACTGTAAATAATAAAGAAATGCATTCATGATATTTTTTCTTCTTTTTCAAAATCATGTTTATGGATTTGAGTAAGTACTACCTGTTATTAGACAGACATGCATGATTAAAATAATATTCACAAAACAACCAATTCAAAGTTCTGTACCAGGAGTCTGGGTCAGGAGTTGCAACACACAGTATGGTGTGCCTCGAAGGAGATGGCACATGCATCTGCTCACCTTGAGTGCCCGGGTTGAACTAGCCATTTCCTTTATGTACAGGTGGCCAGGTTAATCAATTTAGTAATTGAACCTGGCCACATTCTCACATCTTTTCAGTTTTTCAGGGCCTTTGCCCTGACACAGTCATATATATTATTAGCACACTATACTATACATTGTCTCTTGTCGACATATATTATTGTGCTATAATTTATTCTGACCCATACATTATTATATTTAGCTTGTAAAAAAGGGGCATTAGTAGTGAAGAAGTGTATGTGACTTGCTTGGAGAATGAAGAAACCTACACAAACTTTTTTTTACAGCTTAAGTGATTCAATAAACAGGCTTTGACATACTTTTGAATCACTCTAATTTAGGTCATGTTAGCTGAAACATCCTTCATTCCTGTACTGCTAAGAGGTGCAACAAGAGCTTTGAGACCGATCAGCTTAATTAGATCTTTATGGTGATTATCTTCTGTGCATCTTCCCCATTATCCCATCAGGTGGCCAGCCTTCCCCAAAGTCCTTGGTTTAGTCTTGTAGGCCGACATCATTCAGCAACTAAATTCACAACCACTTAATCCAAAGAGGTTTATTTTTAAGCACTTGGCTTTATCATTGTGCAATTTCGGTATAACTGCTAAAAACCTTTGCCATTTGATATCGAAATGGCAATGAAGGGGGCTAGCGACTTCAGCAAAATTAATGGTTGACTTTTCTTTTTCAGGGAACCAGGTTTACAACTGTAACCTAACGTTCCCTTTCAATCTCGAAATGTCAACCATTACGAGTTGGGAAAAGTGTGCCCAAGCTGTCGCAGTGAGCCAAAGCAACCACAAGCCTTGCCCTGGCGCTAGCGTAACTGCCAGGCTTCTGCGCAAGGGGGCAAGCAGCCTCAAGGACTCTGGAACCCACAGAAGGTCCCACTGAACCAGCAACATTCAATCGGTAAAACCTTATAAACGTATGTGGTGTGGCAGATGCGTCTGGTACACGGTCAGCAGACTTGTAGTCTTTGCTTATCTTGCTGCCAGTGCCCCGGCGCTGTGCACCTTCTTTAAATGCGTCTCCGTGACCCTGCACTGTTTATTTGGGCAGAAATCACTGGACAGCGTTGACATTGTCGGTGTCTGCACCAAGCCGGCCACCGAGGAATCAACGGGCAGGAATGCTGGAGCCCCAGCTTCACTGCGCCCTGGAGGGCATACAAAGCTTGCACCCGCTTGGAGCAAATTTGCCTTCCTCTAAGGAGGCAACCAGGGACATTACATCTTCTTGCTCCTCCTCAGTCACTGAAGGAGAGGAGGGACTAGTACCCCAAGGGCTGGAGTGGGTGCAGGAGCTGCCAGATTAACAAGGCGCTGTAGCAACGATTGCTGCAACTGTGCAACAGTGCTTGCCAGCTGAGACATTTGAGCACGTAGGGTTAACACGTCCTCATCTGGTGAGTGTTGAAGTCTTTTAGGCTTCTTGGTCTTGGTCTTGGGCTTGGGGGAGCGAGACACAGACCGGGCACTAGGACCTGCAGAAGGCTCATGAGAGGGGCTCCTCCAGAATAACAACAAAGGTCTTGGAGAGCCAGAAGAGGTGGAACGTTCAGCACGGTCGGCTCTCTTTGCATGAGTCTTTTTATGGAAGCTGGCGCACACCTTGCAAAAGGTGAGATCTGCCTGCGCCCGCTCAGCATGTTCAGAGCCCAGGCACTAGATGCACATATTGTGGCCGCCCTCGGAGGGAGACTGGCCCCACACCTTACACAGTCGTGAAACACCATTCAATGAGCTGGCGCGATACACCGCAGGTAAATAAGTGCACAGCGTGCTACACCAGTGCTATGCATGGACTAGCACGGGGACACTGGGTGAGTGCATGGGGGTTGCTATGCACCTGCGCCAAACACAGAGTAACACTGGTCCTATGTACGGAAGTGCTATGCACGGAGGTGTACCGAGCGCGGGACCCTGGGGAGTGCACGGAAGTGCTATGCACCAGGTAAAAGCACTGGCAACGAGTCTTTTGTAACACACCATAATACACTGGCTTCCTGTTTACTATCGCTGCTTATTCAAATCCCTTACTTTAGTCTATAAATCCCTCCATGGTCTCGCCCCACCCTACCTGGCTGCACTTATCTCTTACTATGTTCCCCCCCCGTCCCTTACGCTCTCAAACTCTGTTGTCCCTTTCGGTTCCACTCTCTCCCTGTGCCCAATCCCGTTTCCGTTCCTTCTCCCTCCTGGCTCCCCTTCATTGGAATAAACTCCCACTCCATATAAAACAGTCACCTACACTACGCAGTTTTCGCTCCTCCCTTAAAACACATCTTTTCACCCTAACCTATCCCACTGCGTGCCCTAGCCCCTAACCCCCGGTCAGGACCCTGCTTGTTTGTCCAACCCTGCCCTAGCCTCTGTTCTCACAGTAGCACCACTCTTTATTTTCTCACCCTTGCCCAATAAACGTACCTTTTTCCTTCTGCCATTTATCTTGATTGTACCGCTTAGTTTAATAATTGTAAAGCGCCTTGGTCAAAGGCGCTATATAAATATAAATAAATAAATAAATAAATAAATAAATCATTTTGGTTGCTAATGTTTGCCAGAAGCTCTAGTTTTAAATGGTATGGCACCCTTTTTATTTAAGACATTTATTATTAGGAAGCACAAGTCTATATTTTTCAACCTAATGATAGCTCAGGGGATTTCTGGTGTATGAGCGGTCCAGAATTACTTACTCTTACAATTTTCCACAAAGATTTAGTGGCAAGCTTAAGGTTTTTTTGCTCTGGCAGCAAAACCATTAGTGCTTTGAGTCTGTTCTGTGAGTACAGTTCACACAAAAGAAGTACCAAAGCTATTAAACCTGAAGTGCTCCAGTGGTGCTGCAGTGGAGAGGGAATAAGGATTTGTCTTTGCAATTAATTCTACCAGTAGACAGCAAAAACAGCAACTGGTCGTATCTATCAGAGATAACCATTTATATCATGCTAAACAATTAATTTTAAGAGTAAATACATGTGTTAATCTCTGGCTTATTTTTTACATTAAATTTAGAATGTTGTATTATTTATTTTACCCTTTTTCACCCCAATATGAATGTCACATTACTGAAACCATTGTACCGACTTAGAAGGACAAAAAATCACATTTTATATAAAAAATGTTGCTGGCCAAATGAGGCAGGCTGCACTTGCGATGCTTCAACACAAACTAAAAACTTTGTGGAAACCCACTTTAAGAAAGCTCAGTAGTCACGCAAGGCCACATTGGAACATTTAAATATAAATATACCCTCCTGTATTTTAATATTAATTAGGTTATTTGCATTTGGCAGGAGAATTTCTCTGGCTAAAAGAAAACTACATGGAAACTAACACTACCCGAAAGGTACTGCTAAAATAGAGTGATAAAAAGATGACACTTATTTTTCTTTTTCCATGGAAACTGCCCCAGTGACTGAGTATGAATTGGATATTTACATCCCTGTTTTCAGCCCACTGCATATTTATTATCCCTTTAAACATGAAAATGAAACTGTATAATAAAGCTTTGTAGGGATTTAAAGGGCCAGGGCACTAGGACCAATACCCGTTCTCTTGTTTGACAAGTGGAGACTATCATTTTTTCAAAGCAGATGTTTTTTTGATTGAATGTGTCATCTGAAACAAACATTGTTACAGCACAGTGCGTTCACATGTTGTGTGACGTGTTAGTAGATGTTGAGTATATCTAGTTTATTCTCAATGCAATTTAGTAGCTGTGAACATCGCTGAAACTGTGAGTTACAAATAGTCTAGTAATAACAATATAACATTAATGTGGCTTCAAGAAAAAACGGAGGTAATCATTATTGTGTAAAGGTGTCTATTGCTATGTAATCCCATAAAAAGGAGTCTTTAAAATGTATGCTAGGTTGTTTTGGCTGACATGCTGATTCAATTGCACTGTGTAAAAGGTGAGATTAATTAATAATGTCTTCAGTAGTATTGGTTTCAATGTCATAGAATCCCTTTAAATAGTATCTTATTGCCTGGAGACACGCTGCTTGAGAAAAGTGTTGTGTACTTCACTGACAACGAGCAACCTTTAGTCCTAATAACACATTTATGCTTGACCTACTTTCTCTAGCATCTTTATCTGTCTGACTATGCAGTGAAAAACAAAATTAAATATTGTCAGTGTAATGTTTGTAAAATAGTTTCTGACAATAGGGACAATTTTGATCTTTTAATTCAGTTATAGTTTCCTTTATGTAACCAGAAAAGCTCTAGGAGATCAAAATCTAGTTTACAATGATGTCCTGGCAAGGTCGCAAACAATTCATACACAGCAGTTTCAAAACAAAAATAAACATCACAATTTTACACCATTAACCACAAATCATTGTGCACAATTGGAGAAGTCCACACAACACTTTTTTTTTTTTAAACGACAGTCTGGCAAAGTGGCTGAGTGGAAACAGGTCAAGTAGTGATGTAGCGCATTAAAGAAGCAGACAGAGATAATTGTAATCCGGTTTGGAAATGTTTTTATTTTATTTTCCAGGTCTGGTGACCAAAACAGTAATCCTCCGGCAATACACAACAATGGGGTTGCAATCCCAACTAATAAACAATAATATCCACCCCACATCACCAGTCCTGGGTGCGTGCAGTAGTGCTCGTGGTGGGTGATACAGTTTATTTAGTGACAATTGGTGTGGTGCTGTCCCAGCTTAGTGCTGGCCCTTGGCGACAGCTCCAGAACTGTGTTCGCTGTCTGGTAGTGTACAAGACAAGACAAGACAATTACAAACTAACAAAACACAACACTCACGATACAGTTTCTTTTGGGTCTCTCACAGTCCTTCTCGGTTCTAGCAAATACAAACCAATGCGAAGGCACAGATTGCAATTCTCCATCCCTTTTATGCTCACATGACCCGTTGGTAGACGCAGTGCAACCGCCTCTCCAATCTGCAGCTGCCACGTCTTTTCCCTTCCGGATCAATGCGTTATTGCAACGTAGTCCCGCCCCCTTTCTAGCTGGCCGACTTCCCTTGAACCCTGGGAAAGAACTGTCAGGCCAGCCCGTCCAGGGAACTCTGTTCTCGCTGCTTAGCGCCCTCACAGGTCGGGAGTGAGATTTACAACCAAGAATCATCGTATTTCTGTCACAGACAGATATTGAATTTAAAAAGTAGACCACTCATCTTTGTTACTACTTACACATTGAAATATTAGCTGAATCTAACATATTTTGGATAAGAAAAAGCAGAACCTAATTATACTGAAAGTAGTATAAGAATCTTGTTGAAAAAGTTCCAGTCTACCGAGGCTACATGGAAAGCAGGAATTGCTTCAGGCACCATCTGCTGAAGCATACTACTGTTGACCTCACTGCCAGTCTGTTTCTGAAGTAAAGAATTATCTTAGTTTTATGCGCGCAGTGGATGCAAAGACTTCCTTTCTTCCTGACAAAGCCTAACTCTCAGGGACCTGAGGGGGAAGTATCTCCGAAACTTAGCTGGTTTTATTTCTGTAGTACACTGAGACAAAAAAGATATGTTTCAAAACCTTTACTGAATTCTAAAAAGAAGCAAATAAGCACAGATAGAGAACCTGAGCCAAGGGTCCCTGAATGGCTCACCTTGTGGTGCACAGTGAGTCATAAAGTTGCTGATCTTTGGAAGGGATTCTATAAACAGCACTGCATTGGTTGTGAGGCTCCAAAGGGTTAGGAAGACAAAATCATCAGGGACTTTCTCCTCACTGTGCTACAGCAGGCTTCACTGGCCAGTAGCTATTCAACATCCACTTTACAGAACTTGTCAAACAACAAGACTCAGCCAATTAGACCAGATTAATATAATTACATTTCAATTGGGAGCTTAATAGAATTTGTTAAAACTTGTTCTTACAGTATGTCAAATACTGTAGCTCTGTTACTTAGTTTGCAAGTGTTCACAAAAGGTTCACAGTAGAGAGGTACCTGTAAAATGATTTGTAATGCCTTAATCTGCCACTGACTTGAATCGAGATACACACCAGCAACTAGCAACTCGGGGGTTCTGACCCTACCGTCTGGTTAAATATTACATCTGGTATCTCTGACATAGAAAACACACTGTGTGGTTCAGACACATGTCTAGTGCAGCAGGCTTTTCACACCAGGGACTTCAGGGTCACAGCAAAGTGTCCTTTTACCGATCGAAGCACTCTGACACCTTCCCACGAATTTAAAAATCTGTTCACTTTAAAGGAAAAACAGCTTAGACAGCTTGCAGTGTAACATTTGTCCGATTTTCTTTAAACACATATATATGAATCCTTCACAATTTTGATAAGCCAGCATCAATTTGATTGTATCACTGTTCAAATGTGTACAGTTTATGTTTGTCTTGGATGAACAAAAGTGCTTCTTTAAAGCCTAAACATTTGTGCCTTAATTTTGGGTGATTTTAAACAAATATACATTTAATATTTTGAAGATTTTTTTTTTTTTTTTTTTTCAAACTAACCACAATTTAACTATTAGTTTTTTTCCAAATGATATTCATTAAAAATATATATAGTTTGCTACTTTGTAATGCTGGGAACTATGCACTGGGAAGCAATGTAACCTGGTATTTGAATGAACCAAATAATGTGCAAACCACCATACTAGAGAGTCTAGTCATAACAAGCCTCAAACTGACCCCTACAAGTGTAATTGCACTCGCTGAATTACATGGGTTCCATTGTAAAGAGAACATTAAAAAAAAAAAAAAAAAAACAGTAGACAACTGCTTTCAAGATTGCAAATTGCCTTTTAGCAGATGACACCCTTTAAAAAAGTTCAGTTTTTTTTATTGCATATTGAATTTGTGTAGGGTCTTTTGAACTCAGGCAATTAAAGGGCTATTTACTTGTCAACAGGGTATAGGGAAATGGTAGGAATGTATTCAGAAAGAAGCTACAGTTTGTATATGGCAGCTAACTGGACTGTCAATTGAAGGGCAGGCTAAAAACATGTTTTTAGTGTGGGACACTGCTGCTTTTAATGATCCAAGTATTATGAATACACATACATATAGCTAAATAAGCAGTAGCCATGGGAGACATTCATCTGTTTCATTACTGTATAATAATATGCAAACTGCTTTAAAACTAGAGGCACATTAAAAAAACAATGGACCCCAAGGCAACATTTGCTTAGTAGTCCCCAATCAGCACCACACAACACCCGCCAACCCTGAGGAAAAGAAAGTTCCCTCAATTATAAATAAATAAATGCACACTGTATTAGTAATATGTATTTACTGGGGTCCCCCATAATGAAGGCACTATACAATAGGCTTGGATATGGGGATCCCTGACCACTGACTTTAAAGGATTGCTGAGGGCAGGAAACAGAATTTTGTTTTATACAGCTGGCTATCTTGCCTCTGAAAACTCCTTAAACCCTTATACAGGAATAAAGTCAATTATGTTGATCACTGTCTATGCCATGTAGTCCTTTGGAATAGACAGTCCTGACGAAAAGAATAAATAAACAACAACACAAAAAAACCCCACTATAATAATAAAATAACCAGAGTAATAAAAAAAAAAAGATTTTTATTTGAAATATGCAAACTCTTGTTTGCCTTTTGAGACTTTTTCTTTTGGTGGGAGGTTTGTCATAAATGGAGCTTTCAGCAAGTGGGACTGTTAACAGATGGTGCTAGAAAATTAGACTCTTCTCAGCAGCATCGAGATTCTCTCCCAGCAGTCTCTCTCTCTCTCCTTTCCTCACTTACTTTCATTTGCAGTAATTTGGAGGCAATAAGCTCAATGGGCAAGTCATACATGAAGCACTGAAGCTCAGCTTCATAGCAACCGTATTTTAATATGCAGGACCAGGGAGCTGTAGATAAGGAGGGCTGGCGGGTGGTTTTGAACTGCAGCAGTTGCCATCACCTGGGCGCTATCAGTGCTTCAGCAGCAGGGAGTCAGTATTTCTGAAACAAAAATAGCAGATGGTTCATGCTTGGCAAACTCCTGGGGCAAAAACAGTAACATGAAGTCTTCAGGAATACTTAAATGAAGGGATTGTTTTTTTCTGTTTAAAGGTATGTAGTGAACATTAAAGAAAAAAACATGTGTATGTGTGTGTGTATATATATATATATATATATATATATATATATATATATATATATATATATATATATCAAAAAGATAATTCTGTCTTTTAAATTATTTTTATTTTTGGCATAGCTTTGTTATAACTTGCTCCCACAGAACAAGTGGCATGGAGTGATTATCTTTACCTCATGCTGATTTAAATACATTTTCTGACCTTTGGCTCATTGCCCAAAACGCCAGTCCAGTGGATTCAAGCATATGTCTACTCATTTTTCTAATCCTTCGACTATTAAAAATTCATCTGAATTAATTTCTGCTTCCAATTCCAGCATGCAGTAAGCAAGATCCAACTGTTCATAGAATATATAACAATGCTTTAAGTTCACATTAAGAATGACATACAGTACTGTATTTGGTCATCTGTCAAATATTTGACAAAAAAGATGGATACACGTACCCTTTTCTTTACCCAAAAAGTATTGTTGTTGCTATTGTGATAATGGTTTTTTTGTTTGTTTGTTTTGTTTGTTTGTTTTTTGTTTTTTCAAATACAAATATATTGGCTACTTTTATTCCTGCTTTGCAAAGTATAAAATAAGACTAGAGGGTGTTGGACACTTGCATTACAGTATAGATACTACACTGACTCAAAGCCAAGGACATGTTGGTTAGCTCCCCTAACCATCCTCTATCCTGCATGTGTTATTGTGTGACTGCTGCTAATTACAAAAAGGTTTAGTTATATTTGGAGGAGGTCTTTTGTAGAAACATTTGTAATTTGAACAAGCAGCAATCAAACCTTCATTATAAATCTAACTCAGAAAACAGAAATAATATTGACAAATATTTCTTGAATGGGGCAGGAACTAAATTATTTGTCAGAACTTTGCGTTTGCCTCAACTTAAGACCTAGGGTGTTTTTATTTTTATTTTTTATGTCTAGTCTGCGTTAGGGTCTGTCATCTTAAAACGGGCTGTGCTAGAATAGTTTGTAAAATATATATGTTACATAATTTGGTTAATATACATTCAGGGACATAGCCCAAATGCTACTTCAGAAAAGCATTAAAATTCAAAGGAAATCTCGTAACCATTTTTTACATACAATTTACCTTTACCTTAGAAACTGTGCACTGTTTTTTATCTAATGATGCCCAACTGTAGAACATATTAAAATAATGAACCTGTTCGCTCTACCCAGACATGCTACAACTGACACTTTTGTAATCACTGTTGTCATTCCTGTTTATATTTACTGGTTGGTAGGTGCTGCTATGTAAAATACATTTACTCAATGCCTCTCAGGACTTGATATGCGATTAGATTTATCTGGCTGGCTTACTTTCTTGAATTTTAAATTTGTGCACGTTGTGCATGGTTTCAGCAGTAATACATTCTGAGAACACTTGTGTAAGATTTAATGAAAACAGTCTTTGCTTGAATTCTGTTTATTTTCTCATTTGATTTACAGTATATAGTTGCCCTAGTCTTTAACTTTCTTTGCTCATACAGCAAATACAGACATGAGACTTGCCACGTATTTGTTATTACTTCCAAATAACCCCAGATTCAGGGTCAGGTTAATAAGATGAACTCCAGTTTCAAGTCTTCTGCATACCTACATCAATGTGTGTGCCATCTTGTAACATTGGGTCCTATTCACAAGTCAATAAGAGCCTTGAACTGTTTCCTCCAAACTACATTTTACTCATACAAAATACTTTGTATATTACCCCCAACCCCCAAAAAAGTATTTACCGTGATATGAGTAGTTAAAAGCAGAGCAATGCACATGTTAAAAGCAAACAAAAAAAACCTTAACAATCAGAGAAATGTAACAATGTGACAATTTTACATTTATAGGTTTTAGAGATGGGTCTTGGATTTAAAAAGACAAGAAATAAGCATAACATCATGCAAACATCACCCCCCATAAACAAAAATGTCTAGAATATCATTTGTATGGGTTGTTTATAAAAAATTAAAATGCTTGAGTGCAATTGCCCCTCTCCTTTCAAAGATTATAGGTAACTGGTGAAAAAAAAAACATTTTCAACCCAGACTGTCGCAGAACTACCCAGGTTTCATAATTTTAAATGAGGTCCTTTATCCTGTAACTCTGATTAAACCTGACTCCAATTTGAATTATGTTTTAAAATGATCTATAGCGATATTGATTGAAACATAGAACATTTTGTCAGATGCAGATCCTCCAAAAATAATGAATTATTTAGATTCAATCAGAATATGCGTATATAGTTTTATCTTTTCATAATATTCAAGCTATGAAGAACAATGCAAGTTATCAACAGCAGCATTTTTTTTCCCCCAGGAGCTGTAGCTTGGAATAAAATTTTTCTTGTGCTAATATACTATTAAGAAACATGCAAAGCTATATCTGCTCCCTGCAATAAACCCTCCCTGCATTTTTTTTTTGTGTAAGCATTTACATTTGTAAATGACCCAGTACATTATGCATTAATCAAGAAAAACAAAAGGATTCTATGAGCTTTGTCAAATACATAAAATGGACACAGTTGCATATATGTAGGAAGTACTGTATTTTTATTCTGAAAAAACTTAGTAATAGCTCAGAAATAGCATCTGCATTATAAAACAATTTCCCGTCTTCTGCCTCAGATGTCCTTGTTATTTGCATCAGAGCACCAGCATGATTCAACTCACTGCAGCAGCAGTCCAGCAGATGTGACTGGCATTGTTATTAAGAGGCTGATTGCAGTCCTAGGATGGGTGTAGGGATGGATGTGACTGGCATAATAGATTCTCATCGCCGAGAGAGGTGCATGATTTCCAGTGAAGAATAGGAGGGTTCTTTTAATCCCCAGAAGAAGTCAGGAGCCTTAGTCAGTGGTTAAAAGTGACTGTAGTGGGATCCCACAGTGGCTCACCTGTTAAAAGCACGACCGGGTAGTGTGAAGTTGCTGATCTTCACTTGAGATTCCACAGGGAGGGGTCTATTGACTCTGGTGCTCCCCCTGATTAGGGAGGCAAAATCGTCAAGGACTCATGACTACTGTCGATCCTAATAGCCAGGCACCCAGTGAGCACATAGACCACTGCAGGGCTGGCCTTTTATCCTCTAGGGGCATCCACTGTAGAGATCCGGGGTGTAAAGAAGCAATGGGCTTGGCCGTGGCATCGGAGGACGCCTGGAACTGCTGCTGTGAGGGAACATAATTGGACATTTTAAATTGGGGAAAAAAGACTGTGGTTGGTCACAACTGCGTGAATGCACGATGCTGCTGTTTGTTAACAGAGCTGAAAATGCAATTAAGAACTATGTCAATTACAAGATAGGTAGACTTTGCCATCTGCCTTGTGCAGTTAAACATACAAGTTTTTGTTTAAAGGATTGTTTTTATTTTTTTAGGATATATTATTTTTTGGCAGATACCATTTTAAAATGGGTTTTATACTGGGGATTCTGACTGCTCATCTTGGCATGAACCACATAGAAACAAGCAGAAAACAAAACTTCTGCAATACATTTTGGCACGTCACCTTGTCCAGAGTATTTACACAATGAAGAACATTATTTTTAAACCAAAATATCCCTGCTCAAAAGTTATTAATGTCAGTCAACACAGAAACTATTTACTGAGAAAAAAAGTGCATCCCCGAAAAAAGAATACCTTTCTGTTGAAAAATTTACCAATTTAAAGAAAACAGGTGTAAAATGTATCCAGTTGCATTGATGCCACTTCAAGACAGCTGTGGAAATGACAGTGGGATTAGAAAATCTATACAATTTTGTTGTAGCGCAAGGAAGATAATCCAAGCAGATGTTATTAATAGCGCTATTTCTGACTGCTTTTCCATCTATATTAGAATAAGATTGAATTTTCTAGCTCGGGTTGCTAAGCCTTCAGCTCTGGGGTGCATGGCTATTAATCAGTTGTCACGGAGCACCATAAAGTGGTAGCTTAAAAGCAATGCTTACTCCTCAAGCAGGGGGAAACAAGAAGGGCAAAGTTGTTTGTTATGAGGAGATTAATGTGGCTTATTCGTCCACAATGTGCTCACTTGGAATAAACAGACATCTTTCTTCGGTTTCCTCATTGCTCTTGTGGAAATTCAAGTGTAAAAAACTGTAATGCTAACAAATCACCTGTGCACTATATTCTGTCAAGGGTAACTGATCAAAAACAATAGCTATTTTACAGGTACTTGTAAATCATACAATATTTATATTACAATAGTTTGCATATTCTTAGCATAGCAGTATAAGTAAAATACTGCAACAATAACAAGAAAAAAAAATACTGGAGAAGATAATCATGCATTAGCTAGTTACCAAAGAATGTCTAATAGCTAAATATGTTCCAGAACAGAGCTATGTTTAACAAGCACATTGCTTACTGTGTTGCGTGTTGCAGTACATTTTTAAACATGTACTGTATGTCAGTATCATACTGTAGATTATCAGCATGATGCACACGTTGATGAGCATGCCATATATCAACGGTATGTACAGAATAGTATAGAATAAGAATGACCGTGTTTAATGACAATTTGATAAGCATTTATCTAGATTTATGAAAAAAATATATGCTCAACATATTCAATATTCATAGTCCTTTAAAACATTACATGTACAGTACACATTTCTGCCTAAATAATAGTCCTTCTCAACCTAGGTGGCAAGTTCCTGTTCCAACAATATCAGTGGTTGAGAGGTACTTTCATTTAGACTGGAATCTGTCCAATGTCACATTTTAAAGGAAAACAGTAAACACCAGTGATTGGGTATTGAACTGAGCAACAAGGCCTAACACAGTCAATAATAAAAGCTTGTTTACAGAGAAAATATGAATTCCGTCTTCTTTTTTGTTTTCTGTGGAGCAATCAGTGGAAAAACAAAGCTATTGATTTCATATATTGACGAGCCCTCACTTCTGTGGAGCACCTGTTAATGACACAGCCAAGATAAAGGATAATTAAGCAATGTGCTATACAAACTGAGTGTTAATCTTTAAATAAATGCAGTACATGTATCTTAATAGTATTGTTAATACAGCTCCGGTAGTTTAGTTGATAGGAATTTAAATGGCAAAACCTATAAATAATATACACTACTAGTCTATCATTAGAATAAACCATTTCACTTCATGAAAATTAAATGAACAATTTAACTAACTTTCATAAGCATAAATATCAAAGCAGTGCATGTTATTGGTTTCTAGCTCTAATAATATTTGCTCACTGTAGTAAAATAAGTAATTTATATTAAGAGGGCAGTATATCCACACTAATAATGTCACACAGCTACTTACTTGCAAGCAAAACCTGCATCATATATCATTCTATTAATTTATTACAGCAATAATTGATGAGCACTCAGTTTAAATAATACATGTACATATTATTTTTGCTCTTCACCATTATATTAGCACACATAATTCTGCAATAATGTACACTATTATATTATCATTGCTTTATGTTATGATTGATAGCTCCTTCAGTGATTTATTAATATAAACAGTTGATCAATTTACAGCCTGAAGTGTCAAGTCTTCTCACTCCAGTCTTTTACAGAAAACAGCAGGGGGAGCCCTTTAGTTAACAAACCAAGAAATGGAATGACATTTGATAACATGTAACAGACTAATCAGACAACAGAAATGGACTGGTAAATGTTTCAAATAAATTAGCTTTTCTGTATGCGCAACATGCTTTCATGCAACAATATTTTATCCAATCCAACCAGTGATTTTGTCTGAAATTATCACAAATGTCACTGCACAATTTTGGCAGCCAGTGCTGTGGAATAGGAATACACTGTGTTGTTTTAAGCATAAAGAGATTTTAGAATTTTAATCTGAATAATCAGTTTGTTAAACTCTTTGGTCTCATATATTTAAATGTGAATATTGATTGTAATATTATTTCTTGGCTTAGCACAAGCAAAGCTCATATGCTAAAACAACCTTTCTTTGTTTAACCCTGTGATGAATTGACAATATACTGCATGTGCACTCAAAGCTTTTTGAGATATTGATTCATACGGAATTCACTGTGGGATTCTTGTTCTGACTTCTGTGTCGGGGCAAATTGCTCTGTCATTTCAGAACACACTGAAAACCATCCAGAGGCTGTGGGTGATCGTTTATTTGACAAGGCACTTCCACCACTGAAGTGACAGGTGGTAGCAACATAAAAAAAATAACTAAACGATTTTATAATACTTTGTATTTGGATACAATCTCCTCCTCTGGTGTCAAAGAAAAGTTTAACAATTTGAGCTTGTGGAAACCCCTTTTTTAAACTAAAGTCACAAGTTTAACAGTGTTAAAGGCACAGGGCCAACCAAACTGATGCCTGCCAAATCTGTCAAATCCAGTTGAGAGGTGAAGACTATCTGTGTGACACTCTACTAATATGTCATGGTAGATATAACTTGCAACCCTAATTTGTTGCATCCTAGTTCTTATTGTATTTTAGTAGTATTATTTACACTTATTTTAAACTATACTTTATTTAAATATTACTTTTGCATTGTAACTATGTACTGGATAAAGGCATCTGTTAAATAAATAAATAAATAAATAAATAAATAATATCTTCAAGAACCTTTAATTAACATAGTGGCCTGTCTGAACACAATGTGGTAAATGTAACCATTAGCTTAGCGCCTCATCAAATAATGTATCCTGAAAATGGAGGTTTTATAGTCTTGCTGTCTTTTTCTGTGTGTGAGTAGATCTACTGAGAGAGATCTCAATGGGTGTATAATTACCAGAAAAGACAAAGCTGTAGGGTTTCCGAATATAATTTGTGCTTGAGGACAATGAGAGCTTAATTCACCGGTCACTACAGAAATATTCACTAATATATACTAATATTTATAAGTATATAAAGAAAATAATTATTTCTACAGATAAGGTATCAGGTCATACTTTAAATAGGATATCATTTTAATTATTAGATAGTGACAAAGATGTAACCACAGATGTGTTGAACTCCTGAGTTGGACAATGTACAATAATATTAAATTAAACCTTCATAAAAGGACATATCCTAAACATGCATTAGCAAAATTGCAAACTCATGTCCCACTCTACAGTATAAGCCCTTAAATAAAAACACTCTTCTGGAACACATGTCATAAAGCAGAGTTGGGTTTTGTATTACAATCCCTTAATAAATATGTACCCATAGAATATCCCAAAATGTTTTCCATGTACAGTATGTATCTTTTTTTATGCTTCAATACTTGATGTGCCAGTATAGAGAACAAAGGCAAAAAATATGAAGTCATACACTATGTTTTCAAACTGAGGCCCAAATTTATAATGGGGAAAAAACGACCACAAAAAGAAACGTAATGTGCGTGTTCAGTACGGTCGCACTCAGCGTCGAAACAACAACCTATTTTATAAGACTAATTAGGTAAAGCAGTCGATTCTGCAATCAACCAATTTAAATACCCTCACCGCAATTAGCGGTGGAGAATTACACACCACTCACAATAAATAACGGGTTTGGGTCAACCCTGCGTGTGTAGGCTACACATTCCAAAGGAAAATGAATGGCATACAAAGACCTCACGTGGTGACGAGGATGCACAGAAGCAAAAACTGAAATTTACCAATACGGAAGTGGAGATTTTGGTACAAGCAGTACTTGTAACACATGAAGGTGTGTTACAAGCTCGAAATACATCACCAGGACAAAGGAATTCAATGTTTATGCAGTTACAACTGTTCTATTTCTTATGTATGTCTGTATTTCTGACTCTATGTATGATTTCAAAGCATATCTGTATTGTCTATAGTATAGCTACATTATCCAAATGTGCCTACAACCAGCTGTACTGTATTTGCTCTAGCTAGAAACTAACTGCATCATCTGTCCCTCTGTCTCTTTTTTTTTAACAGTTTTCTTTCAAACTTGAATTTAACAATACTGCCTGAACCAGTATTGTTAGATACCAGATACAAAACATAAATTCTGTAGGCACTACTAAAATAATGGTGGAGGATGAGCCCTCATTGTATTACATGTACATGAGATTTCTTTAGTGCGCCTCGGAATATCGTTCCATCTTTTCTTAATCTCCTCCACCGTTCTTATAATAATGCCTACACTCTAGAAGTAAAGGTTCTCGTTAGAACCTTACTTTGCCACTGTGGGGAGACCTTTTTAGGTCCTTCTAAGAACCTTTTTTTACATGGATTCTATATTTTATATTTGCAGGCTTTCTTTTTTGTCATGTAAGCTATGAATCATGTATTGAAAATTAGAGCTTGCAAAACAATACGGTATTATAAACCACAATTTACAAACTGACTTGATCAGAAGGTTTAAAAAATGAGCTCTTTGCAAAATGTTATTAAATGTTTCTTTTGTCCTTGAAAACGATGTCTCCTTCTTGCTGCAGACTCCCACATCACCTTGCCTTTTATAGAGCCTACTGTCTGACTGCGGCAAATTAACGCCTGCTTTTCAGAGTTCTTAAAATAATCAAGTAAATACGAGGCCCGCAGTTACTGTCAGCTTTAATAGACTATTTAATAGACCTCATTTGCAAAATCCCCTCCTAATTTTAGTCGTTTCATTCAGAAACGCCCCAGAATTACATATGCATGAAGGGCTAAAGCACACAGAGACAATGTCCCCGCAAATCACCTCTTAATAGTGTGTTTATGCCATTGCGTGTGTTTTATAAATCCCATCCAAGAATTCAGAACCCTCAGCACCCGTTTTATGATCGTAAAACATGCACAATCCTTTTATAAATCTGGGCCTTTTGAATAAATTCATCCTTGCAAAGTTTAGGCTGCTCCTATAACCTGAAGGATGATATTTAATCTCTTATAAACTCAATCCACTGTATGTCTAATGACAATGTGTAAATCAGTTTTAACCATAGGAAAGAAAAATGACAAAAGATGAAATGCAGGAATTAACTTTAAAATATAAATATAGTATTGGTCAACGGCGGTAGAGAGTGACTTGCCTGGAGTTACCACATGATTTATCGTGGTATCAGGGAATTTTTCAGTGGGACCCACTGTAGGTATTGAATATGTTTGCGTGAATGAATAACAGGTTGGGTTGTTTTTAATGCCAAATTGAATTTTCAGCTTTTCTAAACTGCTGTACAGTATATATATATATATATATATATATATATATATATATATATATATATATATATATATATATATATATATTGTGAAAAAGAGCTCACCCACTCGGGTTCGTGCCCCTTTAAAAACTGACCCAATACATAGAAATGGAGTTTTCCGCGCTCACGCGCTATATTTTTAATAATAAACCAAACAAAACAAAACACAAACAAACTCCTAACTCCGTTTTTGGAGCGCTTACTATACACACTGGAACCTGACTCACTCGCAGGACGGCTAAGCCGTTTACCTGCCCCAAAACTTAACAGGTTTAAACTGTACCTTTTTTCCTCCAGACTGCTCAGAAACAGAGCACCTCTCCTGCTTCCTTCTACTCAGCAGCCTTGAGCAGACTGACTGCTTCCCTTAAATACCCTGCACCTGGCTCTAATTTAATAATAAGCACCAGGTGCAGGGAATGATTCATAATAAAACAATTAACAAATCAATTACACAATAAAGTAAAACAATTAAACTAAACAAAAGGTGCATTTTCTTCCTTCAGGGAGGTTTTAACCCCTCCCTGCTGTCTCACACATCCCGCTGCCTTACATATATATATATATATATATATATATATATATATATATATATATATATATATATATATATATATATATATATATATGGTATCTGTATCTTACTTGTTCATGCTGCAAAGTGTATTGGTGTTATGGAGTTCTGTAATGGAAGGTGTATGTAGCAACCAAGTACATGTACTGCATGGGAATCCAACTTGCTTGGTTGATTTGGATCCTAGAGGCTGTGACTTTAAATCCCCAGATCTCCTGCATTGAACATTTCAGCTTGATCTCTGTACTTTATATAACTGAGCCGAGTCAGGAGCAAGCGCCTTCTGTAAATGGCACAGGATCAAAATCAGTAACCTAACTACACCACCGAGGGAATTTCCACACTCAGAATTTGAGTAATTTTGATTAACGCATCCCATTAAGCTTCTAATAATTCAAAGTTTCTCACAGGTTTGTTTTATAGGGCAGTGGTACATAACTGGGATGGAACCAGAGGTGAAAAGGCACACAGACAAGAATACAAATTCATTACAGACATTTAAAAGTAGGAGGGTCAATCCAAGTAGGATAGTAAAGTTTATATAAAATCGGCTAATTAGTGCAAACAATCAGCAGCAGCTTCAAGAAACACAGCAGTTTGGTTCTGTACTGGATAGTACTAGTGAAGAAAACATGTTTAACTAACAAAAGTGCAAATATTACTTATATTAATAAATATGAAAGAAAAGAATATAATAGCCATACTCGTGCCGGCGACATGACACATACACACAACACCAGAACTGCACAACACAGGCGCCGCTACACCGACAACCTCTCGTTCTCTCTACGTTCTGCTGCTGCCTGGGAACCCAGCCTTTAAAAAGATCCAGATGAGGCGAATCAACATATTTGATTGAAAGATGGTAAAGGAAGGACAATCAGGGGGCACCATCAATTACAAAAGAATAACCAAAGGTAGTGGTGACCCACAACATAACCAAAAAAAAAAAAAAAAAAATTAATACTGTAATTAGAGTAACCAGGTTCTCTGAGCGGTGTATAGGAGGCTATGTGGTCCAGTGGTTAAAGAAAAGGGCTTGTAACCAGGCAGTCCCTGGTTCAAATCCTGGCTCAGACACTCACTGTGTGACCCTGAGCAAGTCACTTAATCTCCTTGTGCTGTTGTTCGGGTGAGACATTATTGTAAGTGACTCTGCAGCTGATGCATAGTTCACACACCCTAGTCTCTGTAAATTGCCTTGGATAAAGATGTCTGCTAAATAAACAAATAATAATAATACTTGGCTTTCCTTCAATCTATGTCTGCAGTTAAGCATGTCTTCTGTCAGACTCAGTCGCGGAAAAGATAGGAGTATATCTGATTTTGAAATAGACCTAATGGTGGGAGTATAAATAGCAGGTGATCAATATCCCTGCTCAACTGCTCTAGAAAATCCTGTGGTGGTCTTTCAAAAAGCCTTTTCCAGGGAACAGCTTCTGTCAAAGAAAGCTGTTGTGGTAAAATGCTGGAAATAAAATGCGATGCTCGTCACTTGAAGCTGGGAATCATCAGAAAATGGGAACAAAGAAAAATGGCAACAGTCACCTGGGACAGCAACACAACCTGCTGGCAACCAGTAAGCAGCATTCTGCTCAAGAAGCTACTCAAAACAGCTACTGTATTATGACAAGCTAAAAGAGTTTCAAAAAAATATAACAGGACAGACGACTGATCGGCAGAATTTATTCTTGGTGTATGTAATGTAAAGAAACATTTTACCAGGCTTTAGGCCACACTGCAAATCTAATGGAAATCTCTAATGAGTATTAATCTCTACCTCATGTGTTTGGACTGACACTGTTCTTAACCCCAGGCTCTCAATATGCCATTTTTTCCCTTATTTCTGTGAACTATTCATATATTCCTCATATAAGGCCCAGGGGCTGTTCTCTATGTATTACTCTGACAGTTCAACAATCTATTTGTTGGTCTTATATATGCAGTCTTATATATTGTAACATAGGGAATCATTCACCTGGAATTATATTTATAAATACATTACATTTGTCTTCTAATGTGTAAAATTTAAATCTATGGGACATAACTAACTTATGTGTGCAATTATTCTGATGGTTTGGAATCCTGTTGCTCTAATAATAATCTGCTGTATATTGTTTTTCACCTAGATAAAAAGAGACAAACTTTGCACTGGAACACACATAGCTATAATTGAACCCTCTAATTTGTGTGGTATATTGAAGCAAAACAGCTCAACACTGGACCCATTTCTCAACATAAATTCTAATGCAAGTACAATAATTCCAGCAAAAATAAAGAAGCAGCCCCATAAACAAGTGAATCCTCAAAAGAGCGCTCAGAGATTGGTGAAGAAATGTCCAAGTAGGGAAGAAAGAAATGGAAAATCTCAGTGCACAAAACTACGCTGAGCCTTTTCGCTTGTCTTTGGCTGCAGTGTTCACTGCAAGTGTACATCAACACAAACCTCTTGGCCCAGCAGGCAGGTTACATTATAGCAGTTCGTTTGCAAGGTAAGTAGCTACGAGATGTGACAGGACCAGAATTAGTAATGTAGTTTTGCTGTCATTTTTATCAGCTCACCCTGCAGAGCGGATGTGATTAAATGGATATTCAACCCTCTGCATTAATGTTGTGTGCCCTGTTTTAATTTGCATTTAGTTAGTGGTGCAAAGAAAGGGTAACTGTATTATTTACTGTGAAGATACAGGCTGAAACTGAGGAGGTTTGAAGCCCTGTTGAAACATAAAAGCAAACATTGGGTTAGATACACTTCCTTTTTTTTTAGACAACAAGTTGTCAATGAATGTTTGTACATATATAAACATTAACAAGGTAAGAGCTTACAAGAGGACTACATTGTTGACATGGTTACAAAACTCAGCATCTTAAATGTACAAATGTAGATGCTGGTAAAAAGGTTATTTCATTAAGTTGCATTGTTTCTATGGATAGAGTTATAATAATTGTGCAGATGTTAATTAGATTTGCTAAATAGTGTATATCAAATCATTATCAAGTACTATGCATGATTATACTGTAGGTGACCACAGAAAGAGCAAATCCCCTGCAATGAGTAGATGCTGCAGTGTATTCTATCATCATAGTATGTTAACTGTTATTCTCTATTTCAAAAGCCACTTCTGTATTCAGATCTCCATGGTAATCCAGTCTGATGTTCCACTGATCACTGCTAGTCACCATTTTGCCTTTCCCGTCTCATGTAGAATGAAACCAGCCCTATCGGATGGTGCTGTACAAGTCTAATGAAATTTACTTTTTACTTACGAGCGTTATGTATATAAGTGGTAGAATTACCTTGATCACAAAAGAAAAGCACTCAGCATTTCTGTGGTAAAACTATCAGAAACTGACTCTTATTACCTATGAATAAGTTGTGTCAAAACATTTGTTTAATGTACTGATTCCTGTGGGTTGTATTCAGAAGTAATGTTTAAAGTTACAGATGAAAAGGTTAACAAATAACATATACTTATATTTGAGGCTGCTAATGTGGTCCTCACAACTGCTTCTCCTCTTACAAAATATAGACGTCTCAGCAGCTGCAGAAGAGGCCACATTGCTTCAGCATTTAGAATTTTTTTTTTTTAAGTTAAGACTCGAGGCAATTTATTTTTTAGACCGCTATGCAAACAGTCCACAGGGATTACTTCTTGCAGTTATGCAACTATATACCGTACTGTTGAAGTGGACTTACAGCATCTTCAAAGAGGGAAAGATTTTTTCAAAATCTTTGCAATAAGTTTACAAAGAAAAGCATACAACACAAGTTCATTTCCTATTACAGGTCTTTTTTATCAAGCTTGGATTTCTGAAATACTTTGTCATGAGAACACACTATGCGCAGTGTTCAGTGTGACTAACCTTCTATTAAAACAGAAACTGTCAACCACTTCAATTATTTAAGTATTTGAAAGAACAGAAATGTCAAAAACAGTTTTACCTTGACAGAGTACAAATTGCGCCCACAGGCCATGTGATAATAGGATCCAACGCTGTATTTATTCTGAAGCTTATCCTTTTTTTATATTTATTTACTAGCTATTTTGAGTTGTGGCTTTGTAGAATATACCCATAATTATCATTTAAATCTTAATAAGATTATGTATGATATAATTTGCCATTGCTGTGGAATAAAGCAGTTTTCTTTATTTGACATGTACTTTGTGTGTTAAATTTGCCTAAAACCTTGCTAATGTAATGCCTCATCAGTGTTGTATTAGACAAAAAGCCTTGTCTGCTTGACTTTGTTTCTTAGAAATACATCAGAATTTAAGATTAGAAGTTTTGATGATAGGAAAAGACGCGCGACAAGCAATGAATCGAGAAGCATTCAAAATGTATTTTTAAAATAAATTAGACACGTAGAGAGCATGGGAAATTGTGTGTAAACATCTGTTTACATCTTGTTTGAATAACTGCACATGTGAGACCTATGTTGCAAATGAAAGTGTAGGGCAGAATAATGTAATTTAATTGGCTATAACCACTTTAATGTATTGTGTGATCATGGTTTACATATGATACCATATAAGATTTCAAAAAGAACAAAAAAAGGCCTGTGGGAAAAAAAAAAACCAATGAGGATATTTTACAGTTTCAGAAGAGTGTGAATCTAGTCATTTAAATGTATACCCACATCTAAAACTGTTGTAGAAATTATATGGATAACTAAAGCTTTAAGCATGGACATGGCAAAACGCTGCAAGCAGGATGTAAATAATTTAACAAGATTTGAGTTTGGAGGTGCTAAAGCTAATCAATGTACAAAGGATTTGCACTGGATCAGCAGACAACTAAAGCACTCAGACCACAACTGACATCATGTGGACAAAGTAAATAGGGAGTGGAATGGAGAGAATTCAAGGAAAGTCTTGAAATCTTATCCCAGATCAGGCAATTTGTTTGTTCTATTCGAGGCATTATTGTGCACAGCGGCAGCAGGGGCAACAGCACTCAGGCTAAGCCACCACCGCTACACCGTGCATGACTAAATGCTGCTGCCGCCTAATCAATGCGCCAATGCACGTTAATAGAATGACTAATTGAGATGATTAAAGGAATTGGGAGATTATTAATCAATAGGCGGTTTAATTAAGCAGACTACATGACCACCTTGCGGTGGAAGGAATGACGTGCAGCCTAAGAAAGCAGGTGACGTAAAACGCAGGGCCCTATTCATGAATAGGAAACATTTGTTTTAATTCTAACAAAATTAGATTGACACTTTAAAGTGGAGGGTAATATCCATTTGTTTTGCACATCCATAGTAATGGAACTTCTGCAAACTGTTTGCTTTAATCTCAGAAGACAAAGTAAATATCAGCACCCTTAAAATGGGGTGAAATGAGGCAGATAACAAAAACAGGCATAATCTGATTTACAGAGCACTTTTCAATACAATCTTTTTCTTCAGCAAAATGTTATTCAGCCCAATTCTCTACCTCTTCCTAATTTTGCACAAGTGTCCATGAAACTGTTCAGTAACATCTTTATGGTCTTAACAGTTATGTGTAAAATTATGCAATAAGGTATTACTACAAAATACAGTACTTATGCAAAAATGCTTTAAGGATATTCTGACCAAATGATGCTATTTCAGTGCCCTTATAAAACCACTCACACACACATTTATCATGTGCTGCTCTCTATGGAAACGTATTGATCAGCTCCGTTTCCAATTACACTCCTTTGGGATTGCAGGGCATCTAATCTGAAAACAGCACAACAATGAAAGGCTTTGTTTTCAGAGAAAATATACATTCGCATGATGATTTCAACAACAGAAATAACAATGCTAACAATTTTAGAAATTATTTACAATAATTGTCATTCATTTTGATTAATTATGAGCAAATAAAATGGATGTTTCACTATAGTTATTCCATAGTAAAAGTCTGGGTTTGCTGTTACAAGCTTACATATCAGGGAATGGGGCTGTGATTTTAATGATGAATAGGTATAACGGATTGGATGTACTAAATGATTTTTCAAGAGGAAAGCAACGGAACATTCAACAATTAATTTAAAGGGGCACCGCCACCATACCAACACTAAAATCTCATTTACATAGATTAACAATGGGGGTTGAGGAGTACTTAAATTGAGTAATTGGCCATTATAGCCTATTGCTGTGGAGTGTGTAAAATGTGGCTGTTGCATACTGTGCTATTGTATCACTTTGAAAGGACATATACTGTATATTTGCCTTCAGTAATGATTTGCAATTCCTTACTTAGAGATTACATTACAGTACAACTATATACAAATATTTAAAATGCTATTAAAACACAGGATGCATGCAAAGGATCAGCACTTTTTTGAGCTGGTTTCATGCATGTTTATTAATTTTATTATAAAGTTAATATGCTGCCATAGAACCACACATACAAAAAATACAGCATTATTTAAATATATTTGTCAAAAGTAGTTCATCACAACATATTGAAATATAGTTTCGACCTTCTATGTATGTTTTGTTATATTTTAGCATAGCATTTTAAATGTAAGGAATATAGATTCCTCTCTCTTCCTTGGAAATAGATTTTTGCTCCCAAGAGCCACAAAAGCTACTGAAAAAGCCAAATGCAAGGCACCTAAAATCAATACCATGTTGCTTACTGCCCTAAGATAAATACATTCCTTAAGATTTCTTTAATGGAAAACCTGTCATTTACACAAATGTATAGCATTTATAACAAAGACTTGAAAGGGATGGGATTAAATAAAACTGCCCTTACAACACAAAGCCTATCATCATTTAGACATTATTTTTATTTTAAGAAGGTAATAAAGTATATGAAAAAATAATTATCAAAATATACATTGTACTGAAAGGGAAACAGAAATATAATAAGAAGCAATTGAGATACCCAGAGAGCCTTTCCATTTACCTAATTAGATGTTATTTGAATTGACATTAACTCTTTATTTATTTATTGTACTTGAAAATCGTTACAAAGGTGTGGTAAAAAGGATGTGGTATTTTGACAACAATATGATAACAACATTGGGATCATGAATCTGTGACTGTGTGTAGACTGGACTACGCTGACTTGGGAAATCCATTGAGCTTCAAATAGAAGGGTAAGCATGTGTTTGCCATTGCATGTACCTGTAGGCATATCAAAGTAAATAGCAAAAGTAAATTAAGTAAATTGTTATTGGTTAGATTAACATTTTGAAAAAAAAACATTAACAATCTGAAATTAGAAGTGTGAACACACAGTCAATAAATGTTTTTGTTACAAAAAGACTCCACAGGTGTTTGATATGGTGTAGACATACATGTTATAGCAAACATATATATATATATATATATATATATATATATATATATATATATATATATATATATATATATATATATATATATATATATATATAACTGCATTAGACTATTCTAAACTGCTAGACTGGTCTTAGTTTTGTCACTTATTTGTTAGCCTAAAAAGTCAGCCTCCTCACCCCCAGGCTTACTTACAATTAGGTCTATGTTTCCATGGAAACCACTAAATGTCATTGATTGCCAGAAAATAAACCTTGGCCTCTCACTGCATGCTTTGGCTATATGAACACTGTCTGAAAGAAAGAGTGTTTAGAGACTAAACACTCTATTGGAGGTAATTGAAAGGCTTCGTTTACCAAGGCAAACAATCATAAAATTAGCAGAAGATTCCCTGTAGATTTATCAGTTATGAACAAAATGAAAGTGACTTGTTTTCTATTGCTGTATACCCAAACATTGTGGGAGCAGTTGATGGAACTCACATGAAGTTGATGAACAGCTGTATGCGAACAGGAAAGGACAACGCACCATAAATGTCCAAATGATATGTGATGCTAACCTGAAAATGATCAACTGTTGCGCATTGGCCTAGTTCAACACATGATTCTCGCATCCTGAGGCAGTCTACTATACATGAAGCTTATGAAGGTGGAGCAATACATGGAATACTGCTTGGACACAGTGGCTATCAGCTCAAATCTTGGTTACTTACACCATTCATAAATCCAAGAAATAAAGCCCATACTTGTTACAACAATGCTCACACAAAATCAAGGAATGTGATAGAAAGGTGTTTTGATGTGCTTAAGAGATGGTTCCACTGTCTACACGGAGAACTGAGGATTGTGCCTGAAAGAGCCTGTAACATCATCTGTGCTGTTGTAGTCCTGCACAACACTGCACGGTAAGAGCAAATGTGCATTGATGTTAAACCTCCCTTTAACTTTATTATGTCACACTTACCACATTTTCAGACTTTAAAGATAGATATCCTGAGAACATAGGATGGCTTGAAGTAGTGTGTTATTAATGAAGTGAGAAGTCAAAATATTAAGCGTCTCCTTTTTCCACCTACTGAGATTATTGTTCATATAAAACATGATTAAAATGTCACCCCATACTCTATTTAAGTAAAAAAAGCTCCCCAGGGAGCGTAACTACTCCGTCATAGAGAAGGAATGTCTGGCCATTAATGGGCCACTCAGACCTTACGCTATTACCTATTGGGACATTCATTCAATCTCGTCACTGACCACGCCACACTCAGACGGTTAAGCACAATGAAGGATCTCCCTCCTGACCTGTGAGGGCGCTGTGTAGCAGGAACAGTGTGCTCCGGACTGGATGGTTTAGCAGTTCATTCCAGGGTCAGTCGGCGGCGGAGTCACAGCGCCAGAAGTCATTGCCCTAATGCGGTATGCGAAGTGTCAGTCATGGATTGGAGGAGACGTGATTGAACTAGCTATCGCAGGGGGAGTGACTGAAGGTATAATAGGGGATGTGACGATGTAATCTGTTGCTTTGATGTGGTTACTGAAAGGACCCGTATAGGAAGTAAGTAATTTATTATTGTGAGTGTTTCGTGCTTTGTTTGTTTTGTTGTTCTAACTGTTTTGTCATTTCATTGTAAGACGGCTAAACACTAACCGGGAGCTGTCGCTACAAGCCAGCACCAAACTCGGACTGCACTGCACTACTGTTTCAGGAACCGTTGTCTTTCACCACACCTGTACAAGAGCTCCCACTATCTGGAGAAGTGACCGTGTCTGTGTTGTGTGTTAGTTATTAGTGTCTTATTGTTTCGGGACTGGAACCCTGGTTTTGCACCAAGCAATACACATTGCTGTGTAGTGCCCGTGCTTATTATTTAAGTGTTCTTGACACACAACCCAGCCAAATAGAGGAGCTGTTTTATTGAACTTTCATTGTCTTGTGTGTGTTATTCCTGAGCACAGCACCAACTACACCTATGCACTGCAAGCCACCTGTCACAACAGCACAGAAACCAGGACCAGAGGACACAGTTGGCAATTAAGGAGACGCATCTTCACAGAGAGTGGTGAGGGTGTGGAATGAGCTATCTAGTCATGTTAATGAGGCAGAATCACTTGTACCCTTTAAGATCTGAGATCAATCCGCTACGAGGAACCGGATGAGCTTAGCTAGGCAGAATGTATTCACTGCTATTTATAGACAGCATCAAAATCCATATTGTAAACTACATCTCTACAATTTTAGATTACATTTTCCCATCTGAAGCCACTTAAAAAGAAGCTTCTACTTAGACAAAGCAGCATGTTAACTGGCTTATATATGGATTTCTATCTGGTTATTTCCAAAGTGACTAGTGGGGGTGAATGGTTTAAGGGAATAGACATATTGTTAATCTGTGCATTTAAATTACAAAGTATGTCTGCCCCAAACAATTTGACTGAAAGGAAAGAGAGATAACAGTATCACTCGCTAGTTGTAGCACGCAAATGGACATGACACTGATCAATATCTGGCTGAAGGACCTTTTCCTTGACACATTGTTTCAGCGGGGGCAGGGACCAAGCTATTAATACCAGATAGTGTCCTGTGGATTAGTTTCCCTTTCTTGATTACTTTTCTATTACCTGTAAATGATTTAATCTGTATGCACTGTTCCTCATGAGGAAAGGGTAGACTAGGATGGGTTTAATTGGTAAGGTTTATATGTTGTATGCTATAGGTTTCTCATGCTATATCTTACTGGTAAAAGATGTCATGTGAAACATCATTAAAATACTTTAGATTTCCATTCTAACATTCAAAATTGTTCTTTAATGATCTCAGATTATTCCATAATAATGTTAACAAATTGAGCCAATAACATAAAAAATAAATAATGGAAAAATTCCTTAATTGTGAATGCATAACTGTTTATGAAGCTGAAAACATTTAGGTTGGCTATGTGTGTGCTATGTGAAACTTTAGTGGAGTGGATGATTGGAAGCATGTGCGGGTGTGAGCGTGTGTGGGGGCTTATCAATTACTAGCAAAGCAGTTTTATTTTACACAACACTGCTTTAGCACCTAAATGTGTACATTAAAAACTTCTATTACCTTGACAGTTTGTATTAGATTCAGTGCTTGCATTTACAGTAGAGTGAGAGAGCAAACAGGGCTACAGTAGGAAGAGGTGGCTCAGGGTGTTAAATGCATACTTTAAACACTTTGCAGAAGTAAAGCAAAACATATTTTGTACTTTCCTTTGAAACATAATTAATAAAACAAACTGCCTGTATGTTTAAAGTGTACATACATATTTAAAAGAAAAGTTATATCAAGTGCGGTTCTCATTGGTAGATTTATTGACTGTGAAACTTATCACTCTTCCATTATACTGCTTTACAGGGCTAATAGGAAACACTCCTATATTACTCTTCTGATGTATTCAGTGCTGAACATTGATCATTTAACTGGTTACATTCCACATGTGGTTTTGATCAAATGTAAAGTTAACATTTTGTGTCGAAATACTATGTAATAATATGGTCCATATGCTTATTTACTGTTATTGAATGGTGGGGTAGTATATAGGATGTTTCAGAATATGTTTGCAAACAGATGTTTCCGATAAAATCCTATTTTGCTGTGGTTAAGTTTTGATCCTGACATACATTACTATAAAGGAAAATATCTTCAATACATGTCTATTCTGTGTTCCCTATTTGACAATCAGTAGAATTGGCCAGAGCTCACCAAGAAGAGATGCCAGGAAACAGGTTAAATATCCTTCTCTCATTTACGCCAAAAATACCTCATAGTTTATTAATCCACTGATTTAGGGCACGTTTCCAAAAAAACAATAGTGGTGTCTGTATCCCCCAGCATTGTTTATAACATGACCCCGAAATATCTTTGTTATGGGGGGTGGGGAGTTGGCAAGAGTAGTGTGAGGATTTTGTATCAGTGATTTGCTACTTTTATACAAGCAACTATTCACAGACATATCATTTCTTGCAGTGACACCCTTAATGCCATGTTTCAAAGTCACACTCCCTTTCTATGAGCAAGGTAGGTGATGAGGAAATTACACAAAGTCTAGTTATTCTTAATCTATTACCCCCAGTGTCAATTGTATTTCTAAAGACCCTATCAAAGTAGCAAAGGTCTTGACAACTTACATTCACCATTTTTGATAAGTTCAATGTAACAGTAACAGTAAGACAGCACCGTGCTAAAAGCAAACCATGACGTCAAAGGAAAAAAAATATATTTTACAGTGTTGATCAAAGAAATGAAGGTGCAATAATTACCGTGGTAACGTTACCTGACATTGGAGAAGGTTGAAGATGCCACACTTAATGAGAGTGATTTTGATTATGTTGATGTGGAACTGTTCTGAATTGTTGTCTATGCTTTTTAAAATCTGCAGTATTTGTTGATATACTTTAATATTTCTAATTGCTTTGTTTATCTGATTCTGGATGTTGTTTTCCCACCCTCATGTTTATTAAGGGATTGTTGATTTGTTTATTTATTTGTCAATTACCATTATTGTTTTTTCAGAGAATAACTGTAGTCCTGCCCACACCTCATGGTGTCTATTACAGTATCAGATACCAAAGGAGACTTCCAATACATGGTGCTGACATAGCACAGTGCACCAGGCCAGCACAGTATCACAGCGTCATGGAAACAAGGTAATAGATTTATAAAACATACATTTCTAAAGTGCTTTTAATTAAATTACTTCAGAGCACTGTACAACATTAAAACTGCAAAGCTACTAAACCATGGCAAACAGAAAGTTATATTTCACATTCATTTATTAATTCTACAACAAACATTTGCTAAAATTTTATAGAGTACATCATGGCTTTCATCCTTAAAAGCAGCATAACACGTTCTCTAATATCAGATAGATGCTTATTCTAGTTATATGAAGCAAGACAAGCAAAGGAATACTTTCCAGTGAACTTCTTAACAAGAGGAATATAAAAGTTAAGACGGCTGAATGTAATGAGTAATTATTAAAAATGATTTGGCACAAATGAAAGTTTATATGTGAATTCTAAACAAAACTACACACATACAGTTTTTTTGTCCATAACAGAAATATATGTCATGGGATTACACTGCATTATAAGTCTGTTAAGAGTGTTCAGTCTGCAGAGTAGTTACAGTAGCAGACTAATGAACAACATCTCCACAATCTAGCACTGGCAGCAAAACCTGTTTATCAATCTTGTGTCTTATGATGAGACTAAAACAAGAAGGAGGTCAATATAGGGTACCAAGTTTACAATGCATTTTATTACCAATCATTTTCTATGTGGGCAGTGAAGTTTAACCATACAGCTATGGCCAAAACTTTTGCATCGCCCTATAGAATTAACTAATTTGGCTTCATAAAGTCGAATGAAACGGCTGAATAATTAGGTTAACATATTAAATTACATACCGCGTTGTAGTTTTCCACATACTTAACGAAAAGCTGACAAAAATTGAAAAATGTGACATTTCGAAATCTTTCAGTTGTATATGTATATTGAATATTTAATGAAGGGGACCTTTTCATTTTCCATTTAGTAGAAACCTGTTTGTCTTCAACCAATGGCTGACATAATGAAATCAAGTTTCTATACAAATACAGTATATACAAATTATAGACAACTATAAGAAGCTCTTCCATTTCATAAACCACATGTGTATACAGTACCAGTAATTAAATTAACCAAAAACCTAATTATCTCCATAACAATACACTGCCAGTATATCATTAAGTTTAGCATGTTTTAATTACTGTGTTTTAAAATGCTTCTCAAGTAACAGCAAATATTAAGAGACTAATCAGTCCTAGTAATTAGTAAGCAATTTAAGACAAAGCAAGCTGTAAACCATGTATTTTGGGGGTGACATATCTGATCTATAGAGGAAGGAATAATTAAACTTATTTTAAGTGTCTCTAAATCATACTCTAGTTTAACTACATACTCTATTTAATGTGTGGACAGAATGAGTCTTAGTCTTTGTCGAGAAGTCTTATCATTTTATTGTCTCTCCTAACATACCATACATATATTGATGAAAATGTTGCAACAGTGTGTAGCATGCAAAAAAAAGAAAGAAAAGATGCAGTTAGAGGTTGCCAGGCTATTTATAGTTAAAAACTGCTGATTTAAATGATCCACGAGTGGGAATGTTAGCTTTTTTTTTTGGTTTGTAAAAAATATAGCATTGATTACATGGTGCTTTATGCATGGTTGATTCACGGAAAGTTACATTTTTGCTTCACTATATATGCATTATAGGGAGGGAGTTATTTTATTTTGTATTTGTGTGTGTCATGTGTGCATGGCACCCCACCCCTCCCCATTTATAATGCTCTTCGGTTATAACGATCATATACTGTGTGTGTGTGTGTGTGTATATATGTATATATATATATATATATATATATATATATATATATATATATATATATACCTACATGGTATCAAACAGTGAAATGGTTTCCAAACAGAACTGTAGGTGTCACTCTAAACATTGTTTGTAGGGGCAGGTTACTGTGGGTGTTATTGTAGCCCAGTGAGCCATCCCCCCTTATAGAAGACATCGTCAGTCAGACGTTCAGAATGCATGGGGCATTGTCTGCTTGGCTGTTCGACGGCCTGGCAGCAAAAGGTGACATCTGGTGACTAATGTGCTTGGATGTGAATGCAGTTCCCACAGTTCTCTGAGCAGCAGCTGCTCTGTAAAAGCACAAAAGAGAAAGAGTGTGTGTGTGTGTGTGTGTTTCTAAGTGTGTCTGCAGGGAGAGAGAGGAAGAGAGAGAGAAGGGTGTGTGTTGTTGCAGGTTGAGCGTGTCACCAGAAAATCAATGACTTTCTGTCTGATTTTAGAGGAGGTAAAACATAGCCTTAGCAACCCTTTTCCATGCCAGGACCGCCACTTAACAAAGAGACCACACAGAGCTGTTTACTTTGCACTGATCTGCTTTACACAGACTGCCTTTTCAACTGTGTGCACTGTTAATTTATCATATCTGTGCATTCTGAACATATACCTTCTTAATAAATCTACGAGTTTTATGAGAAGCAGCATTGATCTGGGAAAGGGGGAACTTAAAAACCAAATATCTTCACCCTTTTACTTAACCTTTTTATGATAGTTCTTTATTTTTTCATGCAGTTTGTTGGATTAGTTAAGCCAGAAACAAAGTGTTCCAAAAACTACTATAACTTGTGTGCATGTAACTGCACTGATTGGCCCTAACTGGGTGTCAGCTCATTTAACGCTCATTGTATTTCATTTTCTCTTTCACCAATTTATCAAATGCAAGGATATTAATGAAAAAATCCAATAAAACAATTGAAACAATGAATACAATAGGAAATACTGAATTTATCAGTAAAAAAACACAATGTTCTGCGATACTTTAACAGGATATTAACCTGTTGTACGATTGGTTTAAGGAAAAGTATACAGCAGTTGAATTGATTGACCCCACTAACTTCAATGGGGATTATGTGGCAATTTTGTGTTCAAATTCATGTTTTCATTTTCACTTCACTGGTCTCCAGGACCATTTTTTTCCATTGTAATGCCAGTAAAAATCAATGTTCTATGAAGCTTGGACTGGAATTTGTTACCAAAAAGGATTTAAATGATATCTTGTAAGCCATCTCCAATACCCAGATTTGAAATAGCAACACCTTGTGTGCCATTTATAAAAGTTGGAAGTCTTTCTGTCAGTTTTGTAATATTGAGCATTGCCTCAGTCATGCTGCACTTGAGTCTTCCACTTTGAGTATCCCATTGGGGAGATAAAGACAGTAAGAGCTCACCTCAGCAGTTCAGTGAACTTAACAGAGCCTAGTATGCACAGTACAATAAAATGCCAGGTTGTAAAGAAGTAAAACTTACAAGTCAGGCCCTTTATTAGTATTTATGTAATTTGGTGTGTGTTAGTAAAGACTGGTGTGCAGTATACAATGAATGTTGACCCACATCTAAAAATTCAAATTGCTGAATAGGATGTTTGGGCAGCTATGCAAACCTCACATGTTAAGGTACTGGGGACTGGGAAATCTTAATAAGGGGGTACACAAAAAGCTGTACTGGTATCTGCGTTCTTTGCTGCCTGATATAAGTGACATGAAAGTCATTGCACATATCAATATAAATACTGGTATGTGAAATATGTGTGTAATTATAGTGTAATTAGAGACAGACAGCATTCAATATACAGCACTAATCTTGGCCTTCCTAATGGTATACATTGTAATATGATTAGTTACAATATTCTCTGTTATCAAAGAGCGTATATTTAAAATTTCATGTGAAATATGATGTGCATTGCAATCATAGTAACAAATACTTCTAAATACTTTTATTAATGCTTTATACTGTCATATGAATACATAATAGAAAAATATTTATATTGGGTGTTCTAGTGCTGTTTTTTAGTTTTAGGACAAACAAAAAAAGTACTAGTACTTCTAGTTTCTTTGACTGGTCTATTAGCAAATGCCCATTTATGGTTTCTATTAGTAGCCCCTACCCTCCAAAGCAAGGCCAACATCTGTAAACTAACAAGCGGACAGAAAGCAACAATCAGCAATGTGGTGCCTCCATGCTGGGCAGGCCTATAAAGTATACGTGGGGAAGAGAGTTGCTGTCAATATATATCATCAAAGGTTCAATATCCTTTTTTTATGGGTTTCATTGTAGAATACAGCATCATGCAATGACTGTGACTTGAAAAGTATGTTGTAAAATCTAAATGGTTGTTGTATAGCAGAGCACAGATGAATTGCGACAACGTGCCAAGTTCCTGAAGCTGAAGACTAAAACCTGGCATGAATCCCATCTAAATGTGATATTTCGCATCTATCAACTATACTGTGATCTGTTTTGTTAGACCATTCGGTAATGCGTAATCTAATATACTAGCTTGTCTTGTACAGTTCTTTATTGCTAGCTTTGATATCTAGCACAACAGTATATGGTACATTTTATATCAGTAGTTAATATGCCTCATTAGGATGACGAAAGTGTGATTTTGACTGATATTATTTAATATTCTGCAGGAGTATTATATGTAAAAATGGACAGTCATACTGTACAACTGAAAATAAAATGGTTTCATATGCACTCCTATTTGTATACAGACTTATTTTTTTATTGAGGTGGGATTTTCTTTACTCACCTGCAGCTATTTTTCATTGTCTGAGGACTTGTGAAGATTGCTCTATGAATGTGTGAAAATGGTATTATCATAAATGGGGAAAAATGCACAGTAAAAATATAAAACCTATGCATTTGACATAAATCAGATTATCTCTCCCTTATGTAAGAAACCATTTCAAAGGCTCAATGTATTATAATTATTTGAAAGGAAGATGTCAAGGGGAGAAAACAACCACATATAACCATACATGACTGAAGTTTAATAAGCACAGTATATTACTTTTTTATTTGAAATGTTAGCTGATGGTGCTGTGTTAAAGACGTGATTGCCTCTGTTTGACCTGGATATTATAAAACCAACTGAAATGTTTGAGGACAGGCATAAATTATATAACTGCTATTTTTATCCCACAATACCTTATTTAATTTCAGTTGTCATTCACATAACAGTAAGCTCTTTGTCATGTGTTAGTATTAATCACAAGCTATCAGTTTAATGGAGATGCATACATTATTGTTCAATGTTTTTGAATATTTTAAGAGATCCACGTTTGATCTTGAAATGCACATCTCCTTTTTAATCTGCCAGTAAAAAAACAAAACAAAAACAACAAATGCATACTTACTGGTAAATTATAAGTAATGTAAGTGTTACTATGCAATGCATTTCTGGCAACCTCAGGAAAGGTTATATATGCAGAACTGATATTCCAGTTGGTTTCACCTGTTTTGTTCTACTGCTCTATTCTATTTCCTCTCATATCATATATAACACGCTTAACCCTAACCCTAACCCTAACCCTAAACCTTTTTTTTTAAAGTTCAGAGAAAGCCTATTATTGCCCTTTATTGGCAACAGTGTTTTTTTTTTGTTTGTTTGGGGTTTTTTTGGGGGGGGGGGGCTTGTTTTTATATTTATTTAACATATATTTATTTCCCTTATTATATACACTGTAACAGAATAGGCCATGTTTAGATATTTGTCAGTGTGTGCACAAAGCAAAAGACTGAAACCTAAGCCACAACGAATGTTTGGTTTACTGGCTATTTCCTGTCATTTTGATCGGTTCTAAGTTTGGTCAAACATGCTCTTGTGTATAATTCTGAGTCTATAGAGCCTGTTTTTCTTCTATAAAGTGGCCATCAACTCAAACCGTTAGTATCTCCTGACAGTAACTCAGAAAGCTGGGCATTGTGTACATCCCTAATAGCTGTGTCCTTTTAAAATGTTTTATTTAAACCTCCACCTGTAATGTAAGGATGATTACATGTTTGTGTATGAGGTTGTGTGACAAGGAAAACCCTGTCGCTGGTTCTTGAACAAATGTGTGCAGCTGAGACACGGAACAGAAGACACGTTGCTAGGCAACCAATTCAGCAGATAGGCTTGCCCAGCACTGAGCCGATCAGGAGGTCCGGATTGGCTGGGGGGGTGCCCGGGGAGGCTGTGCGCAGCTTAAAAGGGGACTGCACCACAGCTCAAGGTGACTGCACCGCTATGCTACACAGAGGGGCACTTTGTTTACATTCAGGAGGAAAGCGTCCGCTCCACAGGGGAACTACTATGAAACCCTTCAACTGCAAGACGGGGTGCGGCGTGTCAATACCCAATGCTCTGTGTCTGCCTCCTGATTATTCAGTGACAACCCGTAACGCGTAACACTTCCTCATTACAGGTTGATAAAGGCTGTTAAACTAACCTACATATGAAGGTGCGCAGTCAGACAGAGCTTGGGGCATGTCTGTTTTCAAAGTAGATAGAGGAAATTGCATGTTTAATATGCCCTTTTAAAATACTGCAGGAACAGAAAATATGGTGTTACCATATAATAGTTTTAAGCAGGAAGTTGGGCTGGTTTTGGATATACAAATTGATTGAGCATCTTCGGCCTCATGGACTTGTTAGATACTTAACTGAGAGAGATTCTTAACTGATCTTTTATTCAAAAGTTCCTTGCAGGTTATACCAATTAGTTTCCAAGCAAATGTATTTAAAAATGAAGAAGGAATTTCAGCAGTTTGTTGAGCTTTGCAATAATTAAGATAAGCACAAATGACTTGCTATCTTTGGAATTTGCTTAGATGAGTGAAATTTGATATAAAGGGATCCCCAGAGAAACACATTCTTGTAGTTTTTTCATAGAACATTGGGGAAGGGGATGTAGGAAAAAAAAAAAAACCCTGTTTAAAAAATCTCAACATGCTATTCTGAGTAATTCCCAGTCTATCCCTAGCAACCATTCACTTCCCTTAAACATTGAAAATTTGCAATATGAGAGTGAATTGGCTTGCTTGCTCCCCTGAGGCCCCCTGTATCTTCTCATCCACTGCTGAAAGTAAAAAAGCAATGCATATGTTTACAGTATAAATGTGATTTAATCGACCTCCGTGTCAGCCAGAAATGGCAAGCTTATCAAACAGGCTTGGGATCTGAGAGGAGGGAAAGAGAAAAAGAGAGGGTGGAGAGAAACAGACTTTGAGAGAGAGATTTTTCACAGCAATGAGCGCAGCAGTGGTGATTTCAACGTACTACATGATTCCATGCATGCAGGCTGTTTCTTTCAAACTATAATCAGGAAAATTCAACATGACACGGAGAAAACAACGTGTTCTTTAATAAATGTGCTTTACATTAGCAAGCTATGTTTGTTGCTATTAGAATGCTTCAGCTGTTGGGGTTCCATGGAAAACTGCACTGAGTTCCTTCAAAATGAGCGGGGAGATAATTAGATACAGTACTTGTCAGAATTTCAATACAATGAAATATAATAGTACTGTGGCCCAAACTGATGGGGATATATGACATGTACTGGATTACAGAGCACCCTTTAGTGTTTACAACAAACACTAACCATTGCTGTCTCACGTGCTAATATGCATTGCTGAGTATCTTTTTCAACATAATATCAGTATTTTTTATGTTTTCTTGGATATAAATTAGCCGTTTTAAACAGGGATGTGCCGAATGCTGATAAAATGCATGTTATATCACCACACAGCAAACAAGCTGCCTTTTCACAGTCTAAACTGGGAATTGAATAAAGAATTGCCGGTGTAAGGGATATTTCATATAGGTTTAATTTACACATAGTTTATATATTATTTTGTGTATTTTTTTTCAGAGATTGAAACCCAGATTTGAGCTCTTTTTAGATAATTCAAGTTTTACTAGTTCCTTAAATCCTCATACAGTCACTTACGGTCCAGATTTTATGTATCAAAATCAATAAGAAAAAACAATAGATTGCAATGCCAACTTGAATTCAAATACAACACTTACAAGAGGTGCACAATATCTAAATAATGTACATCATATACTGGAGATTATGGTTTGTAAAATTCACAATGCTTGTGTGGGAGCAAATGATTAGCTTGGACCTAAGATAGATACATTAAAATGAGTCAAACTGCGTATTTAATTACCCTTTTTCAATACTGAAATTCCATGGTGGTGGGTGGGGATGCGGTTCTGATTCAGAATCAAAACTGACTGTATGAGTCATGTAGAAGAATTTTTTATTTTGTTCAGATGACATTGATTAGCGGTGTCAGGAAAGCTTGGCTACATGACAAAATACAGCTCATAATAGAAAGAGTTTCAGATAATGCTTCAGGCTTGTAAATCACTGCCTGCTCATTTCAATAAGTCAATCTGTAGAGACTATCAACCATTCATGTACCATCCAAATGAACTTCTAACACTTTGTAGAGGAATGCAATTTTAATCTACACATCACTATTGTAGGGTCATACTCCTACAGAAGTTCTCTTTAGTTGTGAATTTGGGAAGAAAGCCTCATGGTGTCTTCTTGATTCTTCAAGAAACACAAAGTGCCCTATTAATAACTCATGAGCTAGGAGCTGTAAATCAAGTGTTAAAGTAAACATAACTCATTTGCAATACATTATAACCTATTTCGGCATATATGTACTTTACACTGTGATGTGCATTTGTGTTTTATCGTGCATAAAGTACATACACAGCTTGTTTCATAACCCTCGATTAAAACTAATCTTGGATTATTGTATTAATAATATTAATTTGAATATTTATCAAGTCTGTATTGTTGTATAATAATGATAAATTGAAATAGGAATCATTTTGAAAATACCTCAGATGTAAGATTAATTTGATAGACTGCACTACCAACATGCCTAGAGCAAATTTTAAAGCATACTCTAATAAAATTAAAGGTTATTATGAAATGTCTGGTGACCAGATAATTGCTGCTAGGTTTGAACATGTAATCCCCATTGCTAATTATTAATGTGACAAATTAAAAATCTGGTTCAGCAGTTAATAAAGGAATTCTAATGTAACCCTTTTTTTTTTTTTTTAAACAAAGTGAATAAAGCACTTGAGTCCGGTCCAAGTACAAATGGAATCTTTTGCTTGGCTGAGTTTTTCAGAGTTCTCTTGTTTTCCTTAAACTCCCCGAAGTAAACGAACTGTTTCTAGAAGCAGTCATTTGGTACAATATGTCAAAACATCACAGCAAAGTGTGCCCAGGGAATAAGCCTTAAGCAACTGAATTGAAAGCATAATTAATTCATAGCTTCAGAACAGTAATTGGTAGTTGAACAAATTATACAAGCAGCGTTAACCAACTATAGTGAACCAGTTTCTGCTGATTTAAATTAGCAATAAAAGTGTGCAATTAATGAGTAGTTATTTGCTTATGTTATGCTTATTTATGTCTAAAAGACAATCTGTCATATAAAATACATCATGTAATTATTCCTGTTGAAGTTTCTTAAAGTATACGTATGGACTGTCGAAATAGCTACCGTAAATTGAGCCAGCTGGGTTTTGACGGCAAAAGAGACGTGTGGGTCTGTTTGGTTAACAATAAAGTGCCCTTGACATAAACCAACAGGATGTGGGAATGTTGTGTTGTTTCCGATTTAGTTCCTGAGAAGAATAGTCGCCGCAGTTATTATTACTAAGGTGTACTTACCGCTCGCTGTGTTATTGTTTTCTGTAAAACACTGATATCCTGTCAGGTTAATGCAGAAGCTTGTTTTAATGTCTTTATTACTAAATTTTCTTTAAATTCTCAAATTAATAACCCTGGTAGTAACAAGAGACCCGGGTAGCGTCAGGTAATTTAAAACCCGACGGGTACCCGAGCCGACCTCTAATATATATATGGAAAGGCAAGTAGCTCTTCTGTGGTCAGACCAATTAGTGATATCCAGAGGAGATCTTTAGACAGACAACTTTTATCAAATATGTTCTTCCTTATGGCTCCTAATGTAAAGAATAAGCTTGCACTAAAATAAACAACATGCACATGCAATATTTTGATTATACAGTACTGTTATGCTAAATAAATTATTGTTAATAAAATAACAAAGAACATTTATATTTCTCACTTGCAAAAGTACAAAGTATTATTGCCAGCTGAGGCTTATACAGCTCACTGAAGGAGCCTGGAGCAAAGCTGTGCCTGCTACTGTGTTTTTTCATTATCTCTCTCCTGAACACAGAAAGAAAAACCTGCTTGGAAAGGGACCCCTGGGCAGGTGATGGTCTTGCTGCATATACTCCAAAATAACTCAACTAACTTAAAAATACATAAATTGGTATGGCCAGATTATAAAAAATAGCATCAAAAGCAGAAGTATCATGTTGATTCAGAGGACTGAAAAAAAATCCCATATCCCAAGTGCCAGTTTGTATGGGTTAGAAGAATGTAATTAATTCTCTAAATCGCTTTCCCTTTGCTTTTAGTGTAGGCATGAGCAAGCAAAGGTTTACTAGTAATAAAAAGTTTCCTGTGACAACTACCTTTCTAGAAAAGTGAACTGATAATGCAGATACTGCTATATTCAGAATGACAACTAATACAAAATATTGCAGAAATAGAATAGAAAAGCACAAGGGACACATAAAAAGGGATTGAACGGGCTAGGAAATCCAAGAGGGAACATTTACAGGCTCTATGAAATCCCTTAGAAATGTAAGCATATTAGGGAATGGTGGGAAGTGGTATGACAGAGCATTGGAAATGGGGGGGGGGGGGTCCTTTGAAGCACTTCAATAGACTACAGTATATCAGTATCAAATATATTGCTATTCAGACAGTGTGAGAAAAATAAATAGTAAAGTCTTCAAAAATCTGTGTCAGGTCTTAGCTACAGAAAGCTCTGGTTAATTGTTCACCATACTCTGCAGATCAAAAAGATTATGTTCTGACATTTTTGTATTATTCTGGAGCACCCCCCTGTTCCCTTTACAGACAAGACTTAAATCCTGATTCCTACAGGAACATCAAGCCAATCGGTATAAAGTTCAACAATAAAATCATATTTTATTAAGTATTTCATTGTTGAAAAAATGGTTATTTATATTAAGTAAACCCATCAGAAACATGTGGGCTTTATAATGTTAAAAATCAAAATACAGTTTGTGTCAGTGGACACACTGGACTGACATTAAAAAATGACCAACCAGCAAAAGCATTTAAGAAAGTGAGGTGAATTGATCAATATATTTGCCCTTCAGCTAGGCAATTCCTCTTAAATTTGTGATGTATGAGTGGAGCATTTGTCAGATGTGATATGTTTCTGTTTCCTAACCATTCAAGATTTATTTTGTCTATGACTATAGGCATGAACATCCAAATAATTTACCACCATATATCAAACATATAAACAAGAAAAGAAAGCAAAGCTATGCACTGGGGTTAAATTAGCATGGGTCAAAAAAAAACAAAAAACTGTGTTTGTTTGGAATTCAGACACATAGACATGCTGCCATACTGTAGATCCTAATGTTATTTTACACATCACTTCCCAGAATGCTTTGATAAATGCTTTATCAACCAGTCAACAGGCCAGCACATCATTATGTTCTAATCAAGCACTATTCTGTTGATTCAATAGTAACAGATTATGGGGCTGTTTTGTGCCTGGCAAATTCAGAATGAATTGGCATATATCTTGCATGTGGTTAAAATTCGATTTTAATGAAGACGGAAATGTATTTTGAAGAACTATTGTCAACTTCCTATTTCCTTAGAAATTTAAATGATAAAATGTTGCGTAATCTTGACATACTTAATCTGGGAGTAAACCAGTGAATTTACAAACAAGCATCAAAACCGCTGTGCAAAAGTTAATGGATCAGATTTCATTTCCTGTCTTACCTATAGGGGTCAGCGTTATCTGCCTGTCACACTTGCACAAGCAATCCAATTTCCATAATATCCCAATATAAAGGGTAAGGCAAAAATAAGAGTTTAATTCTTGTGTTCTAAAAATAAGGTTGACCTTGGAAAATAACTCTTGTAAAATTACAAATTCAATGCCAAGTCCCCTCTGTTCTGAAAACATTGGGTGTTTTTCTGAAATAAGATCACCATCACTATAAATTGACTCTCTGTAGCATCTTGTTTCAAAGGACTACCGACCTAGATGAAATGTTTCTAATATTGTCTCAGATTCCAAGTTTGTTTTTACAGAACAAGTGAAGCATGAATTCCCGCCAAACATCAAAGGTGTTTAAACAATAACAGGGAATCTGAGCTGTACATCAAAAACTGACTGCATTCACCTTTACCACCAGTATAGCTGTACTGATTCTGAAACTCAGCTGCTGATGTTTTTCATTTGAGTTGGACGTCCATCTGAAAAGCATTATTATTTTATTTTTATGTTCATCCACTAGACTCCACTATTTTAAACAAGCTAATAATGTTGAACATACAGACAAAGATATGTTTTTGCAATATATTTCAGATATACATCAAGTGCCCAGTTATTTTAGCAGATTTTCTAACCAATTTAGAATGTCCGAGCCTGTTGAACTGCTAAGCTAATTGTTTTTTTAAACCCCGAAGCTCGAAACTGAATGTTGGTGAGCTATCAGCCCATGGAGGATTACGTGATGTCACTTGTCACCTTTCCAATAGGGAGTGCTTTACTGTGTTGAAGTGAGTCAGTCCCTGATGATTGTTTCTCTTAATACAGGTAACACTTTACATCAGGTATATGTAATTACTATGTATTTAAATAGTAGTTACTTAGTAAATACATGGGTACTTACACATAATTGCAATGTTATTGTGCATAGTTACAATGTACTTATTATTATTGTTGTTATTTATTTCTTAGCAGACACCCTTACCCAGGGCGACTTCCAGTTGTTACAAATAACACAATACAAAGTATTGCATTGCAAAATATCACATTACACAATATCACATTAAAAAATATCACAGTACAGATAAGAGCAGTTATGTACAGCAAAATCAGTAGAAAATAAGATCACTTAGTAAATACATGTTATTATGCAGTTACAATGTACTTAATGTGTAAATCTTTGAGCACGATATAACCCTAACCCTTTTCTGATACAAGTGTGTATACTACTTACATATATTGTGCAAAAAGATGTACACATTAAGTACATTGCAACGATGCATAATCAGGGTTCTCAAATATTATAATGAAATGTATGAAAGCTGAAGACAATTGCGACACTTACAATTGCATCAATGTTTTAGGAACTTTTGAAAGCATGTTATAAACAGTTGCAATTGTTGCTGGCATTTACCAGTCTGCCTTTCTCGTGCATTGCCAGTTGTGCTCAATTAATTTTTGAGACAAAGAGCAAAATATCTATTTTTCCCTAAAACCAGGGAGCAATAGACTGCACACATGTGCCGCTAACCCCTCAAGCTCATTCTGAACATCTGTATAGGAATAGGAAGCACACCGATTCTATTAATGTGCAGGTGGTTTGTGAGTGTTCACAATTTAGCACTGCACCACTGACTAACTTAAGCATAAATTTGGCTTATAGGCTACTCATGATAATATGAATTAGTGGTATAATGCAAAATGTTGTTTCTAGTCCCTTGAAATTCATATTATCGATAATTGACTGTCCTCCTGTAATAATAATAATAATAATAATAATAATAATAATAATAATAATAATAATAATAATAAAACAGCTAAACTCATTTAGTTTCAATTTAAAATAATATGTTATTTGCATTACATCATTGTGTGCAATGCAGCAGCATGATTTATTTAGTGTTACCATGCCGGTAGCATACAGACTAAAGTAAAAAGAAAGTGTGCTAGGTGTTCATTTGATTGTATACTGTACCCTATAGGCACACTGTACAGATTTTTTTTTCTTTCATACTGTAACTTGTAGCTTACCCAAAACACATTGGTGTTATTTCAGCCCAATGATTTATACATTTACAATACACTGAGCACTATAAATGTATGTGTGTGCAATTTTTCTTTTTTTTTTTTTTTTAAACCCGACACGCTAATGAATAGGTACAATGAAGACGGAACACAATGCACTGTACCAATGACGTTTACATTTAACAAAAGCAATGTTATTTTGATTCTTTCACCCTTGCATACATACTGTAGATATTATCCTTCGGGCACAGGCACCCTCTGCTGCAGCAAACCACAACTCAACTCCCGCTAATTATTTGAACAATGTCTCACGAGAATGATCACGCAAAGAAGACGCAACAAATATTTAAATTAGTATATTGCAGCTGTCTTCATTAACATGTTTGTTTTCTCTTAGTATATACAACAACATTTTCACTTTGTTAAGTGTTGTAACAAAAATGCAAATTGCGGTATGTTTGCGCTACAACTAGCCCATCTTAGTACACCTACCCCTAAATGTAAATTTATTTCAATAATTAAACTGCTTTTAGCTTTGATTGTTGATTTAATGTTGTCTGAAAAATACACCTAAGGAATCTTCTGCCGCTTCTGTCTAAATCCGAATTTAGACAGAAGCAGAAAAATGGTAAAGGTAACAGTGGGGTCATGTGTGAGGCCCTGGAGTACAGAGAGAACTCAAAACACATGCCTCATTGGGTAAAGATTACCAGCGCTTTCAGCAGCTTTGCACTGGGCTACTCTGCTCTAATGGTTATGCTTCATGTTTGCTTTGTGTTATAAAAAATACATTGAAAATGTTTTATCTTTTAATTATTCCATAAAAGGTGCAATACATATCTATCTATGCCAGGTCAATGTTACATTTACCTTTGTATGTGAATCTATGTTTGTTTGCTTTTTTGTATCTGCAGTTGCAATGGCTTTGCAATGACAACTAGTGACACATGCATTACATATTTTTCCAGATGATGCATTACCTCAACATGGAACTGCACTTAAATCACTGCCACATACAGTAATTACAGGTGGCCCACTCTACACAAATGAGTGAGTGGTCACATTTGTTAAAGACTGGGGAGTACTGTGCTCACAAAATCTTAGTTCTTGTTCCAATGGAGACTATATATATATAGACTGTATATTTATCAATCCATTTAAAATTTAGATTTATCAGAGTAAACATTACAATTTTGAATGTCAGATGACTTTTGTAAGCATATTTGTATTATGTAAAGTTCAAACACCCTATTAAAATGCCTGTTCTCAATAATATATATATATATATATATATATATATATATATATATATATATATATATATATATATATATATATATATATATATATATATAAACCTTTATCTCTTGCTTTTTATAACAACTATACAAACAAGAATTTGTGATTTTCTGCTTCGCTAGCCATGTACTACCACAATCCCAGTGGAATTTTAGGTCTGTACTTGCAGATGCACTACTTTGAAAAGGCAATGGTACATGTCATTATTCTGGATTTTTGTACCCATGTGGCTCAGTTTATAGAACACATTGTGGGCCCTGGGTTTTTTTAATCTGGACCAGTGTAGCAACAATGTCTGACCTTAAGGAGCTCTTGCTACTGTATCCAGCCAGTAGCACAAGCAGGAAGTTTGCTATCAAACAACAAAATACACATCATAATAGCAGATCCTGATATGAAGTAGACGCAATGCATACAAACCACTTGAAGTGAATGGGGGCTGTCATTATGTACAGCTTTACATTTTAAATGTGGTTAACAGGAACATGTTTAATCCTAGGTGTGTTTATACTCAAACAATAAGCATTCAAATAGCAAGTGGCAAAATGTAAACTAATGCTCCCTACATGTTCTCTAGCATTCAGTTTCAAAACAAATAATTTCAAAATAAGCATTATATTAATGTTGCAATCATCTGTTAATCAGTTATTCCCAGAAATCTGACCTGTGTAAAACTGGGCAATGCATGAAGACATTCACTTTTCAGTGGGTAAATTAATGAAGGCCTTAGCAGAACAGTTTTTTTTAATAGGCTTGTTTCTTTTCATTTTATGGTACCTAATAATGTATGACTCATGTTTGAAGTTATGGAAAAACTGATGCAGATAAAGACTGTCCAAGAACATTGTTTAGTAATGATTCAATGCAATAGATCAATGTATTATAACTTGATTTGGCCCCTCAATTGGGTATGTGTGCTCCAACATTGGTTGGAGGGCAACCAAGTTCTGGTGACCCCATAAATGGACATACAGTTACAAAGGAGGCCGTGAGAGGGGCGGAAGATAAACTTTCAAAACAATTTTGATCTTTAAAAGTGTGGTTATCCAGTATCGGTCTGAGCCATCCCTTGAATTACAGCAAGCCTCCAGCAGTACTTCAGTTGTGCAGGCTGTTGGTTTTGTCCAGTACTAAAGGTTTAGGCAGCATCTATACTTTAAATCGCATCTGCTGTAATTGTTTCGCTGGGGTCTGAATATCAATTTTGCAGGTGACACTGGCATTTAAAGATCGGGTTAGATTAAATTGTAGATGCTCCTGGAGCATTTGCCTCCAGACAAAGTGACCACATGGGGAATTCATTACACATAAGATCCTATGTCCCGCTGTCAAAATGCCTACAACAAAAACAAATGTAGTTTCATGATCTTTAATACAAAGTACAAATGCACTACACTATCCCAGGGAGCCAAATGTTCAGGAGTATGTGACAATAAAATTGATTTAAGAGGGCTTAATGAATTTGAGGGCCCATGTTTTGTGGTATTAATCAAAGAACAGCAAGGAAGAAAGCATTGTTATAAGGAGGGAGTGCACTTGGCCTCTATTAATATGAAGCTGTCATACAGTAAAACAGAAAGTACATTTACTCTGTCCCTCTGTATGCCATAGAGGGCTCATCTATCTCACAAAGTATGAATGTTTCCACTAATTAGGTTAGAACACATTTCTGTAAAATAGATGGTGCAGGTTTGAGCTTTAGACACCTTTAGCCAGTTTGTCTGTCGTTTGTCTCGATATCAGTACAATCAGGGAATTTTGAGATTAGACCTCTGATATTCGAGATCGTATTCTGAAAGCAATCTAGGAATTAATTATGTGTAGAACCATTTCTGTGATGTTGTGAACCATACCCTAAATTAGTTAATTGGACCAATTAAACATCTAATAAGGTCCAATAAAGTACTTTAGTGTGCAGTTGGAATAAAAACCTGCAGGGACACTGGCCCTCCAGGACCGGGTTGTGCACCACTGATGTAGAATAACAAACAGTCATTCATTCTTTTATTTACATGCTCAAAACAAACATATACAAAACATGCAATATAAATGATATCCTTTTACCATCTGATGTCCAATTACATTATCAAGTCAAACCAGTAGAAAAACGATGGTAGCTTTCATTATTCTAAAATGAATGTAAAGCAGTTTTTACAATCTGCAGATTGTAAAATAAGAAAACAGATAACAGAAATCAAATGGCATAAGCGCTGGTGTTTTCAAAAGTCTCACGCCAGTGGGTGTCATTTTATGTTAATCGTCCCTACCATATGGCACTGTGAATGGTACAGCCAGGAGCCCCTTTGGGTCGTGCCACTTTTTATCATGCACTTAACTAAATTAAATGCATTATGGGAAGATAACGTATCATTCTGGCATGCTGTATAATAAGGCCCTGTGTAAATCGCGATTTCACAGGCTGCATGGAAATCGTGAATTAGCCGAATACCACGATTTTTACAATATTCTTAAGAAATAAAAATTATTTTTTCTCTGCTGTGTGCCTGCGTGTACTATTCGCCATGCACATAGTGCTGTGAAGTGATTATGTCATGTGACTATATGCAATCTAGGTGGGAAAGTAAGACTACACCCTATAAACAAGAAAATGGATGTATCTAAAAAGGCTAAAAATGTGTCTGCAGTAGATCACATAAAGCAGTATCCCACAGGAGTTTTACACAGCGATGGAGGTAAACTCTTCTCTATGTCCTGCAACATTACTGTAGATCACTACCGAGAATTAGATTCAAGTGTTCACCCAAAGAGAAAGGCGGAAATCCAGAGCAGTACTGCTGTTGCTTTACTTGCAAAGAAACACCACACCAAAAAATGGTGGAATGATTCCTTCATCAGCCCAGCTGAGACGTGAATACTTACCTAAAGTTGCCAAGTATCACAAGCAGGAGATTATGGAATTGGTAAAACAGTCTGGTTGCTTGTCTGTGGTCACTGACGAGTCAACTGATGCCCAAGATCAGTATGGGTTACACATTGCATTTGTTTTGCAAGACCTAAATGGTGAACATGCACCTGTCGTAGTAGAACTGAAAGCTGTCCTTGCAGATACACTTTACCTACAGGCTGTTAATTACAACACCGTTTCACAAGCTATTGTAAAGTGCTTGAATAACTTTGATGATGTCAGTGCATTTATCTCTATATTTGATGTTTAAAAAAATAATAATAATCTGTACACATAATTTATAAAATAGTTCCGTGCACATTCCAATACGATACTTTACCCGTGACACTGCCGTGAATTTTAAAGAAAATTTCTGCGATTTTCACAGGGCCTTAGCTATAAGTCGTTTAAACAAAATGCTGTATATTGTACTGTATATTGGCTATTCTTTTTAAAACAACACAAAATGTTTGAAACTAAAGTACACTTTGTTCTTGCTGTTTATTTATTTATTTATGTATTGCCACTTTAGAAACTTGTTGCAAGTTTAATATGGTTTGAATTATGATTAATGCATCTTTAATTAGTTTAATAAACAACAATGGCTAACAATACCCCTATTAAAAAAAAAACCACGCAAGTTAGTGCAACTCTTTTTTAGTTAATACACAATTCCATTATCAACACTATTAAAAAGGGTTACCTCCCACTCTAGTCTACAAACTTTAAGTGAGATTATAATGGTCTCATTTGTCATATTCAATTACATTGTGGGTCAGATGTTGTCAAATGTGTTTCTACATGGAAAACCAAGCTTTACCTTTTCTGCTCAATTTCTTGTGGCTCTCCACTTTCCCTGGTAATATATTATTAAATAAGAGCCTTAGGGGCTTGCTCTATAAAAAGGGCCAACTTCTCACTTTAGGTAAACCTATGTCACGCACAATAAATTACTTCATATAAATTCCATCTAAATATGTACAGGTAATGCTAAAGAAATAATACCAAAATAGATTAGCCTTTTAGAGGACACCTTCATTTGTGCCAGCCAAAAACAGATTCTACTTAGCCATGGAAATACTGAAGCATTTACTTAAAAAGAGAAACATGGACGGTTCTATTTAAAACATTCAGTGGAAGATGATTCTGTTAACAGTTAGTGGAATGGTAAAATGATTAATAGTAACTAGGAAGCTACCCAGCCCATCAGTAATACTTCTCGGTTGAATTCCATTTTTTAAAAACGTGAACCTGAACGCATTCATAATAGATTAACATTATTATCAAATTTCACATGCAGAACATGTCACAATGTATAAAACGACTGAACACCTTTGTGCAAAATGTTACAGCTCATTGGGCAGGATTTTCAAAAACCAGTGTTATTGTATCGAACTCGTGGTATAGTAACGAGATCTCTAGCAGCAAGTGATTAATGTGTTAATTAAATCAGTCTGTTAATGTTTTAAAATTGTGTCGATGAGGTTGTTAACAAACTCATTTCTCATTAAAAAGCTTAATTGTCGCAGGTCACCTACATCACTTCCTGTCTCATTAGGACGGTTATTTAATAACGAAATAGTCATAACCACCTTGAAAATGCCAAAATCAATGCTACGTACTAATTTCTTGATTAACACTGGAGGCTGTGTGGTCCAGTGGTTAAAGAATATGACTTATAACCACGAGGTCCCTGGTTCAAATCCCACCTCCACCACTGACTCACTGTGTGACCCTGAGCAAGTCACTTAACCTCCTTGTGCTCCGTCTTTCGGGTGAGACGTAATTGTAAGTGACTCTGCAGCTGATGCATAGTTCACACACCCTAGTCTCTATAAGTCGCCTTGGATAAAGGCGTCTGCTAAATAAACAAATAATATGACCTTTTGAAAATCCTGCCCATTATGTCTTACTAATATCTTCCTATGATGGGCTTGTTTTGATGAGGAATTAAATTACAATAATCAACATAAACCATGTTTAATTCGAGCTGATTTTTTTGTCTTGAAGGTTTGCCTGAAGATGTCGCTCATCTGAACAGAAATATCACAATTTCTCTAAGACTCGAAGACATCTAATATACAAAACAGTAGGTTGTTAGACATTAACACAATCATATGGGTCTATTTAATTGATCTTAACAGTGGCTGATCTAAATACCACACTGTTCAGATCATTATGCAAGGGCCCTTCAAGTTCTAAGGTAAAATATGTAAAACGCTATGAAGGGACCCATTTTAATGATTTAAATGCCAGCAGTATTTAGAGTCACCACCATATAGATTAATTACCCAATAGGCACCTAAATCTTTCTTCAACTTCTAAATAGTTCCTATTATCACAACATAGACTCAGAATCCCATTTCAGCCTTGTCTCATCCTGCCATATGCTGTTGGTATATTGAAAGTGGTAAGCTGTTCATTACTGAGAGCTATGCTAAAATGTATCATTAAATAAAGAACGTTTGTATCTCTTACCATAACAGTGCAGCAAATCTATTCTATTACAAAGAAACACCAATTATAATCATATTGGTATCATCAATATTTCCAGCATATTTATCTGTAGTGCTGCTTCCTTGTGGTGGAATAGACAGCAGATGTTAAACCACAATATTATTCATTAATTGACTAAGTATCTTATTTGCATAAAAAAACGTGCTTTGACAGTACATAATTAAACCAAGCTCACTCTGTGATCAGTAAAATGAATGCAAAACAGGCTAATGCAGATTTTGCCATCCATATGCATCCCTTGGTGCAGGGTGGCAGATGAATTACTGACAGCAATTCTCCACACATATTAATACATAGTATTCCTTGTTAATAGTAATGGCATTTACTTTCTATTTCAGTGTAGATGCTAAGTAGATATTTGCTGCCATTAACAAGTGACTAAAATAATAGAAGATAGAGCTGTTTTTTTTTAAAAAAAAAAAAACAAGAACCCAGATTTTCTGACATAAAACTCCTGAAGCATAATTAAATGTAACCTGTTCAATAACATTCAAGAGCCCTAATATATATCTTACTAGTGGATTCTGAAGGTAAAAAGGGTTTAATTCAAATGGATTTCACTAGCGATTTGCAGAAAATAATTAAGGTGTTTGATGGCTATACCCTGATGTGTGTAACCTTATGTACACAACTTCAAGCCACCAACTGTAAACTTAAATATATACTCTTACATCTGTGCTGATACTTTAAAACAGATTTTCTTAACTTCATATAACGAATCCCACTTTTATTGTTCTTCACTTGATTTTTACCTGAATTTAGGACATTTAAAAAAAAAAAAAACTCTAAATCTAGTAAACTGCTGCAACATTTTCTGAAAATAACCCCAAACATGTTATTTGTCAAACACTAAAATAAATGAAATAGAATACTATACAATTAAAACAATAATACATTTCCTCAAATGTCTTTTCTTTAAAATCTCGAAATTCAGCCAAACTGCTGAATCTGAATCGCACTTGAGAGCGTTAATGTTAAATCTTAACCACAAAGGGACTGCCTATGAAAAAAACAAAAAATGTCTTGTGTAAAATGCTTTTTTAGGTTTCCGTTCACTCAGTTTATTTTACTAGAGTAAACCGGGCTTTTCACCCGACGTCATGCAAATGAATGGGAAAGGTGGGGATTGATATGTAAATTAGGTATGCGCAAAATACTTGTGCTGTTTTTGAAGATTACTTGTGAAAATGTGGTTTCCATGCACAGAGAACTGGTACACGAGTGAATCTAAGCTGCTGTAATAAAGCAAAATAACTCGTGCCTGGTTGGTTAATAATGTGTTTTACTGCTCTTTACTGCCCAAATTGTTTTTCAAATGTCATTAGTGGGGTGTCATGTTGTTAGTAGTGAATACTGTTTAAACTAATTTATCTTACAAATCATTAATTAAAAATGAACTCGGAGGTATAAAATGAAACTGACCAACAGGTATTGCAGATCACCATGGCTGAAAACCAGTGGAGACGTTACACACCCACCCCTTGTTATATCACCCCTCGCTATACTGCGGATTCAGATATATCGCAATCCTGGAGCTGGCTCCCCATTTTTATTGTCTAACTGTGTATGCCTTAGCTGCAATATACATAGACACTTAGAATTACTGTTTGTTTTATTTCGTACTGCACATCACAAACAAAAATATACAAAACAAAGCATTAATATTGTACTGTTATCATATACACACATATTATCAGGCTTGCAGTACATGAATAGATTTGGTTTAAAGGGGGCTGGGTAAAAGTGACCTTAAACTTAAAGTGACCTGAACATTTTCGGTTTTTGCCATTTTTATCTACTACATTTTTTATGTGAACTGTCAAGATATGCATAGATAATAGTGCAGGTTTCAGATGGGGCATTTGGTGAAATGAAAAGTGTTTGTATTCCATTAGATGAAAAGCAATTTGAAAGCTGCAGATTTCAGAGCACTTCACTTTACAAGAGTTCATTTAGAAAGAGGTTTAACATTCTAAAGAAGGAGTCTTATATTATGTGTATATTGGATCTGGATCGTGCAAACATCTCAGCATAGCTGAGGAAATATTGTTTGATCTGAATGACGCATTTAGATCACAGCGTGAATACCAACCCTACTGTGAAACTCAACATTATATGCAAGAATGTTTAGCGGTTTTGGAAAGTATGGTAATAAGATTCACATAGCTTTTGTCCTTGTTAGTGGACAAACTAAAAACTAAATATCAGTTTACTATATATATATATATATATATATATATATATATATATATATATATATATATATATATATATATATATATATAAATGGAATTATCTTCTGTTGACAACATCTGATTTAGTCCATAACTACAGTATAAAAACACTCAATGGTAGAATATGTAGCAACTTAAGTAACGCATTACTGTAATATTACTTTTGTCAATAACGAGGTAATATAACGCGTTACATGTGAGTAATAATATTACAGTTACTTTCCCACAAAAAGAAAAAAGTTAGTCTCATTACCTTTTCTCTGTTGTACTCTTTTCTTTTTTAACTGCTCTAAAGTTTAATGAGGCACCGATGATGCAATCTCTCTTCCGTGATGTCTCTCGGCAATAATACGCCATGGGGCAATCAAATCAGTCTTTCTGAGCCTTGTCATTGAATAAGGCTAGACACGAGAAACAAAATAATTAGCATCCCTACATGCCAATTTTGATCATACAAAAACGTCATACAGGAAACACGCTTACCACCGCATATTTTGAAGATCACGTACCACTTTTATTTGTTTGCAGTGGTGGCCACATTTATTGCATCGCCCTATTATTTTTACATTCACTGCTTTATCACCATATAGTGCGTTTTTCTATAGACCCTTTTTTGTTTTATTGTTGATTTGCTATTCATGGTTTTATTGAATTCTAACGTTTGTATGATTTTATTATTATTTATTTCTTAGCAGACGCCCTATCTAGGGCAACTTACAATTGCAACAAGATATCACATTATTTTTACATACAATTACCCATTTATACAGTTGGGTTTTTACGGGAGCAATCTAGGTAAAGTACCTTGCTCAAGGGTACAGCAGCAGTGTCCCCACCTGGGATTGAACCCACAACCCTCCACTCAAGAGTCCAGAGCCCTAACCACTACTCCACTCTGCATACTGCATAATTATTGAAAGTCGGATATACAGTGCATTATGTTTATGTGCCAAAAATGAAATGTATTTATACTACAAACATTTTAAAAACCAGTTTGACACAGTTAATAAACAAAGTACCAGACGTATAGTTAAAAAGTAAACAATAGTCACAACAACTGTTTCGCAGAACAAGACAAGAGAAAGAAATATAACGCATTATAATGCACTATATTTTTTATTAAGTAATAAGTAAGGGCATTGTATTACTTTTTTTCTGAAGAAACAAATAATGAGTAATAATTAATAATTTTTTCAGTAATGTGCCCAACTCTGGCTGTATGTTGATAACAACAACTGACAAAATCTAGTGGGACTTGCTTTGTCACATGATCAATGAGTCAAATGCTAAAAGTCTCTCCTGATTGGTTAAAGGTAAATGTTTTTGGAAACATGTCTCCTTGTATGCTGGACTTAAATGAAGAAAACACACAAGATCAGTTTGGAAAATATCCACATTGTGCTCACCAAAAGACTTGGGTTTGTTGTGCAGTGAGGACATCTTCCTTTGGCATGTAGTTAGAAATGGTGGTGCAGCTATAAATAAATAAATCTTCAATTTCTAACAGTGTTTAGTACTACCCAAGCAAATTCTGCACCAGTTAAAACCTGATGCTATTCCTGGTGCATCACTAGGGGATGGTCTTACCTAATAACTTTTTTTTCTTTCTGTAGAGAACACATATAATGATGTGAGGCATTTTTCTCTGCAGGTTTGAGATAAATGAAAGAAGACCAATCCTCCTCACAGACAAAGTAATTGAACTGCTATTTTTTTCTTTTATATATTATATTCACTATTATTCATTCTTTAGTGGCTGAAAGAAAGATTCTAGTTTGTAAATTAAATTTATTTAAAGGTCAATAAAAAGAGAGTACACCTTTTCATTGATGCACCAAAAACCACTGGATTCATCCTGTTTATAAACCCATTTTCATTTCTGTTTTAGTCCCTGTAAACAGCTCTGCGAAGGTAATAGGTTCACCTTGCATGATTCCTCTGAAGCAGCGAGAGCTTTTCAACACAATGTGCAGTATTGTCAGGATAACAGAACTATTGATGATGCACAGGTTTACTCATTGTGGGACTTTCAATTTTCATAATGGAAGCTAAAAATCCTTAGGCTGAACCTCCTTCTGCATAATGACTCATACCAGCTTTGCAATATTCCAGCTCTTAGTGCTTTTGTGTGTGAGGTGAATTCAAGGCAGATCCAATTGAGGTTCCAGTGATGCATAACAATAACAATTGTAATTTAACCAATTTGCTCAATTTTAAGGCATATGTTGTATTTCTTTTAAACAAAACCCTTATTCGCAACTCAATAAAAACAACTTTGATGCCATGCTTTTTTGCACTCCTTTCCATTCTACTAGGTCATTCTTCGCTTTATGCTAGGAGATGAGTTTAATGGAGCTGTACTGTAATCTCATCTGAGATTAACACCCACTAATGCCCTTTTGTAATCAGCAGACAGCTATATGGTTGGAGAGAATATACTATCTGTGCTAATTTTCCATTTTACTTATTTCACCCTGAAGGGTAAACACTAACCCAATCATTGTACCCCAGACCTCTGTGGCAGGCAGAGGATAGATTCAAGGTTTTTTATTTATTTATTATTTTTTTAATGCACAGGGGTTAGGTTAAGGAAAGGTCATCACCCTAGTCACAAAAGCAAGGTACATTGTTTTTAATATGCTGCAAAATAGGTCACCTTTCTTTACAACAGACACAGATGATTTTAGTTATTTTGTCTTCTACAAATTAATCTCAGATTTAAATTTTGACAGCATTTTCTCTTGACTCTGCGAATAATTGTTTATGCTAGTGTCTGTGTGCATGATGTAATGTGTATACTTACCAGATTTCTAGGAATCCTAATGTTTGTGCACCTTTGTGCTTTTCTATTTTTGAGATCATACTGGTGTGTGTGCTCATTGATTAACTGAGCTGATATCTGCAGCCAATTGCTATTTAAATCAAGGCATGGAAGCCATTATGAGGCGCAAACCTGTTGGATATGCTCAAAATTACTGTTTCTTTATTAATACTCCTTTGTTTTTGCAATTAAAAGCGTGTTGAGCTTCCTCAATATTGGCACAGGGTGTAACACAGTCACAGTTTTTATCATAAGGAACCGTTTGGGAGTAGAGGCCCACATCTTTACTAATTAGGTTCAATGAGTGGTAAAAGCCATAATCCCTGACAAGTGTGCAATTACAATGGATCAGAGGTTTTAAGTTGCATTAAGGTATTGGTTTTGGATCAGTTTAGTACAGTATTAATTTCGTTTTCTAACACCGCCAAATGTAATTTTTTTTTTCACAGGACCAGAACATTTTAATTGCAGAATAAAGATGCTAAGTTAAATTGAAGTTATTTTTCTTCAATGTCCAATTCAGCTGATCAGATCCAGTGAAAAAATGTATTTGGCAGATGGAAGAAGAAAGGCAATCTACTAAATGGGTAAATGCTTTTCTGCCAACTCACACAGTCACGTGTGCTAGTATTACCAGACTGGACTCCAGTATTTCTTGCTGATCGTGATGGTGGTGCTTGTATTGCAGGTTGTCAATTCATCTGGCACCAAAGGCCCTGGAAATAGTCACACTTTGAATAGCCTCTGTTGATGTTTCAATAGTCCCACCAGGACACTGAATAGCAATCATATTCTGGACATTTCAAAAGTCATCATTTTAAAATTCAAAAGTAAACATTTAAAACATACTTTGTAACAAATATGCACCTAAATGCATCTACGGTATACATCACTGGGTTCAGATTGAAACTTTGCATCTCAACCCAAGCAGCATAAAAGCTGTCGTGGCTCGGGTGACTACTTTATATTGAAGGCTTCATCAGCAAAATTACAATACAAAAAATAAAAAGAACAGTCTGTATTACAGTATTCTCTGTTTAAAGCACAGTGAACTCTGCTGGAGCTCATTTCCTTCTTCAGGATACAGGACTTTACTTAACATCTGTTTTTTCTTATTTTTGGAGGTACTGCACAGAGGGTATTAATTTAGCTTAAAATTGCAGTCAGTCAGTTATTAAGGGTTATAGATGTCATGCTTTTTTACCTTGCTTAGGTAAATGGTTAATAAATCACCATCTGAGGGCAAGAACACAAAAGATTTTAAGTTTTATTTTAAAATCATGACTCATCCATCAGATATTTCTTTAGTTTGGGGAATTCTGAAGTTGTCCTCAGCCAGTAAAAAAAAAAAAAAATCAGATTATTATCTTCTGACTATTGTGTAAATTGTAGCTAAATATTACAGCAGGTTAAATAAAGATCCTTCAGATTTCATAGTAGTTAATAGTTTCCTTTTAGGACAAAATGGGGAGAACTTTACATGTGCTTCAAAAAAGAGCCCATAATGTTTTTAATATCCTATTAAAAGAAAGTTGATTCTGAACTTCCAACAAGTCATAGAACTTTTGCCTGATATTTCAAATTGTTTAATACTCTTAACATTTCACTTTATATCACTATAAAACGTACACTGTAGGAAAAAGCTCACAATTGATTGAGAATGGGTAGTTTCACTTCCCCAAGTACTATGCCTAAACAATGTAAAGTAGCAATGTCTGGTGCAATCATTTAGGATTACAGTATAACTTTCAAACACTGAACACATTACTGAGTAAAAAGCTTAGCAGTGCTAGCAAAAGGCAATTCCATAATCAAGAGGCACAGAAATATATTTCTCTCCTTATTTTTTTAAAGACCTGTTCTTCTTTTGTTATCATGTAGTTGGTATGGGTATTGTGGTGTGATGCACTGTGCAAACTGACCTGTATTTTTTGTGCAGTGATTAAGACAATCACTTGGGGAGTGTTAATGCCCCTGGTATCACCCCCATTTTCAATAGAAACACTTCATCTTCATGTGGTGACAACCACTTTTTCGTGGGCTGTGTTCGACTGATTTAATACACATGTAAACCTGCTACACCCTTGCACATTATTTGTACATTTTTACTAGTAACATAGACAGGAGTTTAAAACGGAAAGTATCACCAAAACAATGGTCTTGGCTTTGTTAATCGAGTTCTTAGGCGGCAACATTCAATTTCAGGATCCTATAGTAAATACAAAGCCACCAATTACATGTAAAGTGATTTCACAGATAGTAACAAAACCACATTGATGAGATTCAGTCTGCAAATCCCTGTTCCCTTTCAAAAAAACAAATGGCCATTTCTAGAAAAGAGCTATTCATTATTACAAATCTACAGTTTTCGAAAAAGACTTCCAGTTTTTAATAGGCGTACTAGAGATATCACATGGGAGCAGTTGGTATTCATTTTCCTCAGGGGTGGGGTATGTTGTTATTTAATTAGCTTTTCTTCTGATATGTACTCCTAATTAGACAAACCATTACATCTTTTATTATCTTTTTCCTATGGAAGAAAATAGAAAGTGTGATGCTTAACTGATTTAATAATATACAGCTAAACTCTTCCATGCAGTAATCATTTTACAACTTCCGCATACACAAAGCCTACATTTACAGCTAATCTGCCATTGGAAAAGCAGTAATCCATCAAATGTTATATAAAGCATTAACTGGTTGAAAACCTGAGGCACAATGTACTGATTTGGGAACATAGCAAATTAGTGGGCTATTTTAAGCATTCAAAATAAATTGTAATACCGTATTTATTTGGCATCTGTGCTACTAAATCCTATAATTTTGCCAATCCGGGTAGGAATTGGTCAGTGTGATATAGATATATTATTATTTGTTTATTTAGCAGACGCCTTTATCCAAGGCGACTTACAGGGACTAGGGTGTGTGAACTATGCATCAGCTGCAGAGTCACTTACAACTACGTCTCACCAGAAAGACGGAGCACAAGGAGGTTAAGTGACTTGCTCAGGGTCACACAATGAGACAGTGGCTGAGGTGGGATTTGAACCAGGAACCTCCTGGTTACAAGCCCTTTTCTTTAACCACTGGACCACACAGCTTTCCCAAATGACAACAGAGGCTTATAGACTTTCCACCTAAAATTGACACTATTAATGAGCCCTACTACAATGAAGGTAATACAGATACTAACATTTCCATAGCACAAACTGTCTCCCGTTGGTCTACTTTAGTGATCTAAACTGTGGCAGATCTTAAAACCGGCACCTTGTAACTTTTAAACTGCTCTACATGTAAAATGTATTTCCGAAAACATGTTTTTTCTAACTTTATTCATACATAAAAATAAAATGTTAGCAGCTGTTCAAACCATGATGTCTTCATATGGAGTTGTTAACTTTTCTGAAACTTTTTTATTTTATTTTTTTTATTGTTTTCATATTTGGATGTAAAATGCATGTGCAAATTGTAATGTACATTTCTTTTTTTTTTACTGTGGGGAGTTGTTTATTATTGTTTACTTATAATAGATCTTGAAGGGTATTCAATTAAACTAAATGATGGCATAATTAAATACAGCCACGGTTTAAAGAAGGGCCCAGAGTTTTAAAAATCAAACATCCAACAGTGCATGTTAACCTCCTTAGTTTATTTCAGTCTGTAATCTGCCACTCTTTAGATATTGAATAGAACAGCTTATCTATTATCATGTGCTTTAGCCATGACCTGTAATAATCAAATGATTTCTTCATCACTGTAATCAGCACTCTGTGAAGCACATCATTTGTTTGGTTGCAGAAAGCACAGCTTTGTCTTCTAGTATATTGATATTGATTTTATAGAGAAGCTGATAAAAGCTGATGTGAAAAGACTATTCTGACAATTCCTCAATCACCCAGAACCTGAGGGGAAATGATAGATTTGTAAACTGGTATAAGCTGCATTAGAGCTTTGGACCAGTCTTGTGTGCTTCACCTTTTGTAATTGCTATGTCACACTTCACAGCCTTCCTCAATGGAAAACCATACACAAGAGGAATGAGATCATCAAAATACCAATTAAGGAAGCACATTAAAAATAAGACATGCACTTCTCCCCAAGCTGTATCTTTCAACGATGGTTCAAAGTACTGCAGCACTGAAGAACCGATTCCTCTGTTTTCTTGTGTTGACATACAAGATTAAATGATGATTAGATTCACTGAAGATATGTTTGTCCTTACAAGCAAATTGAAAAAGAGACTGTGAAAATATTTTTCATCCAAGGTCACCTAACTTGCCATCCCCTGGAAAAATTGATATTGTTGCACATTATTGTATGTTTATGAAATTAGCATTTATTAATAAAATCACAACTTTTTCATTGCATGCTTTTTTTCAAGCATACCCCTCCAAATGCCCTTCAGAATCGCAGACATTTGAGAAGTTTTGTCATGTACAATATATCAGGGGGAGTACCTTTAATACCACAAAGCAGAAGATATACCGTTATATGGTCAATGTCACAACTTGTGTGGAAAGCATTTCAATTACATTTACTTACCCAACCAGAGCAGTTTTCATAATAAACTATCAAAGAAAATAAGGAAACAGGCACATGTTAAAGAGTTTGCATCGGCACTGTGTTTATTTGAATAGAATACATTGTAGAGTTCTAATCAATTTCTGAGCTAGAATGCTATCATTAAGTGATAGCAGTAGAATGCAAAGATGTGTGGTAAGGTGGTAAGACTGTAAGGTCTTGAGCTGAGCTAAAGGGACTGTATTAAAAATGTTTGAATGCTATTGCATTTCATTTGCAGAGAACAGAAGTGCCAAAAGGCATGTGTTAGTTAGTTTTCTAACTGTATACAGAAACATTGTGGTAATGTGATTTGAATGGCAATGAACAGAAACAAATGAAGACAATACTACCATTTGAGAAGCTTATTCACAATGTGTGGCTACTATATCTGTTAGCTATTGTTTATTCAATACTGTGTACCGCATATTGATTATCCCAGAACAACATGTAATTAAAAAAACAAAATAGTAATCTCATCTCAGTATTTCTATTACATTAAGAAAAACTGTTTTAACATGCCAAGAACTGAGAAGAAAGATTTTCCACTAAATAAATAATAAACTGTGAATTTTAGCACATGCAGGTGTAAGGTAACTTCAAATAAGAGCTGTTTTTATTTCCTGTGGCCTTTGAAATATGATGTTTTTTATTTAGTGTAATGATTTTTTTTTTTTTTTTGTCAGGCACACAGTGTATTACCATAAAATGCACATCCTCATACATCATATTAAATTGTCCTTGTGATAAAATCTTAGTAATCTGAGGTACAATGAATATTTCTGGACAGTTATTGTGAACAAAATAGATACAACATTATATGTGTGTTATTTACAAATATCTCACAGAAAAAAACAACATATTATTATGATTTGGCAGGCACCTGGGTTCGATCCAAAGGTATCAGGTATTTGAGGCTAAGCAACTGCTGCATAAGTTGACATGAACAAGCGCTTGTAATATATTGGGGTAAGGGCTGATTCAATCTGCATTAAATTAGGTTAGTGGGTAAATGGAACTCAAACACATCCATATGTAGAACCCGCATGCACAGGATTCTGGTCCCTGAAGTGCTTTAGTAAAACAACACATATGACTCTATAACTACAGTCTTCATTGTTCTACTAGAAAGCCTGCGTACCTGTAACTTTAACCAAGCGATGCTGGCACACTTCTTTTTATTATTATTGATAGTAACACTGTGAAGTTTATTGATTTGGACCACAATTAAGCTTAATGTTTTCTGTCAACCGCTGATACCCCAGAATTGAAAGCAGATCTCTATCTGTGCATGGTATGAGAGAGTTCATCGGCTTGTGCCTGTTAAATTGGCAGTGAATTGCATAACTGAACTATAGAACGCCACTCTGACTTTCTTCCTGTGTATGTCATCTAAGAGACCCCAGTGTTAAACAATCAAAATCGACAGGGGAATTATATATATATATATATATATATATATATATATATATATATATATATATATATATGTAATAACATTGAAATGAACAGAGGCTGTCAGTCTTATAGGAACCACGCTATAGTATATGCAATATACACACAGAAGGCTAAACATCTAGATCGATATAAGCTGTGAATGTATTTCTTCTGATCATGCAACATCTTCCCCCTCAAATTGACTTTGTTCTATCAGTCATTGTATCTGACTTTTGAGCAATTAATGTTTCCAAAGAGTTAGAAGTCATCTAGAGTACACTGCAGCTGCCTACAACACTGACCACATATTCCTGTAGGGATGCATGCCTTTGTGGCTGAGAGAGAAACAGCAGCTTAAATTCATCTCTGTCAACAATAATTACCATAGCTTGTTTGAAGCTTTCTGGCCTAGTGAATTGATTTCCACCTAAAGACAAGTTATTATTTGCATGTGCTACCATCTGAATGTCAAAAATAGAGGCTGGTTTACACAGATGGATTGGTATTGGCTCTTAGATAATCCGAATTTTAGAATCATTGCCTGACACTTGTGTCATAGTATTTATTCATATTGGATAGGAACAGGTTGATGTGATTTTTAAATAAACAAAATGAACAATATTACATGCAGCACAGAAATTATTAATCATTTAAAAAATAGTTACTGACACAAAAGACTTCTGAACATCCCCATTCCAAGTGTTTAAAGTTCTATTGTAGCTATTATGCTTATTTCACTTCTAGCATTGTTATAGAGGGCTATGGTCCTACTATTCATACCACATTAATCTAAAGAAACCTTAGTTGAGCTACAGTTGTACTGTACACCACAGCTTTTCCAAAATGAAACAAACACTGTGTTTGACACTGAATCTGAATGAAGCAATATTACTGAACTGTCCATGACTCGGTTTGTTGTTGATGAAGGATGCTGAGGTTCAGTCGAGCAGACAGGCTGTGATTGGCTGATTCTGCAATTGCGGGGTACTGGACTGGTGCTTTCGTTGGTGCAAAGTATTAGGTTTTAGTGGATAATAAAATTAATTTGGACCAGTTGTGTCTTTGTTTAGTATTTACTATCCAATAGACAAGTCAAGATGAAAATAAAGGCCAGTACGGATTGATTTTAAATTCGATTCACAGATGAAGCTGATGGTACTGAATAGTTTTCTAATATATGTTAATACTGATAAGATTTTGCTATGCGTAATCATAGTACAGAACCAGTATTGCCTATGCAATTAAAATAATTTGTAAGGGTAGATTGAAAAAGTATGCAGAACTGTACAAATGTTAACCAAATAAGGGATATACTATAAAGGATTGAGACCAAGAATTAAATCAGTTACTGTGAATAACCTAAAACATTATTTAAGGAAATATAATTCAGCATAACTTGATAAGAGGACGTAAAGATTTTGACTTGTTAAGGACAGGATAGCACAAACCATCAATAATCATAATAAAATACAAAAAGTCTTATAAGCTGGACAACATTATAACCTGAATCCAGTTATTCACCTGGATGAATTTCCCTGGCAAATAATTATAACTTGGCTTTACCAGAATTTCTGATTCATTTATAGACTGTATTTAATGGTGTCTCATTATAATATATGATAAAACTAATACAGTTACTTAGAAATGTTATTCAGTAAAAACAATATATCCCACTCTCCCTATGCCTCACAGCTGGAATACATTTCCATCAGAAATCCTAGACTACAGTAGCCTTAAGGTTTTAAACTGAACACTGAAGCCTTGCACGCTTAGCAAAACAAAGTATAACCACTGGGTTACTTACGTACTATTAGATTTGAAAAGAACAACAACAAAAAACTAAACTGATATACAAGGCTTTCCTTAATAGCCATGCAACACAAACATATGCCATGTTTTCCACCAAGCTTGTGATCTGTAATAATCAGTACATGAAAAACGGCTTACTTTATATTTGTTCATAAAGACCCTTAAAATGTTCTGATGCGAAGGGTTGCTCATACTTCTAGTAGCATTCTTTAAAGAGGTCTGACTTTACTCTGAGACTCGTATTACTACTGTTATTGAGGTATGACAGGGTAAATCACAAATCTGCATATCCTTACCATGCTGTGCTCTCTTGCAGTTTAAATCTGAATGAGTATTTGCTTCTCACAATGAGATCAATTATTTTAATTGTAGAAGAGTAAGGATTACAGATACAAATATGTACCTGATAAAATAAATGCTGGTGTGTAGAATTAATTTTGTGTCATGTAGATTGGTAGAGCAAATTCAATCTGGCCTTGAAAATCCAGCTGAGAAAATGATATGTTCATGCTTTTGTTTCCCTTTTCCTATAATGAACAGTTATATTGAAAAGTGTTTGTATGTATGATCACTAGAAAATGTTTGCTAATTTAAATTAACCACAGTTTATGAAAAAGTGTGTTAATACTTAACAGCGTCACACATAAGACATTTAAAAAAATGTAGGCAGTTTTATTTTTTTTAGCGTAAAAGTAGGGAGGCCAAACTATATACTGCCCCCACAAGTGGGAAACGTAGTACTGCATCTCCTCAGTCTGGACTCCCTGAGACAGGTTTTCAAATAGCCTGTAAACAGGTATTGTTAGAAGGAAAAGAAACATTTGCCAAAACACTGGCTATTATTTAAGTGATCACAGAAACAGAGCTCTGTGTGCCAATGGAAACGTTAAATGTGCTGCATTTAAAAGTATTAATAGTGTAAGGGCTGGTCGGGCACACCAGCACATTGAAGGCCTGTTTACCAGGTTTGTTTACAATTATCGTAATTAAAGGAAAAAGGGCACGAGACACGATTTCTTATTGTACAGACATATAAATACCTCTTTACTGATTCAAAACCACCAGGCCACAAGACCATTGATGGGCCTGCTCTGTATTAGGAGGAGGCTGTGTGGTCCAGTGTTTAAAGAAAGGGGCTTGTAACCAGAAGGTCCCCAGTTCAAATCCCACCTCAGCCACTGACTCATGGTGTGACCTTGAGCAAGTCACTTAACCTCATTGTGCTTTGTCTTTTGGGTGAGATGTAATTGTAAGTGACTCTGCAGCTGATGCATAGTTCACACACCCTAGTCTCTGTAAGTCGCCTGCTAAATAAAAACAAATTAAATAATAACAGTGGGTTGTAGAGGATGTCACAATCAATACAAAATCCAACCTAAACAAAGTGCATAATCCAAGCCTAAAACATTATACAAAAGAAACCACAACAGTAAAAACTACCCTTGAACTCTAGATATGTCTGTATAATAAGAAATTGGGTCTCTGGTCCTTTTTCCTTTAATTAGAATACTTATAAACGATCCTGACGCTCTAAGCCTTCAGTCTGTTGGTGTGCCTGACCAGCCCTTACAATAGGTTATCAAAGTTCCCACTGGCACTATTTAATTACTTTGAATACATTAGCCTCCTGCTAGAATTTTACCTGACGGGTTTATCACTGGACAGAGATTATACAGTGTGCATTCAAGCACATTTATTTCCTATCAAGGATAGCTGATGCAAATAACTGCTCACCTAACACTCAAAGGAATCAGGCACATTCTGAATTTCTCTTTGAGGGAGGGGAAACAACACCTTCACCAAAAACACAGCACCACCTTTCTTTCCCACCACCTAAGGTAGAAGCGATTTTATCATGAATTTCCTGTACATGTTGATATAATTTGTACTGCAAGTGAAAGATTCTGTCTCACATTGGAAACATACAGCTGAGCAATAAACACAAGTCTATTTATGTATCTACTGATATATGCAATATAGATGGATAAGCATTCTGTGTTTTTGTTGCTAGTGTTTTGTTTGTTCTGCATACAGTGTGGGTGGCATGCAACTGGGCACACTCTTTGCTGATAAGTGCTATAAGCCTGTTGTAGGTGTGTTGTACTGTTGTCATTTAGCTCACACTCCAGGCTGTTTGTGAAAGAACATTTTAAAAAACCACCAAGAAATTTGATTGGAAATTTGAAATGGATTGCTGACACTGAAATGTTGGTTTATTTATATTTATATACAGTATGTTTTGTCGAATAGTATAATAAATATAGAGTTAGATACATATTTGTTACACACATTAGCTGGCAAACAAGCATACTGTTAAGGAATCAGGGTTTTCAGATTAAGATAACTAGTAAAATGCATTACAAAAATGAAGCAAGGCCCTTTGGAGAAGAGCCAAAAAACATTTTAAAATAAAATGAACTCAAGGTCCTTCCTTGCTGGCATGCAGTGGCTCTTTTGAAAGCTAGCTTGTTGAACACTTTGATCACAAAGAATATGAACAAAAACATAAGTTACAAGCAGCATAACTATTTCAGAGCGAAGCCATTCCCAACTTAGAAGCATGTATTTCAATGCATATCAAACACTGTTCTGTTATATGTGTACATGTGTATGTTTATATAAATGTTAAGGCAGTCAGCTGTGTCAGTGGCTATTTCACTCTTTAGTGAGGCCACTGAATCACAAATCTGTAACAAGTCTTTAATATTTCATGCATTTACTGTGTTTGAGGCTTTATGAGACCAGTCACTTGATGTGCAATAAGCACCATGTCTTTATTCTTATAATTAAGACTGTGCTACTCTTATTCCACATGTAATCAATGCCAATTGATTTTTAATATTTAATAAACTGGCATATGATGAGCAACCCAGTGGCATTAAGCAGGTTTTATCAAAATGATGCACAACAATTGAACCTAAATTCATTTTTCTATACAGATCCACAGTGCTAGGTTGAGTGTGTCAGGAAGACATGAAATGTTCCACTAGTAATGTGTCATTAAAACGTATAGTAATAAACTGTTATTCCTTGGTAATAATTGTCAACACATTTACCATCACATTTATTGATGTTTTATGAATGGATCCTAAAGATAAAATGTGACCAAAACAATCAAAACTGTTTCATGCTTTACCTCTTATCACTTTAAAAAAAAAAAAGACAGAATTTTTTTTTTTAATAGCAACACGAGTAAAAAACTAAAATCACCCACAGAGTACGCATAGCGGAGCTCAATGGAACTGGCTTGCATGAGTCGTGCTGAGTGGCTAGTGACTGTTACTGTTTTTTTTTTTCTTTTTTTTCTTTTCCATATATATTTTGGTTGATTTTTATAATTTCTGCTGACTGTCAGCGGTCCACTTGGTTGTCCCTTGCGGGCAGTTGAAGAACCCTGCACTACTCCATAAAACTTTATTTGTAGAATTAAATGTTAAGAAATTCCAAATCGAGAACCCCTTAACAAGATACAGTATCATGCTGAAAACTTTCATGATAAATTAAAGTGACTATTATCTTAAATCTTACATGTAATAAATGACTCCACAAGGCAGCTTTTATCAATGGACATCGATTAAGGGAATCTAATACAGAGCAGCACAAGGCTTTGAAAGGCACATCATCGCCTGCACATTTTTACAATGTGTTGTTCCTTAACAGCAGTGCCTTTACAGCCAAATAATAAAAGCAAATGCTAGTTGTTCTTGCCCAAAAGGAAAGCAACTGCATGTTCTAAAAAGATGCTTTTTAATGCCCACAAGTGTACGTTCCATTACTAACAGAAAATATACCATTAGGCCTTCCTACGATAAAAACAACAACTTTTATTGCATGATATTAGTTGGCGCTTTTGTTAGCCAACTGTACTTAAATACTTGTGCAGATAATTGGATGACATTAATTCAAAACATTTTCCCAGAGAATGTATTTAAAAAGACTGTTGACTATAACATTTTGGGGGGAACTCTAGTCTTGTGTGTAATTAAAAGCTACATTCTGTGGGATAAAATAGAGTTCAGTATGAGCTCATAGCAAATTTTCGGACAATTTATGTAATGAGCATCATATGGTGTATCCCGATCATGCTTCATCTGTGATTGCAATTAACACACCATGACAGCATTTCATTATTATTCAGGAATATAGTGTGCACCCTTTGCTACTATCCTATATGTAGTATACTACCCTAGCAAACACACATCTCTTTTATATAGAATACCAACACCATATATGCTGCACATTTAATATATCATGTAACTGACATTTTCTACAAATTTGTAAAACGGTTGAATGTCATACAGTATAAATTATGTTACTGTGTAGTATAAAGAAGACCAGCAGAAAAGAGAACACATGTTTATAAATGGGGTTATCACAAGAGCGGTGCGCAGTTGTTTACTTATTATGGAAATTAGTAACTCTAATCGAAATTGGATTTTTAATTAAAAGTTAACTATATCTAATAATTGGTCATTTGCAGAGAGAATCTCCCCCTTTCCCCTTCAGGTACCGCTACCTACTCATTTAAGGAACATCTATGTTTCAGTTTCTAATTATAATTTGCAGATGTTCTTTTATCCCTGTCAGTTATTTCTGTCTCGACAAGTAAGAACTTTAGCCCATCATATTTGTGTTTCAACTAAAGAGATGGTTTAAGAGCAAATTGTATTTGTAAAAGTTTACATTTTTTATAGCAAAGCTAACAATAGTTACAAACTTTTTTTTTCATAAATGATCGTATTGACCTATACATTTTTTATATATTTAATATACCAATACAAACATATTTTAGGTAGCTGGCCATAGAGATATGAAAGATAAATGCATAATTTAACCAGTAAGGAAACTAAACGAGAAAGCTGGGAAATAAGGATTGATGTCTTTCATTGCAAAATTATCACTTATCATACCTAATCATGTTTTAATTAGAAATCCCTTTTTGATTCTCAGTACAAATTTACACTTCAGGAAAGCAAAAACTTCTTCTCTAATTATTAAATCCTATGGATTAGATACATTAAGGAGTAAGGTAAAGGAATTGACCAGAAAAAGTTACAGAGATGGGTGAGAAATATAGCATTCAGTTCACGTTTAAGTCTCACAAACAGTTGTCACTGAAACAGAAGATGTAATGAAAGAGTGGGCGGAGATTGGCACATGAGAGGCTGAAGGAGGAACTGCAGTGGTGCTGGAGCGATTGTCTATGCCATCTAAACGAGTCTTTATTGCTGACAAGGCATTGCTGGTGCTGCTGAGTGAGCAGGGGCGGGGCGCAAGTGAAAAATCGGCTTTGCCGGGGTAAAATCGCAATTAAGAAAATATCTTTAGTTCAGTAGCAGTGAAAACTGGAGGTGTACCGGATGGGAAAGTCCAGTAAAATAGCAGTGTGAAGCCTGTTTCCAAAAAGTAAACTTGACAGAAACAACAACTCAGCCATTTCTTAGTACTTGCAAGCAGTCTAAATTAGAACTGTACTTGAAAATGTTCCCTTTCAGAAAATTAAATGAAATTAGCTTGGAAAATAGCTTTGAGAATCTAGCCTTCAATGTTGCGCAAATATCAAAAGTAGAAACCATATGTGGTGGCTGAATTTTCTCATTTAGGTATATAACCTAGTTTGTGCAGTGCAATATCCATATACATCTCCCTGTTCCAGGCTGTTGTGTTGTGTAGCCCTGTCTCATAATAATTGGACCAAAACAAAATTAGATTTTGGGTCCAATGAACTGACAGCTTGCATTTTATTAACCACCATTAGGTAATCCATAGCTTCAATTAATGCTTATAAAATGTAATAATGGTAACCTATATTTTACAGATGTTTAATTGAAACATATGATAATGTTTTGTAAGAAGTGTACAGTCTAAATTTTCACCTTTCTTTGTATGACAGTTATGTATGTATCTCTCTTTCTTTTGCAGAAGCAGCGACAGCAGTGTTACATTAAAAATGATTGCAAATGAATAATTCTTATTAGTGCAAAGATACCAAGTAGAGTTCAGTTTAAGTTCAAGGATTCCTCTGTGGTTAAGTGGGAGTTCACTGTCTTCAACATGCAACATTTAGTCTCTATCAAAAAGTTCAAAAAAGGGAGCCTGAAATAACAGCAACAATATGTTTGCCATGAATAGCTTTTATGTAGAAACCAAACAAACGTACTATTAAAATAAGCATCAGAAACTTCAATCGGCATGTTTTTCTTATTTATTTTTAATTAAATTCTTCTTTTTAACTGTCTAAAATGAATACCGGTCTATTTACAGAAGAAAGAACAGAATATTAAAGGGATTGCAGCAAACAAAATAATTCCAGAAATCCTACCTGTTGTAAATCATTCGATAGATAGGTCTCAGTTGTTACAGTAAACATGTATTTTTTTATTTTAAAACATGCTTTGACCCAGAAGATTTCCTGAGAAAAAGGCAATGTAACTGAAAAATATGGTTCAATGGTTATGGTTAAAATGTGAAGTGCCTAAACACGTGATATCTATGAAATTAAGTTGTTACCTTCAATCATTTGAAACTTTTAGGAAATTATCTTTTATATATATATATATATATATATATATATATATTCCACAGCATATAACCTCTCCTTGGTGCCTATGATCTCATCATGTTATATACATGTATACACTCTGGATTTTTTCAGCAAATAGTATTCTGTCTAGCTCATGTACTACTACGTCACAGTGCGACTTTCATGCTCATATAACAGCTTTGTAGAGGCATAAAAGTGGTTATAAATCACATGGCCTGTAGTCATTGAGACACAGAGAAAACAAATCTATTATGTTCTGTCCAAAACATTGTCTGGTCAGCATACCTTATGAGAAATGTACAAGCCAGAAGTTTGTGGAAACAAGCATGATGTGCAAACTACTTAGCTTTTAACATCCCAACCATAACTCTTGAACATTTTGTACACTTGCTGGTTTGAATTATCTTAACTTTTAGAATGTTGCTTGTTACTGCATCCTATAATCTATGCCAGCTATCAAAAAAAAACTACAATAAACATAAATGTTATCAGGCACTCACCTTGTCCTATAGATATTAAAATATCTGTATTTAGTGCACAAGCAATATTGGATTGCAAAGATCAAATAAGACAAACATGCATTTGAATCTCTCTGGCGGGATCTACTCAGTTCACCTACAGTTACTCAAATCTGAATACTGCTGCTGATTAAATTATTGAGAAGGAGACCTGGCATTTTAATACACTAGACACAAATACTTCAGTATAAAAACACTGTTTGAGAGTTTGGTTTTCTTGGTACACAAAGCAAGACCTTATTTAAGTAGTGGTATTTAGATTGCTTTATTCACTGTTCCAATCAATAGAAAAAGAAAAAAAAACCTTGTACTATTTACTTAGTACTCTCTTGTTGTTGCCTTTATTACTGTAAGTCAGGCAGTTATCACGTGTGCTATCCAGTTGAGTGACAAGTGGGGAATTGAAGGCGAGCCACACCAGCCTAGTGTCTCTGTAACTATGATCTCTTTAGATTCCTGAGATCATATTTACGGAGTAGCTTGGCACCTGATATTCATGAGATGAAAAATAGCCAAGGCTTGAGTCCATTAAGGGCTGAAACTGTACATCTTTGTATAAAACTATTCTCAATAAGCTTAGTTCATTTTCCCTGGTGAGACGTTTTCAGTAGATCACATGTTTATTAGGCACAAAGGAATACATCAGATAGATAAATCTATCAGAACACCCGAAAGCCTTTCATAGCACTTAAGCCTGAACTCAGTTTACTGCATTCTGTTCTCAGCATCAAAGGTGTTGCATCATCAAAGATTTTCAATGTGGAAGGCAGTTGGCAGTATGAAGCATCAATGTTTTCAGACCTGGCTATTAAATGTGACATGCACACACTGATTGGCCACATTTTTTATATTTAGAAATACTAAAAGAAACCCTTTTCAAGACACTGAAACTGTCATATTTGTGGTTGATTTTAGTTTCATGTATTATTTCAAAATTTAAAAGGTGCAGAAATAATTTTTACAATACATAGCAAAGTTTGTCCTTTCTGTGAGGTGTTTTCTGCTAAAGCAATAGCAGGTTATTTTTCATTGAACTTGTACTCTAGCTACCCCTTTAAGGTATTGTACATACTTGTATTGGTTTCAGTGAGCATCAGCTTTACTCCTAAAGGACCTGTGCTCATTTAAATGTTGCACTTCTATAATCATTCATCTGACATAGTCAGTAAAGTAATTATGTTTCATAACAATATGCCTTAACCTTGGCTTTGTGATGTAGTTGAATATAACTAAAAGTACCCCTGTGGTACCATCTTGTGGTGCAACAGAGATGTTCTACCAGCTCATGTAAATGATTAGCAATGGTACCACCGATTTTTACAAAAATCAGGCTATCTGGGTAAGACTCATCTTACTAAATTTCAACCAACAATATCATAGTTACAGAATTAGCATAACATTGGCAAAGAATTTGCATAGCATTGGCAAAGAACACAAAAATAGAAGACACTGTATATCAAGGTTATATTTGTCCAGATTTGTACAGGTCCATTATTGTAGTCTACATGATCACATTGGGGTATATAGGGGCATTGTGTTTGTTTTCGCATGTGTCCCAAAGTATGCTGGTGTCTCAGCCTATACATCTCAGTGAAAGTGCAAGAAACAACTTGTTTTTGTAAATCAATTTTGTAGAGGGATAAGGCAGCGTACTTACTGTATAGTCGTAGCACTGTTTTAAATCCTATGAGCCTGTTTTTTCTTGAGCTGTCTAGCAGATATTTGATCTTTAAAGAACTGTACCTTTTTATGTGAACACATCTGATGGGATGTCATTAAGTGATACAGACACACACTGATGAACTTGAATACAGTAGTTTCTAACTGGAGCTGAGCTGAGGCACAAAAAGCCTTGTTGTTATTACTGACCCCTAGCTCAGCTGCTCTCATATACCCTTCCCTATGTTTTTAGAGTTAGCATAAACTACCAGAAACTTTAGGCATTTTGACTCCAGAAGAGCTATCTTTTTTTCTGAGACCCTATAAATATCCATGTAGACATTCTACACACAGTCTAATTTAATATAATTTATTATAATTATTAAATGCAAAAATAACCATCAATTCTGATCTGGTTGGAAAATATTTGATTATTACTGTATTATTAAAGTATTTATGAACAGTAAGTTTAAAGTGCATAAAAAATATCCACCTAATAGATTTCTTAGCGAATACTAACCAATTAGTATAATCTCCACCAGAAATTGTGAGAATTATCTCAGAATTTTCCAAGATGTTATACAATTATTGACTGGGATCACAAGATGCATTTAGTAATCAGATCACAGGACATGGTTTGTCAGCTAATAGCTGTACTAGATGATTGCTTCTACCTTTAAAAACAATTAAGAGAACTGATAAAAGGATAAACTAGAAATTTGTTTATAGGATGTGTAACGGATGTAGCAGGACAGGGGGCCTGCAAAATATAAAAGTTTTGTTTTTGTGTTTTGGTGGTGGTTGGCAGGGACGGGGTTAATTCCTCTCCCTGCCAAAAACATGTGGGAATGTGGCTGTTCCCAAACAAAGTAATTGGTGTTGATTTGGAACAGCCACAAACTATAAAAGAGAGCATTCAGCTCCATTAAAGGGAGATCACCAGGGAGGTGATATGGAAGTTTTTTGGTTGTGTAAAAGAAAAGGGAAACCGTGTATTTTGTGTTTGTTGTTATATGTCAGGTAAACAGCTTAGCTGTCCTGCACGTTAGACAGGGACCTGCATATATGTGTAGTGAGTGCTCTACGTTTGAGCTAGGTTTTGGTTTTGTTTGTTCATTTTTGTTTTGTAATAAAAGTGCACGAAAGTGCTTCACTGTGCAGTTCTGAGTCTGGGTCTGTGTTTTTAAAGGGAAAACAAGCCGACAACAGAGAGGCTACGTTACAGATGCCATTTTTTTTAGCATCTTCAACTGCAAAAAAATGAAATTACACAAAGGGGTCAAACTAGTATCTCCCAATGATACCTGATTGCTTGTACGTACCCTGCCCCACACACCCACCCACCCACCCACACACACACACACACACACACACATATGATGCTTTAAACTCTTACCTAAAAAATATTTTATACCCAGCATGCAGTCCCATCCCTTGATGAACATATGTGGGTCCAGCTACATATTGTAGCTAAGTAATACATATTTTAGTGGGAAAGGGTACCTAAAGGTTAAAAAAAGGAACAGCTTTCAAAAATCACATTGCCTTTCACAAGCAGCTCCTACTGAGTTCTTATAGGATGATTTATTATACACAGAGGCTGTCTCGTGTGTGGGATAGAGTTCGAGTACTGTCTTTACCTCAACCTCCTTTCTAATCCATTTCTGGAATAATGCAGATGTCGCAGTAAGAGACCAGGCTCCTGCACCACCCCCTTGGGAGGCCTTCTGAATCAGACTACTCAATATGTGCCAACATAGCTTTTGTTTCACTGAGATGCAAGTAATTAGGAATAGCAGAAATCTGCTTCTGCACCCAAGAACACAAACAAATACACACAGAGTAAAACCATACTTTAATCCATGCAGTGCTTCATTGTTCCAGATAGCTGGTTTCAGGAGGTCTGGAAGCATTGCTCTGCCTGATGTAATAAATGTGTTTGTCGTTAAGTGGCTGTTGTAATGGGCTAGCTGCTTGCCTTGTCGGTGCACTTTCATCCTTCACTGTAGCACTAATGCTACTCTACAATTTGTGTCAGGCTCTTTTTTTCTTTTCTAGCTGCAAATGTATTTGGTCAAATATATGCTTGACTATTTGAAATGAACTTTATAGAGAATGCTGAGCATGCTGCATGTTGTTGTAATCTATTGAAGCCATTGTTAAATTGTAAAGTGGGAAATATGTATTGTTCTAACACTGTTATAAAGAGGTATATGTCAGAAAGTGTTTACATAAGTTTTCCTGACCTAGTTTAATTAAAAGTTATAGCAGTATAAGCCTAGATAATTAACTGAAAATAAAAAAACACACTTTTTAATATTTAAATAGAAAGGAATAGTAGATTGTTACATCATTTCGGTATATTTAACATACCTTTGTCATAGGAAGAGGTATGTACAGTATAGTCTTTTGATGCCATGGCAACAACACTCACTTATTTCTATTTAAATCTATTGATGTGTTTGTGATGTCATTTACTTCCTAGTTAATGATGTAACAATCTACTATTCCTTTCGATTTAAATATTCAGACATCATGCTATTGAATCTATGTATCCATTACTTTTCCTTTATTCTTCTGTATTGTACATTATCAAATGTTATACCTTCTAAAACTGCAAATTATAGGTCATTCATGTTATGATCTTGTTTAGTAGTGTTGCACTATTGGTTCATTTACTTTTTTTATTTCTTATGCTTGATTGGTGATTCTGTATTCTTTTATATCATGTTGTACCTGTCCCTCCTACATATTTTTTTTTCTTTCATTTTTGGCAAAATTTACCATAAACAATGCTGCAAGTTTTGCATGCCGAGTTTCTTGCAAATGTACATTTATCTTCACACATATATTTGGATATATATTTATAGATATAACACGGCTTGGAAAAATAACAACCTCTGATTGGTTAAACAGCATCACATGAGTATATATAGCTTATAGCATGGCTTGCATACTAATGAGCCGCTTCACACTGAATAAATCACTACGCACCACTGCATTCTAAATTCCATGACAAACTGCCATTTTATATGTTATTAGTTACAAAACCACTGCCAAAAATGAGTGACATTCCACCTATTTCTCTTAATATATTTGGGCATGAAACTCCAGATAACTGGTACAACACCAACTTTCTGAGTGAAGACAGCAGTCCACCTGAACATAAATACAAATAAAATAAGTGCACCAGCAAGAGTAGACACATAACAGTATATGATGAACAGCTAAATGAAATAGAGGAAAACAAAGATTCAAAAAACCTACAACATGGGCTGTTAATGTACTTAAAGACTTAAAAGCCCTCGGCTTACACCACTGGCCTTATCACCACCCCAGGCATGGTATATATCATGGGAAACGCACGGCCCGTCGTGGTTTATACCTTATATATATATACACATGCATACTGTATTCCTTTGAATTTAAGACACACTTTTTAAACCAATTTTTTCTTCTCAAAAATGGCCTGCATGTTAAATTCCAGGACAGTACAGTGATGTGTGTATTAAAATCGGTAACAAAAGATGTGACAGCCCAAGTACACAAACAACAACGTGACTGACTGGCAGTTGAATGGTTTTGTAGTAGCGGATGCTCTCCTCCTCGATGTAGACAAAGCAAGTTTTCGCTCAGCGCCCGCCTGTGTAGCTATGGCGGTGGTGCAGTAGCCACGAACTGGCGCTGCTGTATAGGCTACCCGGGCACACCTCCCAGCCAATTAGGACCTCTCAATCAGCTCAACTCCTTCTTGTTTACCACAGCAGCAGCACAGCTGAACCAGAGACAGGGTCCTCCCTGTCACAAAGCGTCATTAGCTTCCTGAGGAATTCGAAGAGAAGCTTTTACATTTTCAGCGTTTCATTATTAGGCTCAGTTCTAATCAGACCCCCATATTTTTCTACTTGCCAAGCAATACCACAGTTCACAAAAAAGGAGAAAAAACATATGCGAGTAATCACAACTGGAAATGAGAAGCAGCACATAACTGTAATGACGGCTGCCTCCATAAGTTGTTTTCTTATGTGAGTAAATGCATCTTTGTAAATGCATCTTTATTTGATTTTTTTTTTCTCAAGTTGAGGGTGGGAAATCTGGGTTGTGTCTTAAACTCAAAGGAATACGTATATATATATATATATACAGTACTGTGCAAAAGTTTTAGGCAGGTGTGAAAAAATGCTGTAAAGTAAGAATGCTTTCAAAAATAGACATGTTAATAGATTATATTTATCAATTAACTAAATGCAAAGTGAGTGAACAGTAGAAAAATCTAAATCAAATCCATATTTGGTGTGACAACCCTTTGCCTTCAAAACAGCATAAATTCTTCTAGGTACACTTGCACAAAGTCAGGGATTTTGTAGGCATATAGTCAGGTGTATGATTAAACAATTGTACCAAACAAGTGCTAATGATCATCAATTCAATATGTAGGTTGAAACATAATCATTAACTGAAACAGAAACAGCTGTGTAGGAGGAATAAAACTGGGAGAGGAACAGCCAAACTCAGCTAACAAGGTGAGGTTGCTGAAGACAGTTTACTGTCAAAAGTCATACACCATGGCAAGACTGAGCACAGCAACCCCACACAGCAAGACCCAAGGTAGTTATACTGCATCAGCAAGGTCTCTCCCAGGCAGAAATTTCAAGGCAGACAGGGGTTTCCAGATGTGCTGTCCAAGCTCTTTTGAAGAAGCACAAAGAAACGGGCAACGTTGAGGACCGTAGACGCAGTGGTTGGCCAAAGAAACTTACTGCAGCAGATGAAAGACACATCATGCTTACTTCCCTTCGCAATCGGAACATGTCCAGCAGTGCCATCAGCTCAGAACTAGCAGAAAACAGTGGGACCCTGGTACACCCATCTACTGTCTGGAGAAGTCTGGTCAGAAGTGGCCTTCATGGAAGACTTGCGGCCAAAAAGCCATACCTCCGACGTGGAAACAAGGCCAAGCGATTCAACTATGCACGAAAACACAGGAACTGGGGTGCAGAAAAATGGCAGCAGGTGCTCTGGACTGATGAGTCAAAATTTGAAATATTTGGCTGTAGCAGAAGGCAGTTTGTTCACCAAGGGCTGGAGAGCGCATACCTAATGAGTGTCTGCAGGCAACAGTGAAGCATGGTGGAGGTTCCTTGCAAGTTTGGGGCTGCATTTCTGCAAATGGAGTTGGGGATTTGGTCAGAATTAATGGTCTCCTCAATGCTGAGAAGTACAGGCAGATACTTATCCATCATGCAATACCATCAGGGAGGCATCTGATTGGCCCCAAATTTATTCTGCAGCATGACAACGACCCCAAACATACAGCGAAAGTCATTAAGAACTATCTTCAGCGTAAAGAAGAACAAGGAGTCCTGGAAGTGATGGTATGGCCCCACAGAGCCCTGATCTCAACATCATCGAGTCTGTCTGGGATTACATGAAGAGAGAGAAGCAACTGAGGCTGCCTAAATCCACAGAAGAACTGTGGTTAGTTCTCCAAGATGTTTGGGCCAACCTACCTGCCGAAGTTCCTTCAAAAACTGTGTGCAAGTGTACCTAGAAGAATTGATGCTGTTTTGAAGGCAAAGGGTGGTCACACCAAATATGGATTTGATTTAGATTTTTCTTCTGTTCACTCACTTTGCATTTTGTTAATTGATAAATATAATCTATTAACATGTCTATTTTTGAAAGCATTCTTACTTTACAGCATTTTTCACACCTGCCTAAAACTTTTGCACAGTACTGTGTATATATATATATATATATATATATATATATATATATATATATATATATATATATATATATACAAATAAAATAAGTAAACCGATTTGGCTAATGATGGAGTTAATAAGGTTCACTACATTATGCTGAGCACGCTCAGTTTCTGTGCCATTCTTTGCTGCAGTAAAGCTCTTGCCTTTCAAAGCTGGCTGCAGCTCTGTCTCCAGGGTTGATCCAAGAACCAGATAATGAGCAGCATACCAGTGAAGAGAATGGGGAAACAAGATGTATTATTCCTTCACTTTCATTCTAAACAAAATCATTGAGTTACCAGGGTTGTTAAGGACCCCTCAGTTGTCATGGAGATGACCTTTGGGGGGTTATAGCTGTTAATGCATGAGTGACTTTGTGTATTATTATGTGTGAAGAAGACGTCATGATTTCAGAGGTTTGTGTAAAATTGGACTGGACGGTTGGCATTTGGAAAAAAAGGGCACTTTCTAGTGTACCAAAACAAGAACTAATTTACAAATGTTTAATTGCTGGACTCCTTCAATTGATTCCAATCTGTCAATAAAACAAATACATGAACACGCTTTGTTGGAAGTCATTGCTTAATAAATAGGTACTGATAGAAACAGCTTTAATTACTTGTGTGGCAAGTATTCAGCTTCAAGGGGCTAAAATAGTTTTTGACAAGCAATGATAATTGTTGCTTCACCTGTTTCACTACCAACTTTATACATCACGCACTGCCTAACTGACAGAAGCTTATCATACCCAGTTTAACCAGAGAGGCACAAACAAACACACACAGTAAAACCAGTCTTTATTCCATGCTGTGCTTCATTGGTAGCTGCTTTCAGGAGGCCTGGAAGCATTGCTCCGTCTGATGTAAATGTGTTTGTCATTAAGTGGCTGTTATAATTGGCATTGCTGTATGTTTACTATGATATTGCAATTAGGAAATACCAAACTCACAGTCAAGTTTCAGCATGTTGTTTTTGTTGTATTTATTTTAAAACTAATACTCGCATTTATGATATGGACATCTGTCTTATTTTTCTTCTCCCCAGCATTACCTGACATTGCTTTCTACAGTGTGGAATTACAGCGCCTGATATAATGGATGTATGTAATGTCCTTGTAAGTATTGACTGAGGTATGGATTATGCCAAGGACCACCAGAGGTTTCCTCATAGAGGTTTTCCATCCATGTTGCAAATGGATAGCTTAATGTGCTCTTCTTCGGTGCTTCAAATTGACCCTTAAATTGCCTGTAGGTATTCATGGTGCCCTCTCACCACTATCACCATTACCACCTTTTAAATTTTTATTTCATCTACCACACCTTCTATGTGGTCTCACATCCTAAGAGGTGGTTCCTATCAGGCCAGAAGGCAAGATATATTTCATATTGTACTTTACTGTTTGTTCTTTACTCAAAAAAGTATATCTGTTTTGTGGGCTTTGCTGTACACTATTCTACATGTGTTTTGAATATAAAGAGTTTGCTTACCCCATGAAGAACAAATTTGTGACTAGTATTTGTTTCAAAAAGTATATGGAAATGCAACATTTGGTTCCATTACAGACAGAAATTTTTTTTCCCCCTGTGTTCTGTTTAAAAGCATTGGAAGCCCCTGCATTTAACACCGACACTGATTTTCATTGACATAAAAATGATATTGTTAGCTCAGCTTACACCCGTTGCCTGGTTGCAGTATGTGTGAAGATGGGGGGCAGGCTATGATTGGTGTCAGTAATTGTATCAATTAAATATGTGATTAAAACCAAAATTATTCTTATTACCTATAAGGCCTTACCTGGTCTTGGACCTTATCTTCAAGATCTGCTGACCCCATATGTCCCTGGTCATTTCCTGAGATCGGAAAATGCTAATCTTCTGACAGTCCCTAAAATTTGTTTGAACTCCGTCGGAGCTGGGGCATTTAGTTATAATGCCCTTCGTCTTTGGAAATTGCTCCCAATTCATATCAGGAATGCTAGCACAATTGAATGTTTAAAATCCTGTTTGAAAATGTATTTGTTTTGGTCTGTTTCTTTGTAGCTGGATTATGTATTAGACACAGGCTTTTTTTTTTTTTTTATATACAGCCCGTAGTGGTTTATACCTTATTATATATATATATATATATATATATATCAGCTCAAAGAGCCAGCTGCAAAAGTCTTATCAGTTTTTCTTTTGGCTTTTTCCTCTTGAGTATTATTTTCTTACCATGGTAATGCTTGCCTATATGGTTGTTCCATATTTTACTGTTGTTGAGTTTGCTATGTGCAGTTGAGCAGTTTCAGTACACTGCATTCTCTGAGCTTGCAGTGCTAGAGGATTAATGAGTTGAGGCCATTGGAAGGTATAGATTGTTGGCCCTCTGAGATCACAGTGGTGGATTTGAAAATGTACACTGCCTGCAGCATTGTGTGTTAAGCCTATATAAATGACTGCCAGGTGCTCAGAGAGATGTCTGAGCAGTATGAGAGACAACATTGTTGTACTGCTATTGTCTCTCTTGTATGTAAGATAAAGGGGTAGGATATATTAATGCAAAACCTCTAAGATGAATTACCAAAAGGAATATGTAAAATCTATTTGATTAGCATGTTGTTATGGTGCATTATGCAAGATCATAACCAATTAACCAATTGTAAGAAATAATGAAACTGATAAACAATATTAGTTTTGTCAATTATATATGTTTCTTGGTACAGCGTAGAATAGACAATTGTATTGAACAGAGTCGTGTCACTCTGTTATCTCTGAGATTCTCCCATCCCCCCATTCAACCAAGCACAGCAGAGCACCCTTCACAAATGCCCATGGTCATATTTGCTCTCCCTCTAATCAATCTGCAATTTATTGAGACAGACCCTGTATTCCAAAATACCCCACCTAAACTCTGTGCTCAATATCTCTCCATTGAAAGTACCATACATTCCAAATATTCTAACAATATGAATATGGACTATCAAATTTCCTTACGCAATTATCCAATGCTGTTAAAAGTTTTGTATCATAAACTGCCTTTTCTCAATCCGGCGTCATCATCATATTCTGTTTACTTGCTGTAGCCTCTGACCCCTCCTATTTTGCCTCTTTTGAAAATCATTGTGTGCATTTTCTCTCTGGACAGTAGCTTGGATTTGACCTGGTCATTCACTTTGTTTTCCCCCTGTTGTATGTATAGTCTGGAGAGCCTCAATTGTGTACTGCCCTCAGGATGTCCTTGTAAATGAGACGCCAGGTCTCAAAGGATCTTTTCCTGATGGAGCATTTTAAATAAATGACCTGTCTCTGCTTTGGGCCTTTTGCACACTGTTATTATTTAGAGGCTTTAATTGTTCTTGACATTCATTTACTGACCTAGGATATCCCATTCTACATTAAAGTAAATCCTACCATAGTGTTTAGCTTTTCTTGAGGCCTCCTTAGCTGTTTATTATGCAATATATCATTTTGCTCCCATTAGTTGGGATGTCAGAGACTCGTGACGTCTACATACTTACACAAATGTAAGTCATAATTTAGAGTGGGGATAAACAGTTTGCTCACCTATAAAACACATGCATTCGATCACAATAAAATATTTATCCACAGGTAATTAGCTACTAAACATTTGAATGCTTCTGTGCCACTGCTCAGCCCTGTGTAGAATCAATTGTAATTACTAAAATGGCGAATGGATTGTATGTCATACTAATTTAATCTAAACAAACAGGTTACTTGATTGAGGCTTTCATGTGATGCGAGGGAAGGAAGTCAATGCGTCATGAAGTATGTCGTGTGGTAGTGGGACACACACCAAAACCAACTTGTGAACACGTCCAGCAGACAACTATTTTTGTTGTTTTTCGTTTCAGGGAGACATCCAGAGAAACCTTTAAGGGCCATTAGGTCTCCTATAATTACCTCAATAAAATACAAATAAAATGAAAACCCCAAAAAAGTAACATTACAACACAAAGTACTAGCTGGAGATGACAAGAGGCTGATAGAATGGAAAGCATGACAAAGGAAAGCTGCACTACACATGCACTTGTAAATATGGGTTGCTGGATTTTAAGACTTTAAACCAAAATATTTGGTGAACATGCTTGCTTTTGTTACACAGAAAGGGAGGTTATATAAGAAGAAGCTGCATCCAGAAAAGACTATATGACCTCTCGATTAATTTGCCTTTGATGGTACTCTACAGATCCGAGGTTCAATATACATTTAAAAGTTATTTTAGCTCTAGAAACACTAGAAAAAAAGATGATGGCTTTTGACAAAAGGTACATGCATCATAAAAATGTTTTTGAAATACCTTTTTCTTGATTAGGTTTCCTTGCTTGACCCATCACAGGACTGCTACCGTACAAAGCTGAGATTACACATTCTGTGGTTGTTTGATTTTGTTTCGTCATTTCAGATTTGTTAAAGCATTCTCTGGTAAGGTTCCAGTGCTTAAGGACTTCCCCTAGGACTCAATACGTGGCAGTGCTTTTCTTGCTTTTTATTTTTGATTACATATATTTTGTATCCTAATGCATACTGACATTTTATCATTCTATCAATTCATTTTCTATCATGGAAATGATTAAGCAAACTAGAATTCAGTAGACATGCAAAAGTTATTATAGTTTTACAGTGATCCACTGAAGTGAAACCAAATTGAAGTGGTTGGTCTTCCAGCAAACTGTCTTTCATTGTATGTATTATTTATTTTTTAACATGAATGTTTTTGAAATATTTATGCAAGTCTAGTTCTGGTAAAATATCTTTGTGTTATTTAATTATATTTCCATTTTCTTTATTTTTTCATTGAGTACTTGATTTGCTATAATTATGGCAATGAGATAAGAAGCAGTTTTTTAATTAAATTGACTCATCTGTAACCTTTGGATACGGATTGAATATTGAAGAGTGTTGATCAAGGGGATGATTAATTGGCCATAAAATGTAGTGTGCAATGCAATAAACAATTTATAGGAATAGCTTTTGTTGCAGAAATGGTGCAATTAAAATCTGATAACAATAGCATCCAACACCTTAGAACACATTTCTATTGCCATCTTTTAGCATTATAATAATATTATTATTATTATTATTATTATTATTATTATTATATAATAATAATAATAATAATAATAATAATAATAATAATAATAATAATAATAATAATACCGGGCTGAGTTATTGTAATCTCATCTTTTTGATCGGTTGAGAGTTAAGGGTAAACATCCTTTTGACTTTAGTCCCACAGCTATCTCAAAAAAGCCTTTATTGTAAAATTTTGTTTCTAGATAAAGGTATATTGTTTTCAAAAAATAATGTATTCAATAGTAGCTGATACAAACAATGCAATACTAAAATTAGTCAATTACAACTGCAGATTTAAGTGCTGTGTTTGGTAGGAAGTGACCAATTTGATACACATATACACAGGTACATTTCTTCAGGTAAGGGCAAGCCCAACTCTCCACAGCAGGCACTACTGGGTATTCATGCAACCAAAACTCATTAATCAACCCTAGAATGTTCATTATCGTATTTTTGAGAACCACATTTTTTGTTCCAAGAAATGTGGTTAATATAGTTTAATATATAATGGGCCTCATTTACGAAAGGGCACTAAATGCTGTAACGTGCACATTAAGTACTGAGCCTAACATGCACCATCAATCTAAATGTACTGTCCCATTTACTAACAGAGAACGCATTCATTTATGTGACACTATCTAGCTAATTCACATACCATACCGTGCACACTACATGTATTGTGAGCGATAATTTAATGTGCACAATAATGTCCAAGACTTACCCATGACCACCATGATATAAAAAGCCCCCAGTCCAGGTGTATCTTTTGGTCAGTGGCTTATTGTGAAAGTTGGAGGTGGCTTACAATGACCAAAAATAAGCAATCAGCAGACGCAGCCCTCCGCAGGGGACAGACAGAGGTAACGAAAACTAAAACTCCATGCAGAGGAGTTAGAAATTCTATTGGAGGCGGTTGTTTTAAATTATAATCCCTTGTTTGTTCCAGTGTTTTATTTAACCACTCTATAATTTGTACCAATTTAATGAACTATAAAATAAAATCTAAGAAATTAAACATCAATTAATGCTTAATATAACTGTTATTTACAGGTAATTTTCACTGCTCTATATGAAAATTGTAATGCCTTAAAGGGCTTTTAAATGATTTAATACATGTTGGTCCCTTGGCAGCAGAAATGTGACATTCAAATGAAAGCTATGAAAACCTATTTAATTAAAAATATCGAATAGTGTGATTTTCATTGCAGCTATGATAGTTGTTATTTATCCCTGTAGCTATTTTGTTCCATTATTAAACAATAAGATTTTATGTATTCCGTAAAGTACCCTAATGGATACTCATCTACAAGGCATAAATACGATCCAAGTAATGCTGAAATAAGGTTAATGCAGACAGTAACTGCAAAATTTATGAAAGGACATAAAAAATACTTTTGTGGGATAAAATAAGGTTTTTAAAAAATAAAAAAAGGTTTCTTAAATAATATAAAGCCCATATTTGATTTCTGTTCAGTATGTGATTCCAGATAATTTCATATTGTTAAGTGCACCTCATCTTTGTGTGTCGTGCTTGAAAAATATATGCAGATTTGGACCTAGGCATGCCTTACCATACACTCTGTCATGGGTACTGTCACGTGTAGGTATCCGCTGAGGTATTAGAGAGACAGAGAGTTTGCGATTGAAACACTGCATAGGCGTCCAGGATTTATTAATAATTACAAATATTGCAGGCAGTTGGAGTGATTGGTGGCCGGCACTAGGGTACCAACAGTGGTATCCCTAGTGCTGGAGAACATACACACGTGTACATAATTACAAAAATACAAAACAAAACACTGTACAAAAACAAAGATAGGAAACAAAAGGTGGCCAAGCTTGGGCCAAGTGCTACTCCCACTAAAAGGGAGGCCCCGCTCCTGGAACCTTCTCCCTACATAAACTTGGGAGGGATTAAAATCCCCCAAATGAATCCCTACCCTAAAGTTGCAGGTATCCTGGTATAACCCATAGCTCACCCTGATCTCCTCATTGAACACAGAACACAGAACACAGAACACAGAACACAGAACACAGAACACAGGGCTTGGCTTTCCAAGCAGGCAGGTGACCAGTGTTAATTGATCATCAATTATGCAATTGACACCTGGCCACCTGCTGCACATTCCTTTTCAATTAGACATGGAGGGAAGTTTAATCTCCCTGCCTTGTCATATCTAGCACACAGTATTTTACATAAAATACACATTCTTTTATTTTTAAACTAGCCTTGTCACACTTACTGGGAAGACTTCATGCTTATATAGCACACTGGATGGATAAATAGCCAGTATAAATCAACAATCAATAAACACATGGCTCTTTCTATTGTTTGTATGCTTGACTAGCTATCTTCCCCCTTTAGACTTGGGAGCGTTAGACAGTGTCGCGCTCCAACCAATTATGCTACAGCTGTTTGTTCTCCAGTTTCCCCATGACTCCTTTCCCACTAGGGAAGGCTTGATGTCTTTTTTAGATATGCTAACATTTATATTTGAAACCAAAGTGTATTTGTTTTCCTCAGACTGGACATGTCAATACTTTTAGGTAAAACAGTTACTATGTGCATTACTTCTGAACAGTTCTGTAAGTCATGCCTCTTGGGTATCATGATAAAAATAAATTACTTTAGCACTATCAAGACCATTTTGCAAAACTTTACACCCTTACTATATTAATAACCAGATTGTATTCTAAATAACAGTAAACTATATAAACAGTAGGCTATAGCAAGACACGATTACCTGCCACAGTAATTGGTGGATTTGGGCCATATTTACAAACTTTTACTCCAGTGTTAAGTTTGCAACATTTTTTCAAAAGAAAAAACAAACTGTTAATGTTACAGAACTAACAAGAGTTATTAATTTGATGCTTTGTAATATCAACATTTTTATTTTACTTTTAGCATTCATATAACAGCCTTTGTAAAATAGCGCATGTAAAATTCCACTGGTGCAAAACAAAAGATGACAATTACCCTTGGATTCCTTTTTACAGAAAACATGCAAGCAAGAATAATACTTGCTAGAACTTTTCATTTTATACATTTACATAACAAGTCTTTCCAAATATAATATCCTACCTCTAACCTCAGGCTTAATGTTTCAAATAACTGTTCATTTTTTTTTTTTCGAGTTATGTTCAGTGATTCTTTTAACAGCATGGCATTAGATATTCAGTGAGTCTTTCAACAGCATGACATTATATAAACTGATAGAGCTATAGATACTTTCTGTTTCTAAAAAGCTTGTATAAAAGATGGTAGATTTAATTTGGGCATTCCTATCTACCATCCTGGGAGCCAGTAAGACTGCTTATCAATTTGGTTGGCAAGTTTGCATTACTCCACAATATAGATTTGTTTAGTTTTCTCTTTACTAAATTACCAAATATTGTGGACAATAGCAGAAATAGCAAATATTTACATATCTGTTTTACAGGTCTAGCACAATCTCTTGGCTACATTATCCACTGGTATTAAAGGAGGGTCTAGTGCAGTAGAACTCACCAGACCCAATGACCCAGGTGGTTCAATGGTGAAAACAGTTAAAGCTTTTAGGTGTGATGATGCGGCATGATGTGATATTGGGTCCTCCATTGTTAGCTCCAAACATATTTCAATAATGACTTTTAATGCCTGTTTACTCAATTAATTACTCAGAGAACTTTGTCTCTTGCAATACTTAATTTGACATCTAATGTTCCAGAGCCACAGACCATGTTACATGGAGAAATTACAAGAAACATTAAAGCGATAACATTTCCAACAAACAAGAAGCAATGTCCATGCAGTAGGCAGCCTTACTAGCCATCCTGTGAAAACAATGTAAATTGTATTATTCGCAACATATCTATGTGGCAACTGAAATGGTGACATTTCTCTAATATTGCTGTTTTGTAAAATGGTCTTCTTTTGATAATTTCTGAAAGGAACATTAAAGCTCATGATGAAAAGAAACTCATAGATTTCTGGAGAGCTGGAGGGTGCAATGGGTGCTGGTATTACTGTGTCAGTTTTCACCTGTGTCCTCTAGCACAGAAGAAGCAGCTAAAAAGGCAGGCAGTCTTCAATTCCAGTCTCAACCACTTGACTTCAAGCAAGGGGCCAGCAGCAAGGTCATTCTTGAGGATGAATCAAGAGTACTTTGTTTAATGTTGCTTTTTTAGTAAGGCAGATGAAGGAAAAATGTCTTTACGATTGTACCACTATATTGGTTGATAGCATATTTTTAGTTCTAAACTTACAAACCAGAGCAGCAGACTTGCTTTGAATTATACTAAAACTAGCAATGAACATCTCAGAATCTCAGACCTCTACATCCTCCTGAGATATTTCTTTACTGGTTTTATAATGAATGTTATATTTTTTTATTATTTCAAATTATTTCAAATAGTATTATTATTATTATTATTATTATTATTATTATTATCTCCAGCTCCCTCTTTCGATGCTCTCGGTAGTGTATATATATATATATATATATATATATATATATATGAAGTACATCTCCAACCTACGTTTACAATGCCTACTAATGATGAGGAGACAACAAGAATGTGACTAATACCAGCACAATTGCTGATGCAGTGAAGCATGCTGCTCTGATTAAACCTGATAATATGCAAGGCCGGGCTCAGTGCATTAAGTTTACAAACAGTTTAAAAATCACTTGCCCTATTTATTTTTCTAATCTCAGTTTAATGGCTTCAGACTTAGTAAAAAAGCAGAATATTTTATGCACTTTTAATTAGAGGTTGATTAAAAAGGGCAGTAGTCAAATTGGTTGTCATTCATGGTAAAGGTTTTAATAGCTATAGGTTGGTTAATCATTACGATCTCAATCAATTTGTGCCCTACAACTACAAATAATTTTAACAATTAAGGTTTGCCGTTAGTTTTTAAGTAAAGCAAAGGGTGGTTGTACTTATTTTTGGATTGAATTACAGTATTAAAAAAAAACAGAAGCGCCTACTAAAACAGTTTGTTTTTGTACTCAATCCCTAAATCATCTCTGCAACAAAAGTCAATTCATTCAGTAGCTCTGAGGCATGTTGTTGATTCATCAGGCACTAAATTCTCTGGGAGCATCCACGCTTTGAATAGCATCTGTTGTAAAGAGAATATTATTTAAATTGTCCCACTGGGGGACTGAACAGCAATCTGAGAGTGACTTTACAGTTAGGATTCATTTAAAGATTTGGGTTGAAATTGTGATTTAAGGTTAGGGTTAGGCTTCTGTGCTCCTGGGACTCCAGATGAAGGAACAATGTACTCTTCTTCAATTATGACGAAACTTTAATTATTAATATATCTTTTACATGTCTATTTCCTTAGGGGTGCAAGACACACGCCATAGCACCAAGTTCAACCTTACCTCCAAATACTTATGTACCTTGTGAACCCTTTTCAAATGCCTGTCACGGTTGGGATTTGGGTGTCAGTCTTAGCCTTTTCACTATTCTGTTAGGTCTTCAGTGCTCATTTGGCTGGTTAGCATGATTATTTGTGTTGACATCTAATCCACTAGACTAAAAAGAGTTTTATTAATGTCTAAATAGGGCCTAAACTGTGTTGAAAGAACTGCTAGATTGCTGTCAAGAAAGGGCCCTTATTTGAGAAGCATACAAACTAGCAGGCAAGTTGTAAAGGCGCTCATGAGCTGTCTGCAACTGTCATTGCTCAGCTGTCTAACGAACAAGACCTATAGATGTAACGACTGCAGGCATTCGACAACACTTGCAATTGGCTGCAGGTTCAGTACATTATTTCAAATTACAAACCAGTCTGACATGAAAAAACAGTAAGACTGGATACTAACAGCACATAACAACTCGAGTCTCAGGGACATGTTTTAAGTCGGCAGGTATTAAATAAAACAAAAAACAATGCCCATTAGTAACCTAACCTATTAAAAACATTTGATCTATAATTATTTGTTTTACCTGTCTTGTCTATATTTTATATACAGTTTTAAAAAACACTTCCTTAATACCTTTTCTACAGTGTCCAATCTTTTTTCACTCTCAGTTACCTGTATTGAAGTCTTGTGTAAAATACTACCATGAGGTATCTAGAATTTTTTTTTTTGAAGTTTATTTAGCAGACGCCTTTATCCAAGGCAACTTACAGAGATTAGGGTGTGTGAACTATGCATCAGCTGTAGAGTCACTTACAACTACGTCTCACCCGAAAGACGGAGCACAAGGAGGTTAAGTGACTTTCTCAGGGTCACACAATGAGTCAGTGGCTGAGGTGGGATTTGAACCAGGGACCTCCTGGTTACAAGCCCTTTTCTTTAACCACTGGACCACACAGCCTCCTAGTTAAAATGTTATTCACTGAAAAAGCCATATGAGCCTGTGGCAGGGCAAAATTGAGAATATTGAGTTGGCAGGGAAGGGGTTAAAATTCTCACTGTCAAAACACATGGGAATGTGGCTGGAGCCAACAGTTGAATAAATTATTCAATTATTAATTAGGCTCCAGCTACAGGTGTATAAAAGGTGTTCATGGGTGTTAGAGTTAGTAGAGTTAATGTTGGTGACAGAGGTAGGTCCGTGTCCGTGTCCGTGTCCGTGTCCGTGTCCGTGTCTGTGTCTGTGTCCGTGTCTGTGTCCGTGTTTGTGTTCCGTGCTGTGCTGTTCCATGTTGTTTACATTCGTGAGTTTTTGTAAAACCTTTTGTTTTGGTCCTTGTTCTGTTTATTTTGTTAACTGTGTTTTGTGAAGTGTTTTGTCCATGTTTGTTTATTTGTGAATTAAAGAGCGCATTAGTGCAATTTAAATTGCAGCTTTCTGTGTCTGAGTCTCACTTCCTGTAAATACCATCTGGGCTGTGATGCTACCATGCCACATAGCTACAAACAGCTTGTTTACAAAGGCATCCCAGGAGGAAGGCAGGAGTGAGTTACAGTTACATGCAAGCATACTGTAAGCACACAGTTTCACAAACCATGTATTATTATATTCACTTTGCATCACATGCAATCACAAGGCTGGTTCAAATGATTGAACAACAAACTCTTAAAATGAGAGTGTCACTGTGGATCTGAGTTCCATGGGACACCTTTGTATTCCAGTCTGAGTGGGTAGCAAAGGAAAAAGCTTTCCTTCCAATAGTGAAATATTGAGCTGTTGTTTTGATTGTTTGATTGACCACATGAATTTTTGTCTTCATAAACGTTCTTACAAGATACAATGAGAAAGCAGTGTGATACAAGAAGAAGAAAAAATATAGCCAACCCTACTCATTCTTCCCACATATGAGATTAGTTAAAATAAATCAGCAGATTCTCAAAAGACCACATTCAAAGACTGCCTGAAGTAACACTTTGATGGGCACAGCAGTCTATCCTTCCTATTAACTTCCATTAGGAAAAAGTGACCCCTCTTGGCTTTTATCTGTCTGACTGGGTGCAGGGGCTGCAACAGCACAGTGGAACAATTGTATGTTAAGAGAATTGGTACACAGAGCCCAGCATGCCTGCAACATATTTTTTTCAACAGTAAAGTATTGGCAAACTATAATTCATCAATTAGATTGAGGCATGTTTTTTTTCTCGTTTATTTGTAGCACAAATTGATGTGTAACATTGCCCAAAGTTTGTTGCTAGCAAGAAATAGACAGCCACTTATTCTTTATGTTTGTTGTGTTTTAGTTCTCTAAAGAAGTGGCACTCACTTGTGGTTCTTTCAATCCAGTCCAGGCCCTTGTTCCAGCCATGTCTTTCATTAATGAATTGAGCATACTGAAGCAATATGACAGTACAACATTTTTTTTTTTTTAAATGCATCCTTTTATTGAGCTATATATGCATTTTTTAAATATGATTCCTAGCATTTTTCAATCTTTGGGAATTCACTCATAACATTGAGTGAAATGTTATGAAAATAACAAAATGCCATGTCAACATTAAAAAATAACTATTTAATTCATCAGTATTGTTTTTACAAAATGCTTTGCAGTTTCAAATTCCTTTTTTTGTTAGTCAAAACTTGAACGTTATATGCAATCAGGGGCCCTCTCATTCATTATTAAATCAATGGTGACTCTTCTGGCATGGCTTTCAACTACACTGCCTAAGGCAGTGTTACTTTTGGGTTAAATGAGGGAAACCTACAGTATTGCAACACTAGGAAACAAGAAAATGATCACTTCCAAATGTGCACCAGATACTTGTTCCAGCAGCACAGCAAGCTGCTGGGTATGAGGTATGTTTAATGTTTCTTAGAGTGACCCCACACCAAATGAAACTGAACCAGGGTGAGAGATGTACAAATGATTTTCATTCTGCAAGATTGTGAAACATCTGGAATGAATTCAAATTCAGAAGCACAAAGAGGTGGGTTTATTCTTATTATATTTTTGTACTTTGTATCTCTAAAATAAATAAACACATTCAGTAAATCCCCAGCCATTTCACCAAGTTTCAAAAATCAGTGACCACATCCTATCGTAGATCTATCATTAGCGCTAAAAGGGTGAGTTAATAGTAATTAGGTCTTATGCTTAACCCCATTTTGTGTGGCTTTAGGGTTATATGGGTTTAGCTGCACCCCAGTGGGGTGGAAGGTTTCTTGGTATTATTGAAAAGCTCAGTCTCAAGATGCCATTTCTGCTTGCTTCTATAGGCTTATGTTGGGAATTTATAAAAAAAATATATATTTAAATAAATTGTCTATTTATGTCAGCTAGCTGATTGGAGGCCCTAATCTTGTTTCAACAGAAAAAGCAAGAAAGAACCCAATAGTAAGATTCACATTACAATAATTAACATATTATTAGAACGCTTGCTGTGTCTCCCAAGAAAGTCTGAAGCCCCAGGTTTTTTTTTCTTTTTCTTTTTTTTTAAGATTTAAAATGCTGTGTTGATCTTGGTACGAAATTTACAGAAATGGCGTTATAATGTACAAATTAACTCGGATTAAAACTATGCTCTGATCTTGACCATACACATTTACATTTTTTACGCCATTGCGTCGGCTTCACAGCTTTTTTTTTTTGTTTTATAATAAGACATTATATTTGATTGTAAACACCCCATTTTTTCTTAAATAAACTTGTCCTTAAACCTTTGTGTCCATTTATTCAACGCGTCTCACAATTTTTTTCACACGCGCAGTTTATTTTAGACGTGCTGTTTAAAAGTTGTTTTTTTTTCACAGTAAAACAGGTTTAAAAGGCACTGCATATCAACAGGACACTCAGTACTGCATCTCCAGCCCCCTTGTTCGCTGTATTTTTCACATACCTCTTCATAGTAGTGCATACCGATAAATCATCTCCTGATCACTCGTTTTATCACCAAACTCCTCAATAATGCGATCCAAGTCATTATTTTATTACTGTAACATCTAAAAAAAAGCTCTGCAAATGTCTGTGATATTCTTTGAGTGCTGGATGCAGAAGCAGCTATCTTGTTTGTTTATGTCCGTGTTATCTCTGTGGTGCCGTGGCAAAGTGTATTGCTCAGATCCGCTCCTTTTTTTTCGGCTTCTCTCGGCTCCTATTGAATGGTTTTCTCGGCTTTTTCCGAAGAAAAACGACTAGATACCTGTTTTTACATCTTTTGATGATGTTGGACGGGTCAGACATTGGACCGAAAGGGAAAATTGCAATGTCGGAACACGTCCGACATAGGACCGCAAAGGATTAATGAGGGCTAAAAATTAGGTTTCTGTGCACTGTCAGAGACGTCCGTCTCATTCTGTTAATAACTTTGTGTTTCAGGATCGCTTTCATAAAAAATAAAAAAAATACATACTGTAGCCTATTTTTAAATGAGTACAATACTAAAAAAAATCTAAGTTCTGGCCCCTTGAACTGCTTGGGGCCCTAAGCAATTGCTTAGCCTGCTTATGCCTAGTGCCACTTTAACCAGGAGCCATTCTTGTACTCAGAAGTGCTCTAAAAAATATATGTACAAATCATACGCTTTGTATTCAATTATTACTTGTACTGTACTTAGAAGTTGCCCTACTTGTTATGGATGCTCGTTTATACTCATTACTCTGGACATTTCTAATAAACACTTGTCTAAAAGTAACATACCATAGGTGCATCTTTACTATTATAGGTACAGTATTAAGGTAATAAGTATTTTTCCAGTTCAATTTAATATTTTCTTTTTGATAAATCACCTATATAATAAATGTCCGTAACATTGATGGTGCTCATGAGGGAGATTCAATTCCTACGACATACGTTTTCCAATTTTAACATTAAAGTTCCTAATTTGTCCAACAAATGAAATACAATCAATTAAATCATGTTTTTATTTATTTAGTTGTTAAGCTCCAATTCAGCATACAGACCATTATAATAAAAACAAATTAAATTTAGAGACTGGACTCAAGTACACCTTGAAATAGAGTCGTTATAAGCACTTCTTAATTTCCCTGCTTAATTTCTCCTGTGAATTATAAAGATAATCCATCAACTTCAAGTGTCAACATGTTTTACAGTATTCATAAATTTGCATAAAATATTTCCAAATGAGGCACCCTGGCCTAATTATTGGAGCTGAGTACTACAGCAGCCAGGAGATGTTTAGTGACAAGTCCTGTGAAGCTTTTGACTTCAAATGAATCATTATACCCCTCTCCTTGTACCTCAGCTGGACCAGCAGTAAAACTACTTTATACTTATAAGGACTGTAGAGCACTGAAGACAATTATAAATAAAGTATGGAGCTTCATTTGCCAAAATTTGCGGCGCTGCAAAAGGGAGGTTTGAACTGTGTGTGTGATGCCCTCTTCAAAATGTGACGCAACACTGCCTTATGAAGATAGTAATCATAGCAGATTATACATTTGTGAGAATGCATTATACTCTATTCACACTACCTATATAATGAGGGAAATGATTATGCTCTGAAAGTGTGACTGTGAATTAAATGGATGGCAATCCTTTGGTTTCAACGCAGTGTGGATAAGATATTTGTCACTATGTTAATTTGCTCTCAATTTATTAACAGTAAAGACATCTGCAACTTCTATGTTTTATAGCAATACTACACCTGCTTCAAACCTGATGTAAATGTCTGCTTCAATTATTCAGTAAATACAGCCCATTATCCTTCATGACAGTTCTACTGTTACATTATTAAGAATATTTTTAATTCTTAGATGTGTCCTTGGACTTCCTCAGCCTACTTTAGCGTCTGCTAAGAAATAAATAATAATTATTTAATACTGCATACTCGGTGAAGGGATACAGAAGTTGTAGGCTTTGTATTTAAATGTATGTTTCATTTTGCCTTTTTGTTCCTTTGTCAAATTCGGGATCTATTTATGTAAATTGTTATCATGATACACAGTCATGCAGTCATGCATCCAAGGTTAACACACTGTTCCTGACTGTGCCTCACTATTCTTTAATTTTTTAATTAAAGTACAGTATACCACATGAAACCTTTATAAGGAACCAGCTGAAAAAAACAAGTGTTTTTGCTTAAAACACAGCATAGGTTGCTTAAGACAACACCCCCATTATGCAGTACACACATTAAATATGAATCCCGTTTCTTAATTCAAAATACATTCTTTGTTTCTATCATTGTGGGTTCATTGTCATTACGGAAAACATTTTAGAATCAGAATGAATTAATTTTCAAGAATCATTTATTTGATTCATTTTTTAAATTAGGATATTTCTTTTTCGTGACATGCACTAAGAATCCATTGTATATGGCAAATTTAAAAGGTATTGTGAATGAATACTTTTTTAATCTAAACTTTTTACATAGGAAGGCCTTAGGAGCACAGGCCAATACATATTTATAAGTGCTCTCTCATTTAGTCATTTATTTTTTCCCAGCTAACCGATTCTCTGTGTATTAATCTCTACAGTCATGAGCTATTCTGAGCTGTATGATGTATCCAGTCCCACCTCCTCTTTAGTTCAATGGCAGAAAATCCATACCTTCTCTCAGAGGAGGAATTCCATTAGAAAATGGATAGGAAATCCATCTTGATTCTAAACTCTTGCTTCTGTGAGAAAGAAACAATGAAAAATCAATGAAGGAGCCACTGTTCAAATGCATTCAATAACAATAAATTGATGAGACAGATAAAAGTGGTTCAGGTATTGCACTAATAACACCAGGCTCCACTTTGTATTGATGTTAATTAGGAAACCTTCATTATACAAGCAAGCAGCTAATGGTGTTTTAAACAGAGATCAGCCCTGTTAAAGGAACTGCCGCAAATGATTTTCAACTGCTCAAGAAACTGTAATTATGGCTAAGGAGCAGGTTGAATAAATATTCCCTTTTTAAAGTCACCAACTCACTTGCACATGCTGAAAACAGTAAAAGATTGTAAGAACATATTCTTTCTCATTGTAATTATAATCTTGATCTAACTATTGGTGGATCTAAATACTGTACCACATCCTTTAAATCACTAAAAAGGACCCTCTCTTGTATTTTATATATTTTTACACAGAGAAATAGATTGAAGAGAATCATATTCAGTGTTTTGGGTGTTTGATTTTCATATTGAGATTTGCCACTGTTTAGATCAATTGAATAGACCATAATGGCTGCATTCTAAATGCTGATACCTAAATCATGTAATATTTAATTGTAATCTGTCAATTGCTAGAGAGTATATTGTACTGGAAAGCAGAAATGTCTGATGTTAAGTGCATACTGATTACTGTGTAAAAGTCACATCATTGTTAATTGCTGTCATACTGGTAAAACAGTAAATGTCATTTATATCACCTGTTTCACAAATTACGGATAGTTAAAACATCTGTGTACAGCCAGCCACTCAAAAAAAGAATTCAGTAAAACACAATTACATAATTTCATTCAGATTATTTGAAAATCCCTTCTGTCTCTACCTCTACCTGCATTCCATGCAGTTTCACAAATTAAATTCCATTCATGGTGTCAATGTTTTAGCTACTACACATTATGAATGCATTCCATTTGCCAGATCTTTATACAGGCTTGTAAAGAAAGAGCCAATGACAGTATATAAAAATAAATTGTGAAGAATTGCATATAAGGTATTGAATGTAATAATAAGCACTTACTTACTGTAATATAACTTAATATAACTTGTATTATATAAAGGTCTGTAAACAAGTAACTCATGACACTATAAAAATAAATTATATTGTATACTGTAAGTTATTGATTATAATGATAACAAGCACTCTAATTATAATATAATATCAATGGTTTATGTATTTTGAGTTTGAAAACATCTGAATAGTTCATTGTTTGTTTTATCAGACTTCTTAACAATTGCCCCCTGTGTGTTTATCTGTTTGTATGTGTTCACACAGTGGGCTTACACACTCAAAGTGCTGTGGTTTCCTGTTGGAGATGCCAGGTGCTGTGTTTATTCTGCCTGTAGCCAGGCAACATGTTCCAAACATAGAGCTGGAGAAAGGCCTGCAGAGGTGTGGTAAGTCAGCAAACAGGGACTTTTGCTGCCCTCCCTGGGGCTATTCAAGCTGTTGCACTGCTCTGATCTCTGTTCAAGTTGCCTCTGAAGTTAATGACTTGGAAAATGTCACGCACAACCATACAATTTCCCTATACAGGCAGTCTTAATAAAAACATATAATATGATACTATAAGATTTCATTCTAATGGAATATTATGAAATTTAAGAGCTTATAATCCTGACTTGGTTTCAGCCTTTTCCAGCCAAAATGGATGACAATGCATGGCTAGGTATTGGGGTGACACATATATTTATCTCTCTCTCTCTCTCTCTCTCTCTCTCTCTCTCTCTCTCTCTCTCTCTTTATTTATTTATTTATCTATCTTGTATATTACAGAAAATTATTATTTTTATGTTCCTACATACAAACATGCAAAATACAAGAATATATTTTTTCAATATAGCATTTCATTTTCATTGTTTATTTTAAACAGACATATGCAGAAAGAAAACGGTTTTAAAAAATCAATAAGGTTTAATCAGTTTTCTTATTTGCATGTTTTAAACTTAAGCTTGAAATCATCTATTTACTGTCATATGAACTATTATGAATCATATGGACAAATGCATCTGGAATATAAACACATATCAAAAGGGTTCAAGATACTGCATTATTCTGCACAGTACCAAGTAATGAGAGTAATTTGCTGCAGGAAAGCATGCCACAGACAAGAAGGCCATGCCACTTGACTGTCAGACAATTGTGTTCAAATTGTACTTTGTCACATCATTCACCATTCAAGTACGTGGCACACAAAGTGTTTGCACCTTCTGGATTTATTGCTTCCTTATTTATCACTTCTGTTGACGGTCATTGGGGGAATAACATGGAAGTTACTTTACAGGCACATTATTATTGAGGGTGGATTCAGTGTCACAGTGCAGGCACTTCTTTAGAACACAGATATCATATGACCTCATTGTTAAAACCAAAAAGCAATCATTGCCACTGGCAGGCAGCACAGTACACTTCTAAGTAGTGCACATAATGTGCACAGGTAGTGATAACAACCACAGATGCACATTAAACCTGAACTGCTTTATAAATCTATTTTATCCCCCACTGGGGATGCATATCCTTGGTGAAAGGGGAATAGTGAAGTGGGCGAATCTCAGGGTTTTTTTTTTTTTTCTGCACACAGTATATCTGGAGAACCACACAAGTGTATCATAATCTGGGATTATATTGAGTCTGATTGTCTGCCTATATGTCACACGTACATTTCTTCTTTGAGGGTATAAGGAATCTGTATTTTAAGGCAAATTTACATTTTTACATGTACATACAGTGGAACCAGATCATGGGGTTCTGTATTTTCATGTTCCTCTACTTTTGTTTACGTCTGTGACAGGGTATGAATGTTACTAACATGTTTTTAAAAAAAGTACATAGCTTTATATTTCTGTTGAAAAGTCAATACTAAAAAATGTAATATTGTGATGGCATAGTTATTTTTTTCGGATCTTTTTACCATTCTGCACCCTAGCTGAACGCATATATCTGCTCCCACCCATCTGGTCCCCAAATATGGGGTCAAGCAAGCCGACCTGCCCCATCTGTTTAGTTGCAAGCCTTATAAAGGGGACCCCCTGATTCACCAAAATATTTTAAACAAAATAATAGTGTTTAAAAGTTGAAAATGTTATTTATCCAAAAAAAAAAAGATTGTGGAAAAATGTTGCTGGATTACTGATTTTGTGAAGCAGATTGGTATCTTTGAACAGTAAGATTTGCCTGATATAATTAGGAAGCCCAGTCACTGTTCTTCTTAAACAAAAACCTTTTTTTTTACACTTGGCTGTTTTGCATTGTATTATTGAACCCCTGGTGGCTGAGATTATGCCAAACACCAATACAAATGTATTATTAATATAATTGACTTCCTCTATGACCTGGAGTTATAATGCAATAATAGTGCTGGAAATAGCTAGTTATACAATATTAACCTTATGTCATGAAATACTTTAAAGAAATAATGACTATTCAACAGAAATTGCCAAACTATCCCCTGAGATGCTGCAGATCGTTCCTGGGTAATATTTCAGTCCAGAGAGTACTAAACTGGCAGTATTTTCATGTCCGAGACTGGTTATATTTGGAATATTTCCAGGAAAGTTTTAGGGGATGGTGTGAAGAATCTAAATGCAGTGAAATACATCTTTATTTTTGAGTGTTCACACTCAACTGCAATGTGGCACAGACAGCATTTGGTGGTAGTTTAGTCCAGGTGTTGTGTAGTTGTGTTAGCTGCAGACAACATCTCTTTTGCTACCATGGTGACAGTGAGATGTGTAGACAGACTTCCAATTAATTCAAACCAAATTAACTTGTTAACCATTTAGAATTGTCAGTGGTTTATATGGTAATATATCAAGTCATGTAACATATGGATATGTTACCAGTTACCACTGCACTAAAGCAGACTCAGTTCCAGGACACTATAATTGAGACATCACATTTCAGTTTCCTAACAGTCTACCTGTTGTGCTTGTGTGTGGTATTGTGGAAATTGCTGAAATGGAGTATCTGTTTTACATATTTGATCTTCTATGGCTTTATATCTTCAGTATGTTTTATCAAACTGGTTTTAGTTTTAATATTTTCAAGCTACTGGGTTGTGTTGGGATTCAGGAATGAGGGGCCATTAGTAATTGTCATTTCCAGTTAAAACAGATACAGTACAAACACAAAACAGCATAAACAATACTTATAATTATATATATATATATATATATATATATATATATATATATATATATATATATATATATATATATATATATATATATATATATAATGTATTGAAATAACACATGTGACCTACCTATTGTGCTCATCCTCAAACACTTTCCTTGCCATTCTCTTTCAAGTTGATTGGTGAAATCAGGAAAAGTTAACATTGCATTCTGGTTGAAGTTTGAAAGTTGCAGCTGTCATGGGCCTGTGATGTTTTTGCTTGTTTCTTTCATCTGCTATAATAAAGGGTAACTTTCCACACACTGAACGATATTCTCAAAGTGTTTACTCCACTTTGTAATAGACTCACTGTAATCAATTTAAGTTTGAACCAAAAAACTACCTTAAGTAATTTTTTTTGTGTATGTGCCCAATTATATAACCCCCGATTTTCTCATCAATTTAGAATGTCCAATTATCCCTCCCCCTGCTCCCATCACATCTCATGGTTCCTGGTCATTTTGGCTTAATAAACAGTGTACCGTAACAGTCACTTTGTCATATGGTAGGGAGAACAAGAATAATTGTGACAAAAACAGGTTTCATTCCAAAATCCCAGACTTGTCTTAAAGGCACAGGTACAGATTTTTCTAAATGTTTTGTGGCACTTGACAGGGTGATTTTAAGTATGGTAATATTGATTTAAAATACACTCACAGTTTTAATAAACTGTTACCTGGCAGAATGAATGAATTTAACAATTAGATGTAGTTCTCATCTTTAGATTAAGTAGATTTGTAATGATCCCTTTAAGACCTGTTTAGGGCATATTCCATTAATAAATGTCACTTAAGCCCTGCCCCTTTAGATTGTTCTGGACTGGCAGGTACAGTCCAGCTCAGTCTGAGAGTGAGAGGTTACGGAAGCATCGTAATGATTCTGCTCCCTGATAAGGATGGTGGAGAAGGGTAAAACGACTAATGTGCTGGAACAAGCCTTGTTAGGTTTGGGTTTATCTGCAACATGTGTGCTGTATGAAACAGGAACATATGACGGATTATGTGTAGTTTGTCAACAGTGAAATAAATATTACATGAATGGTGATATACTGTATAGTCAGGCCTACCCTTGCACCTCCACCCACTGAAAAGAGAGAATACCCTCTGATAATTCCATAGGCATAAATATATTTTTTTAGACCAACCAAGTGGCTCAGTGGGGAGCACTGGAGACCTCGAATAGGGGTCTGAAGGAATACTCCAGGGATGGCCTGTCCAGAGAGTGGGTAATTCCTACTTGGTTAGAAAATAATGTCATCAGGGACTAGTACAAGCTACTCAGTCCCATAGCTCTTACTGTTCAGATAAATGCCCCCACAAGCTTGTGCACTATGAGAACAGATATGCAAATATATACCAATATGATTTTGACAAGAGAATTAGATAAAAACAAATTTAAAAAAATCTTGATTATTGAGAAAACCACCCTGCTGTTTACATTAATGAATGTAGGTTATTTTATTCCAGCCTAAGGAACAACACAAGACCACTACTACAGCTGTATCAGAAAAAAAAAAAAAATTGTAGTGCAAGAGGTTTAATTTAAATGATGCATTCATGCTGTTAAGTACTAGAGGATGCCATATGTGTGTGTATATATATATATATATATATATATATATATATATATATATATATATATATATATATATATATATATATATATATATATATATATATATATATATATACACACACACACACATTTGTTTGTGTATAACTTTTGACTTAACTTGTTTAATTTTTTTATTTATTGTAATAAAATTGATTTATTACTCTGCAACAAACCATTGTAGTGCAAAATTTAAATGATGCATTCATGCTGTTAAGTACTAGAGGATGCCATAAAATGTGGTTTATATATATATATATATACTATATATATATATATATATATATATATATATATATATATATATATATATACACACACACAAATTTGTTTGTGTATAACTTTTGACTTAACTTGTTTAATTTTTTATTTATTGTAATAAAATTGATTTATTACTCTGCAACAAACCAGGGTCGCTTGCTCCATGCAGGGCAGTCTTCACGTGTTCCTTCTTACACAAAAAGACAGCACCCCACAGGTAGGTTTTTAAACAGGGCAGGCCTGTGTTCATTTTAAACATAAAACAAAACAAACAAAACCAAAATCTAACTCCTTCCAGGAGTGCTAACTAAACATTTCAGTTCTAAACTATACCAGACAGCTAACCTATTTACCAGACACAAAAACCCATACACTTTTACAAATGGATCAAAACCACTGTCCCATCCTTTTGTTCCAGCTCCCTGGTAGTCTTGCTCTCATAGAGCTTTTATTAGCCCAATTAGCACCAGTTATTCAATTTGGGAACAGCAGCATTCTCACATTTTTTTTGATAGTGACAGGAATTAACCCCATCCCTGCCAAAACACATAAACACCAACACTGTTTACAGGCCGGGCACTTGCACTGCCACATATTCGTATTTGAATTATTTGTACTTTTTTTTAACATAATTGAACTTGTATTTTGAAGACTTTTTACCAAATATATCATTCTCCTTTGCTCAAGACCTCTTGAAAACAGCACTGAAAGAGTATTTGACAATGACACAAAACACAGATTGTACAGCTTTCATCAAAAATGACTGGTCCAGTTCATCCTGCTGGGGTTTTTTTGTGTTTTTTTTTTCTCTTGGAGGTCAAAGCTACTGGCATGGCCATTGCATTAAGAAAATGGGGTTTTGTGTTTCTAGCTTTGGTTGTATTATCTGCACAAAAGCAGATTGCAGAAAATCTGGAATTGGCTGCTGGGGTCCTAGTAATGTCAGGGAGGTAAAAGGTGTTTTCTGTATTCATAGCAGAGCATCAGGTGCAAAATAAATGCATTCTTCCTCTAAGGGATTAAGTGAAAGATAATTTAAGACTGGTAGTTTTAGCACAGTTTATTATGAAACTACTTCAATCTGAAGAATTAGTGAGTGTTGTCCTCTAAAAATAATTGAATCTCAAGTGATGTCTATGTATTGTTTCTCAGCATGACTTAATTCAATGGCATTCACAAATCTCATGCATACCATTTGCTAATTACAAACTTGGAGCGTATGTGCTAAATATGGAATCATAGATTTGTGGGTTTATTTCATTTCTGACAATTTTCCAAGGACGATTCCATCCAATATCTACTGTAAATAATGTTTCAGTCTTTGCACACTATATTAATACATTTTAAAACAGAACTGTTTGTATGATTATAGTGTATGTGTTTAGTGTTTATCCCACAGTTAATAGAGAATCCCACAGTGAAAAGGCTATATGTAAAAATGTATTCAAAATGGACCAGTATTTTTTTTGATCATTACAAGGCATACTAAATGTCATACATCTGCCCCTAAATACACAGTTTATGTGATGCTTTTGTACTTATTAATAACTTTTACCATAGAATATGGCATGATTTGGCAGCAGGGTAACAGTAGATAGTGTTAACAATGATTACGTTTTCATAATTGACTGTTAAATTAGAAACAGAAAGAGGGAAACGAGATTTTGAAGAGTTGGTGCAAACCACATTTCATGTGTCTTTGTTTGACAGTTATAAAAATATCAATTTATAACAAGAATGTTATTACATTTTAAACACAACAGGGTATCATAAAAATGTTTTTCACACAATCAGAGTATGTTGAAGTTCTGGTAAAAGAAATCTCGAAGAAAAGATGGTATTTTAGGGACACATGGAGGGCACATGGTCAAGAGTTTAATATGTGGTTGTCAGATGGGCAGGACAGGACCAGTGTTGGAGTGACAACAGAATAACAAAAAAGAACAGCAGAAGCATACATCTAAAGTGGTGCCAACCTTTAAACATTACAATAAGCTTCACTCAACAAGGCATGTTTTAGCATGAATGAATGGTGGTCTTCAAGGTCAAAATAAATCTAGGAAATAGCATCATTTATAGAATAGGGTACAGTGTAAGTATGCTATTGTCAGTGGTGCAAGTCGGGAATATAATAACAACTGAAATTGACCTTTTCCATAATGCATTTTCTTTACTGTCATTTGTAAAATGTGACAGAAATAATACAGATTAATCATTTACTTTCTTTTGTACTGCTTTTTTTTCAAGAATAGATGAAGCATTAAGGCACAGCAGGAGAGCAAGTTGACATTTGACATGAGTTAACCGTAAAGTCCATTGAATTAATGCACAACCTATAGTGTGGCATCTCCTATTGAAATGAGGATGACAATTTATAGTTATAATATCATATATATTCATATCCACCTACTATTCAATACATATGATACTATTATTTTTATTTGCTGATTTGGATTTTGTTACCTTATTTATGTATGTCTTTTTATGTTTTGTAAATGGAGCAAAACTTTTAGGATGAGATTAAAAAAGTTAACAAGACACAATTCGGGCGAACTATTCAGAAACCTAAACTTAAAAGGAAATACAAAATCAGAGGTCTATTAAAATGGTTGTCAGCAAGGCTTAGGGACAAAGTAGAACCCCATTAAATTTCATATTTGTTTTACTTTGTCCTGGAGAAGTTCTGTGAGTTCAATCGCCATCATTTTATCTGGTTTATGGATTTTGATAAAGCCTGGGGTTACAGGCAAACTCTAAAGTGCTGTCAAAATAATCTAAGGCATGTATGAATGATGTGAAAGAAGGGGGGCGAGTCAGTACACTGATTATAAGTAAGTGAAGGAAAGCAGGACACAACCTTTTATATAACTATGACAATATGTTCCACATATTGTATTAAAAATTTAGAGGAGACTATGGATAAACTGATATGTGCTGGTTGATGTGTCTCACTTATCTAAAGAATGTCCAGTCATCCAGCATTATTATAACTTGGAAGAGAATCAAATCTGAAACTAATAACACGTGAAAGTGAGAATCAGGATTTAAAAATAGGGTTTCCAGATTTCCGGTTTGCATTTGTCATTTCATCAGTTTTGTTAAAATGAAAGCATTTCAGTAAACATTTGCTTCCATTGACAATAAAGAGTTATTAGACTGAATGAAAGACAGACAGAAACCTTTATTTGTATTTGTGTTTTTTTCCCACAGACTTTACAGTACTCAATACATTAATAAAAAAAAGTGAGGAGTAAATAATTGTTTGCTTAAAGGCAACTTTCAAAACATATACGGCAGTTTTAAGATCTCCAACCTATCAGGAGACTTCTGGGCCGCATAGCATGCCTCTCTGCCCATAAAAATGCACAGGGTTCTGTTGAAGCTACATCACATTACTTCAAAAATAATAATAGAAAGCAAAAAGAACCCCCAAATCCTGAATCATTTTCTCTGTTTGCTAAAAATAAAAATAAATAAAAACAGGAACCTATTTCTAAATAAGCAAATGAAATATTATTTAACAATGAATGGATATTTGTATACACACATCTTTATTTATATTGCTTATAAATAAAGACTGCTTAGAAAGACTGTGTATCCCCACACTGGCTTTACCGTGGACATCAGTGTAGTTTTTAATGTCACATATTAGACTAAAGTAATGCTTTAAGCGTTGATAACAGTTATAGAAGACACAAACAGAGATAAAGTCACCTTAACAATTCACACTCAAATGTATGTTTCATGTGTACATTTTCTATCTTATTACCTATAAATGAGAGAGATACTGTAGGGTTTGTGGTCAAATACGAATTGTAGGCCTAAAGCTTGAGAAGGTCAGAAAGTATTCCTAGAATTGAAGTGTGAACTGGAACTGAAAACGACCCGTGAGGAGGGAGAGTTGCATATGTGTCAGTTTAAGAAAACTCACTGTGGATGTTTTTCTTTATTTTCAGTTATCCTATTATACAGCTGTAGTCTATAAGTTATTGTAATGGAAACACAAAAGGCACATGCTACTTCTATTGATTTGCACACATTTTGTTATTTACCAAGGAGGAGAGAAATCAAGACAAAATCATTGTTTCAGTGAAAGAATAAATCAAGATAAAACGAATACTGTGGGTTGTGCATGGCTGGAAGAAATGGAAAGGTTGAGTTATAAGCAGGTTGAGCCAGTCTGGGCAGAAGACTGGAATAGATGGAGGAACTTCTCATGTCTGAAGTTTTACCAAAAGCTGAAGGTGTCTGTCAGGCACAGAGTGACAGGGGAAACTCTGTCAGCTGTACAAAAGAAGACGAGAAAACAATGGGGAATGCACTAAGAAGGAAGTTCAATCTCCTTGTTAAAACTAGGAATCATGATTAATTACATGCATTACTCCCTTTCCATGTATCCCAGTGGAGGTTATTTTTCTAAAGTTAATTCTACTTTTATAGACTTATAAACATAAATCAAGAAGATTGGAGTGAAACAGTAGTATATATTATGACCAGATAAAGTAGAAATCTGAAGGTTAGTCAACTATTGATAACCATGCTGGGATAAAAGGTTTCCTCTGTTTATAACCAGATACAGGGCCAACTGTGAACAATCCAAAAATAATAGATATATGTAGAAAGGTGAGTTACCTCTCCCAATGGGTTGGGGGAAGAATTAATGGATTGAAACTGAAAAAATATGCATCTTTATCCGCCTGCAGACTGGAAGGGATCATTAACAGACATAGCCCCAAAACTATAATTACCTTTCCTAATGTTATTTCATCAGGTTTTCAAAAGAGAAAAACCTGAAAGCAAAGAATGTTCTCAATGTATAAGGAATCAATAGATGGACAGTAAAATGGGAAAATGTCAAATGGGTAGGGGATGATACTGAAGTTGAGAGATAGAATGGTTGATAGGGGAAAGGCAGCTTTGTAATTGAGATGATTTTTTTTCAAATGACCATTCTTTTTTTCTTCATTTATTTATTATTTCATTCAGCACATGTTTGAACTACCATACTTGCTACGTCAACATGACATGACATATGAAGAGAAATGAACAGGCACTTTTTTTTTTTTTACCATGTTTCATTGTAAGCTTTGTTATTAACAATGGAATTCATTTATAACTGACAAATTAATTAATATAAAGTAAACAGTAATTCATGATACTAATCCCCAAACACCAATTCATCATGAACAGGAACAGCGCTATTAATTATCATTGTTATTATTATTATTATTTTTTGGTTTTTGTTTTATAAATTCATATTTACAAGGATGACTTCTGGATTTATAATATTGAATACTGTAGGATGTTTTGCTGAGCATTAGCATAAGAATCAAAATGTATGTAGAATAGGAATTAGGTATTGCAAGATCAATTATTTAAGTGGATCTGATATTGGCCCCTTATCTTTTCAGAGAATGTTAGAAGTGGGCTGCTCATCTTTACTAGTAAGTAATCTGTTCCATGGAGACTGTCATTCAATTTGTATGCTGGTATATTTCAATCACAAAGCTGGCATGAGTGTGAATAGTCACCTAGTGTGATGTACGAGGCAGTTAGAGAATGTGGATAAAGTCGTGCATTGAGAGTAAGAAGTAGTACATTATTACTTGTTATAGAAAGTTGGACTGCTCTTAAATATCTGGACCCTTAATTGCACCAGATAATTTGCTTTATAAATCAAGAATGTGTTATTGGAAATCCCTTGCAATGTGGAAATAGTGAAAAGGCTGAACTATTTTTTTCCCCACTTACTTAAAATTGTTCATACGACGTATGTAACTACAAATATGTGCATCTTTGTGCATAGCATTTTGTCTACTTTTCTGTCCTGACAAAAAGGGGGCATGATACTTTAAAACATGTTTAAGTGCTCTGGAAGATGAAGGATGAAAGTGGAGCTGAATAGGACATTTATTTAATTGTCTCTCAAGCCACTACCAAGCACTGCCAAGGTCAGGTGCTGTACTGAATAGCAATGTAACAACAACATTTTTCAATCACCCCTGTCACTTTCCTTCCCTTTACAAATGTAACTTATTTTCTTTTAGAAGATTGCAAATCTATCTTCAATTTTAATTTTCAATTTTGAAAACAAAGCATCCTCACTTTTCCATTTGTATCCCTTAAGGGGTTGTGATGCTTGAAAGTGTCATTTGCAAATGGAGAAATTATGTGGTTTCTCATGTTGTGTATGTTATTGTATTTGAATGTTCTTAAGAAACTACAGATGAATTTATTTAGCTACTCCTTCATGTGGCTATTGTTTCTTGATTAGTTGTATACAGTTAATACAACCCTCTGGAAATGTCCTTTTTCACTTCAAAATAGGGCCCTATATGTGTTTCCAACACTACATGTGCACTTCCCATAGGCAGTGATCAAACCTACTAGAATATCCGGTCCAAAAATGTGTTAAATACACAGGAATTTACTTATTAATGGACTGTACAACTAAAACCCTCTTTAAGAAAGATAGTAAAAAACAAACAAAAAACACCACAGAGGGATATGGATCTGCTGTGTTAATATATTTTTAGCCCCTTGTGTTAGTTTGACACGCTGCTGTTTATATCATGACAGTGTTGGTTAGGAAAAACAACATTAGTGTTTTTTTCGCCATTGATTCCATTCTCTCTCTCTCTCTCTCTCTCTCTCTCTCTCTCTCTCTCTCTCTCTCTCTCTCTCTCTCTCTCTCTCTCTCTCTCTCTCCATGGCCTGGGGGAACAGTTGGCTTTCTGAATGCACTTCCCCTTTTGTGAACACACATTGATTGCCTCTCCACTCTCCAAAGCAAGCCAGCATGGGGTGTAGGCAGCCTGCTTTTGCTGTTATTGCTCACACTCTTTCAGTGAAATAAAAAAGAGGGGAAAAAAAGCAAATCATCTAGGGGCTCTTTCCACTTCCAGAAATTGTCCCATGGCAGCCAAATGCATCTGCTTTCGCGCTGCTCTAAAGAGAATCAATAGTGCTTTAACTGATTTCCCTGATGTCTAGTTGTCAAATGGTACACTGCTGCCTTTCTTCCTTTCTATTAGCTCATCCTCCTCCCTATCCTTCCTTGCTGTCTCTCTCTCTCTGTCTATCTCCTTTCCAACAGTCTGTTGGTTAAGCACCTTTTTTTCTGTTTTTTATTTCTGTCTGTTTGTTGTAACTGGCAATGGTTTACAAATGACTGCAGGCCGGCTCCTTTTTTTTACAATTCCATGCTACAAAAAAGCATAGAGGCTGGTCCTTTTTTCTTTTAGTATTTTTGTTTGTTTCAGTGTTTATGAAGACCTCACAGTTTGACCTCATCAGCACTCTCTATCTTGGTGGTTTAAGAGCTTGCACCCGAACAGTGTGGATTTGAGATGTCCCGAAGATGTTAACATGTCTTTAAATTCATCAGCCACCAGGGGGAGTTCACCATATTTTACCCTATTTAATCAAAGGTTGTCTGTTCAGTGTAATCATTCCCTCACATCACTGTTCCTGCTAGAATTCCCTTTTATGGGGTTTCAAGAATAGGTAAGGATGCTTGCAAACATGTAGGTAATACATATATTTCAATGTTCAATTCCATTTATTAACCATAGGGGGCAGGTACCTCAGGGAAGTGGATTGTGATTTATTTTCTTTTGTTCTCTTAATGTCCCTTGTTCCATTTAGGCATTGAGAAGTGGAATAGCTTCTTTTCACACAATGTCATTGTGAATTGACCCAGGTATAGAGAAAACATAAACCTTTTTTTTTTTTTTTTAAACAGCCACTGTTTTATACTGTAAATATTTAGTTTGTTAACGCAGGGTACAGAAACGACACACAAGGAGAGTGACTATTTGATCACAGCAATATGTTGATAAAATAAAGTGGTGGATTTTGTATTGGGCAAATAGAGATGTACAATGTTTTTACTCTCCAAGATCCTGTATTTAAAGGAATACTTATTTTCTAATTATAATTTGTAGACGTTCCCTTAATCCCTTTAACAGCACTGAAGATGCTGTCGGCTCTTTAGCAAACTTTTCACAAGTAATTCAATGTTGGATTGATTTTATTGCTCAGTGTTTGTAATAAGTAGTTTTTATTGTAGCAGCTCTCTGCCTGTTCCAAAGCATGTTCAAGTTACCTAAATAATGCACAATCATCACCTTTAAAAAACATAATTTTGCATTTCATATATAAAGTATATACAAAAACATAATTTACTGGGTGTATGTCAAGAATGTGTTCCTGTAACTGGAAATAAAAGTCATATACATATTTGACGTTGTCTAGATTTTGACATTTACCTTTGCATAATAAAATATGGCAAATGCATAATTATGTATCAACATACCTGTTGAAATGAAACTTTTCAATAAAATCATGTCGATATGACAACATTTAGGCATTTTTAACTTAAACATTTTGCATTACCCATGGCTACGGCTATAGATGAACTGATCACTGAAATTTACAATGGAATAAATGCATATAAACAGGGTTTAAGTAAGATCCAACTTTAACCCTTAATCATTACTACAATTATAATGAATTGCACTGAACTACCAATTGACAGAGTTAATGATGTACAAACTAGAAAAAGTGTGCTATTCAAAGTAAAATGACATGATAAGGCTTTTGGGAAAATGAAAGAAGACTTTGATGTATCACAAACAATCAAAAATGTGCCCTAAAATGACTAAAGTCATCCATTAATAATACATTTTGTGACCGACACATTGATGAATAATAGAACCCAGTATTCCCAGATTTCTCCTAAAACCAGAAGACTTCCAGAACTGGCCCTGTCACGTGCTTACACATGTTTCAATCAATGAATCCACCAAATAATCATGGATTCTTCATAGACTGATTTCATTGAAATCAGGGACCTGTGTCCAGCTACAGTGACTATACAGGCGATGACAATATATTACAACACTGTTGCTCGATCGCAATCTTAGAGGGCCACTCCAGGCCTGGATAAAATCAGTTAATGGCACCACCATTGCTGTATTTTATAGTGGCTATGGCGCTGCCATAAGTTTTATTTTGATCCAGGTTTAATAGTGATACAATTCTATAATTTCCTACTTAAGGACTCAGGTAGGAGTTTAATTGGTTTTAGAACAAACAATGGTTGGCAAAAAAGCTGTACTAGAAGGGACAACTGAACTGGAAGTGTCCACCATTTTACAAAAGACCAACAAACACTCATCCTTTACACAGTTTGAATGGTTTGTATGTAATAACTCGGTTGTATGCTAATTATATTTCAGACAACTCTAATGGCACCAACTAAGTTTTGACTTTATGCTGACTGCTACCTGTTAGTTCATACAGTGTTTGCAGAGCTGTGATTGTCATTTACATTCCCCACTAGGTATAAGAAATAATGAACCTGTCCTTTTATCAGTAAAGTTGAAAGTGACTTTGTGTGTTCTAAATATTCTATAAAAATAACATTCTATCGCTCAGAAGAGCTTGTTTCTGTGCGGTTACCATACTTTTCTCAAGAGTGCTTTGAAAAAACATACAATAAAAAAAAAAACATACAATAAAAGTCTACTTGTTTTAGTATTCATTCATGTTTGTTAAATCCCCCTAAATGAGTGATTACACATCATTTGGAGTCAGCTCTTGTTTACTGACATCTACTTTATTGAAAACATTTTGTTATTTGTCTTTTTAGCCTAAAGGGGAGAAAAAGCAGAAAGCAATAAGTGTTCTAAAGCTAGAATTCATTTTTAATTTAAACTATGAATATTGTAATAGGTCAACATTCCAACAGCAACTTACTCCCAATACACAAACAAAACACTGTTTCAATGCAATACATTTTGGGCTGTTTACTAGGCTGGGACTGAAAACGGCAGTGAAATAAACGTTTTTGAGATTTCATATCCTTTACATAGGTGTGACAAATATGAAATATTGCTTGATTGCCACCCATGCCTAATACTATGGCAAATAATAGGTATGTAGTTTATTCAGAGGCCAGCTAGGCTTTGAAATACATACAGCTAATATTTGTTATTTACTAAGAAAACCCAGGGCATTTGGAAATAATTATTTTAGATTTTTAAAAGATACAGAAGTTCAGATCAATACATTCAAATACATCAACCTTATTAGCTGAGAAGATATAACGACTAGTAAAAAAAAAGATTAGTAAAATCATTTTCGCCAAACTTCCCTTTTATCTTTAATACAAGAGTGTCCCCCACTCTCCAAACATTTTCCACCTGTACCACCTAATGGTCACTGACATGCAAAATCTTATTTCCAGGTTTTGGGGCTGGAGAATTGAGGATCTGTTTGAAACAACCCAGAGCAGGGGGATGTATCCTTATTTTTTGCGCTATACTGGCTCCTATCCAGAGGGGTCGTGTGTTTTCAATGTATAACATTTTGCATTTCATTTCCAAGAAATGTTAGAATATGACTTTTAAAATAATTTAGGGGATTAACCCATTGCAAGGCAGCAGCGGCCGGAAGAAGGTAACATTTACTTGCATTTTTATGTAACTGTCAGAAAGATTTATTGACCACCTATTGCCCTGGCCCTTGAGTTCTGCAAGTTTTTATTTTGTTTTACGATTACATTAAATTCTCTCACTAAAAACTTGAGGGAATACACAATGCTGACAGACACCAACTTACCCTAAGAGTATCCCTCCCAGACTGCATATTTTACTGTCAATTAACTTCAAATAATTACATTACGGTACACAATCATTCTATGGTTTCAAGAGATGGGCTGTGTGGTCTGGTGGTTAAGGAAAAGGGCTTGCAACCAGGAGGTCCCTGGTTCAAATCCTGACTCAGCCAGTAACTCACTGAGTGACCTTGAGCAAGTCACTAAACCTCCTTGTGTTCTGACTTCTGGGTGAGATGTTATTGTAAGTGACTGAAGCTGATGCATATTTAACACACCTTAGTTTTGTAAGTTTCCTTGGATAAAGGCATCTGCTAGATAAATAAATGTGACCTGTTATGTTGTAACTGTTTAGACTATTTTGAATTAAAAAAATGTGTTTGAATATCTGTTATAATAACATTCTACAATATTTATATTGATATATTCACTTACACACAGAAGTCTTCTAAGTAATGAGATAGTTGGGGAAGTAATCAGAGTCTCATTTATTGTGTACATTTTTATTTGGGCCACATGGGCAAGGAAAGCTTCAGGAAGCACAAGGCTGTTTGTTTCTGTTAGCAGATTCTATAGAGCCTTGTCCCCAACAAACATGGCGCATCTGTAAAAGCCAAAGGCTCACTTAAATTTGGATCAATATGTCACACTTACATTTTTTCTACATATCTGGAAAACCGCTTATCCAATTGAAACATGGTATTAACATTATTTAGAATACGTTATTGAAAGTATCAGATTCGGGAGATATATGCCTGTTCATCCATCCGTCTATATATCCACATTTACATTGTGGCATATGTCTATGACATATATCTGAAGAATCACTATTCCATACATTCTGTTGTTATATGTTACGGTAACTCACATTTTGAATTTACAGCAGGGGATGTAGGTAACTGACATACTGGTTGTCTCAGTAATAGTTATCCAATATACTCTAAAATAAAAATAGAACTTGCACACTTTGGACTTTATCCATAAGGTATTCATTAATTTAAATATCAAACGTGTATTGATGTAATGATGTACACATTTTCTTTTGGTTTACTGTTTTTTATATAAATTTTAATTTTAATTTTTCCCCTGATTTTCTCCCAATTTGGAATGCCCAATGTGGGAGGTTAGTTATTGGCATCAGTAGGGCAGGTAAATGGGGCAGCAACACAGTGAGACAGGGACTGCTGGTCCTCTCTGTGCCACTGCCATAGGAATAAAGATAGGGTGCTCTTTTTGTAAACTAATGTCAAGTTCTTACATTAGTTTTAGATTTGGTATTGTACAATTTTGAAATCTGTACTGTCAATTGAAAATGTCAATATCAATCTCTTTAGTTTAGTTTCTATAAATCCAGGGAAAGAATCAATTAAGTTCAATGATGTATTTGTTTAATAGTTTCATTATAATATAAGAAACGATTGACTTGTGTGGCTGGTGATGTAATCCTCCAGATTTATCCCTGCCAGCTCAGATAACTGTTTAGTGTCCTTCCAATGGTGAGCTCTGAAAACGAGCCCAGTACATTAGTGTCAGAAACCTTACAAGAAAAAGCTAAACACATCATGTTAAAGTTTTGAAATTGCTGCATGTCCTAGATTACTCTACCTAAGCACTATGATGCTTAATTTAAATTTGGGGTAGTCCCAGGTAAAGTAATTATATTTTCTTTAAATTTCAGATTTGTTGTAGAACATACTATAAGTAAAGCAGTAAAAACTGTCTTTGTATGTCGAGTATATAGATTATTCTAAATAAACACTATTTAATGCTGCAATGATATCATTTTTTGGAAATAATGCCCCAGAAAAGTGAATTTGCTTTTATTCAAAACAAATTTTGGAAAACACTGTCCAAATTTCTGTAATATATTTTTTTGTAATAAACCTATCAAAACTTTATTGTGATTCATATTTTGCATTGTATTTTCACATATTTAATAGACCAGGGCACAGTTTGTATATGTTGGTTTTGTTCCTCCCACATCAGTGCCCTGTGACACATGTGCATTGTGTGTGGAGCTTATAAAACTCATTTTCAAGAGAAGAGATATTTTGGATTTGTCATTCATTGGTAATGTGATAAGCCTGACAGTCTGTCACTGATTCTGAGGATCACGCTGCTGAAGATGCACATCTCTGAAATAAATAGATACCCAATGTTGTTCAGACTGGTTTATATCCATTGCAGAACAAATCACAAAACACAGTGTAATGACACATGTCAATCAGGTTACAGAAAATAAAAACATGGATTAACCCATCACTAGGCCCTAGGCAAGCACACACTTGCGGGCCCTCTACCCCTGAACAAACAGCCACACACACATATACATACAAACATACATATATATATATATATATATATATATATATATATATATATATATATATATATACACACACACACACCTCTATATACATTATAAGCCTTTATAACTAGTGCTCCACCCTTTTACAACAGCTATAATTCTCAGTTTGAAGTTATTATGAACGACTGAATGAATCTGACAGAAAATTAAACTGTAGGGGGTGTGCTAAATACATTTCAGAATAAAACCAGAAAAAAACTGGCCTGCGTTAAATCCTGTAGCACAGCTCGACAATGACTTTTAACCCCTTAAATACACTGCTACTTAGTCAACTATAATACATACATTGACATGTGTGCCATGTTCACCAGCTGTTATGACCCGGAAATCAGTGTTGGGTTGTGCAAAAAAGAAATGAATATTGCTTAGGATCTGCCCCTCTATAAATATCCACAGAGAAATTAGCAGCCCGATGTTATTTAACCCATTAAATACAAAGCCAATCATTCATTTTGGAGCAGATCAAAGTCTGAATAAGAAACAGTGAATAAGAAAGAAGCGAAAAAGAAGCCAATTTCAGCCTCGTCTTGATGATTCCACGTTGACACTTCTGCATTTTTTCAAAGACCGCTGGATGTGAACACTTGATGTTTCTGAACTGTATTTACATGTAATACAATGAAAATGTGTTTTAAATAAAAAATAAAAAAAGTTGTATAAGGTTACTTTAATCAAGGTACTCTATATATAGAAAATCAGTGGTGTTAAATGTGCTATTTAATTATGCCACACAAGTAGAAACTTTGGCCAGATTTAAGTCTACATTAAAGGCTTATCTATTTGCTTAGGCTTTTTTGTGGTGATTAGTACTTGTGTATATTGCAATGATTAACTGGCTCGCCCTTCTTCTACAATATGAACATTGTATGACTGATTGTGGTCTCATTCTTAAACAGTTTTACTTTATAAAATGTTATTATTATTATTATTATTATTATTATTATTATTATTATTATTATTATTATTATTATTTGCTGTATGGTATGGCACAGTTATTGTATATGTTTTAAAATTAGATTTCTTACATTGGTATATTATTTACAGTACAGTGATTTTGGATTGTAAAAGAAGTTAGGGATAATTAATTAATTCATTTTCCAATGCCATAAATGCATGCATTAGGAGGTTCGGTTTAACATAGAAAAATACAATTACTTTTTTAAATATGATAAAACTTTCAACATGTTTTAAACCTCGTGTGACAGGACAGAGGCCCTGCACCAGTAAAAATATGTTTTTTGTGGCTGCCAGCCATCTTGGCTCAATAGTGGTCAAACAGCCTGGAGCCAAGATGGCCACCATTTGCACAGCCACACCGTTTTAATTGGGTTAATTAGAAAAGTGTGGAGTGTGGCACAGTGATAATTGATTTTGTGTAAACCCTTTGTTTTGGGAATAAATAAAAGTGTATGGAAGCACTGAACTGCAGTATTCAGAGTCTGGGTTTGCTAGTTTTGCTGCTGCCCTTGGGACTGCTACACCATAATCACTATTGGCTGATTTCACAGACCCAATTATCAGTATGGACTAGCTAAGTGCTAATCTGGATCTCTGAAACCAAAAATAATTGAAATGGTATAAGTATTATTTTACTTTTTTTTTTTTTTTTAAATTGATTAATCCAGTTTAATTATGTGAAAACTAATCCAAATATGACTAGTCATCAGCCTCTAAACTTTTTAAAGACACAAAATAAAATCTTTTTATACACAGTTCATGGGTTCATGCACCTTTTTTTCTTGGATTTTTAAAAAGATATACCTAAACAAAAACAAATAATTTGATTTACTTCCAACCTTTTCTCCCCAACCCCAACCCCAACCCCCAACCCCAACCCCCAACCCCCAACCCCAGAAATATGTCGGTGTGTTTCCAAAAGCAGGCAGGCCTGGCTTCCTAGATAACTGGGAACAGGCAGAAATCAATACTGGCTGTCACCTTTCAGCAGGACAAATGCTGGGCTATTGTACCCAATGACTGTCCCTTCCCTTGACTTATGCGGCCAATAGGTTAGGCATACAGAAAGACATATGATCAAATGCATAGTCCTGGAATGGACCTGATACCTCCAGTAACCTCGGTGATCATTGTGGTTGTGTGTGAGTTGCTAGCTCTGACCTGTGCCTATCATATGAATGTGGTTTAATCAGGTTCTAAAGCTATTCTCCTGGGTCTGTCCAGGTGCCTGTAATCTATTGGCCCATGCCTGCACAACCCTTTAACCAATCCTCCTAATCTCCTGGTATATTATTATTATTATTATTATTATTATTATTATTATTATTATTATTATTATTATTATTTATTTATTTATTTATTTTTTATTATTATTTGGTAAAATCTCCAGGAATCTTAATTTTCTTATACACCAGAAACCGTACCTACACTATCATAAAGAGAGAGAGAAAAAAATTGGATTCCTGAAAGCAAAGAAATATAGGTGACTAGATTGTCTGATTGTTGTAAGCCAACACCACGGTGTGTTAGGTTGAACAGAAAGTATTCATGTCCAATAAATTAGTTAGCTTCTATGACTGGTATGACTGAATGAAGCTTCGGTATACTGCACGATGCACCCTCTCTGAGCAGTTCAGTTCAGTGCATTACTGAAGTCTCAGTACGGTGTAGTTGTGTCTCGACACTGCTGGCACAGTCATTGTTCCCTGACGTCACTGTTCAGCCAGCCCTGCTGCTGTTTCTGCTTGCTGCTGCCGCTGCTTCTCTCAAACATGTCTTTGTTATTCAGAGCTTTCCATCTGAGACTGGCAAAATGCAAAACATGGAGTCCAGGATTAAACTACAGAACACGGAACAGGGAACACAACGGAAAAGGGTATAGATCAGGGGGGATATAGTTAAAAAAAGACGACCTGAAGCTTTTATTTTGTTCAAATATACCGTGTTTAATATTGAAATATAACGAGAATTGGAGTTTAAATGGACATTAAAATCATTTCCTGGAGTATTAAGAATGTTCATAAACTTATTTTTGGTCGTTTTAATGAATACCTGGACGGCAGTGGGACGTTAAAACTGCTTGAAAGCATCAAGCAAGCTTTCAATTCCTTTAGATAATTGTGTATTTTTTTTTTTATTTTTTTTTTGTAAAATTCATATAACTTGTGTTACACATAAATAAATAAGCAAACAAACAAATAAACAAAACAAACAAATACCGGTGCATACATAATAATAATAATAATAATAATAATAATAATAATAATAATAATAATAATAATAATAAATAACGGCGTTGGACATTTCTGTCGTCAGTGACATCTTTACGACTATTTTTTTTATTTCTGTGCTTGCAAAATAATAAAGACGTGGAACGTTAGGATGAGGAAAGGCAAATTAATTTCATTTTTAAAATAACAATATTTTATATTTAAATGTGTTCAAATGATAGATTTAACAGCTAAAACAATTCTTTAAAAGTATTTAGGTGTCCGGTACTGCCTAAGAAGATTGTATTTTATATAAGTATAATTCAGTTTTTACATAGTTCAATAAAAACGGGATTTGTTAATGTTAAGCACTTTATTTATTTATTTATTTTACCCGGACTGTATTTTATTTTTAAATATAAGAAAGAGAAAACAAAAATACACAAAATAACAGTACATATTTTAAATTATTTTGTGATTTGTTAATCTTATAAATACTATGTTTGTTGGCCATACTTATTTAGCACAAAACTAATGTATGCGTAAATTTAGACGCGCGATCTATGCCGGTAATTTATACTTGATATTTTTTATGCAGAAGTAACTGTTAAATAATTAAGATGAAATACTTTTAACAACGACTGTATTCCAAAAAGATGGCGCTCCCTTTTTACACAGAAATCTGGGACAGATTTTCCCAGCAGCCACTAAGCATGGCCCTTTGGTAATAGAATAGCCAATGTAATTTGACACTTCAACTTGCTCTGCTCTGCTAGTTGATTCAGTTACTCACCCACTAACGTTTAGCTGCTTTTCTCTCTGTGAGGGAAAAAAGAAGATATTTTAAACGATCGGAAAAATTATTAGGAATTTCTTTACCTTTGCCTGTCTCTGATCCGTAAGTAAGTTCCATGTCTATTTACGTATCATGTTTCACACCTCTTGTGACTGGGGAAGGTTTTGTGTCTAATGAGGTTCTTGGAGAAACAATGGAGTAACCAGTTAAATAAACATTGTATGCAAGAGATATGCACAGGCTTTATAAGAGACAGGTTGTTTCTGTTGTTTGCTAGTAAAACAGGGTCCAGTTGGTACCAGGCACTATAGATTCTCAGCGGTGTGTGGTTTATTGTGTAGCTTTGGGAATAAATCAAGACGCTCAAAGTGTGTGGCTTGAGGTGGGTTCAGGTCACTTTTTGAGAGATATCCTATGTTAGTAAACGAGGGGCATATGCGTCTTGGGCACTGCTGTTTTTCATGCTAAAAATAATTAATAAAACGTAAATAATGTATTTCTACTGAACACACAGTCATGATACTACTCTTTAATCGGATCATTTATACGTTATAGCAAATTTGCTGTTTTGTTTTTTATTCTAAAAAAATGTAATTACCACCAACATCGCGCAGCGCTAGTACAACCTTTGGAGAAAGTGCTACATTTGTAGTTATTGGAGAAACCATAACAAAAGCGTATTGTGTATTTATTTATTTATTATTATTTTTTAAACTGTCTCCGTAAATTCTTGATGTCTGGATCGAAAGCCAGTTGGGACTAGGGCCTCTCGCGCAGGGCTGGAGCATGAATCAGACTCTCTTTCACTACTGTACATCTGTCCAGGAAGCCAAGGCTAACAGCCAGTTGAAAAAAGGAGACAGACTGAAAGTAGCCTGCTCTGCTTTCTAACTATTGTCAGAGAGAGAAAAAAGGGAGGGAATACTTTTCACAGAAGCACAAGCTAAGCAGCAATTGATTTGGGGAGTTAGGGGTAGAAAAGGAAAACTACTGGCTTAATGAGACACTTCACATATGTAAACAGCAGAAAATAAAAATATAGGTTGCTTTTTTTGGAGGGGGGGGCGGGGGGCGGGTTACAGTCTTATATTTATAAGAAAGAAAAAGGAAACCCGCACGCTTATTTGATTTTAGCAACTGCATACATTTGCTTTAAATAAAAACCGATGCATTCAGTCAGTGTCTTGCATAAAGAACTGAAATGTATGTTATATTTAAGAGTATTTTTATTGTGTATCTTACACGTACTGTACTTGGTTGGTATAATGTTATGTTATGTTATGTTCTTCCTGCTTGATATTCCTCAGTAATTGTGCATTGAACTGGTATTTATTTGGGAATGCCTTCACTTTTAAACTGAGCTGCAATGGAGTAATTTAGTGGACTATTTTTCAACATGGTTTAAGATTTACTGTGTGAATGAAAATATTAGTTGTTGGAATCTATGCTTGTTAAAAGGGGTGACTATATACTATATTTTGTTCTTACCTTTGTTATTTAGCCCTGATTATTCAAAAAACTGTTTAAAGAGATGGTTCTGTCAACTATATTTACATATGGGTGTATTGCAAACTAACTGTTAGTATTTAGTACCAGCACGTCTTCAAATGTTAATACAAGTACACACATTTGACTGACCTGAAATGCAGTGTCTATAGAGATGGGACACAAGGGGATATTTGTTGCATTTCTTAAGTTGATGTTTTTGTGCTTTACTTGAAATGGCTCAATGACTGTACCAGTGCCAAAGGAACTGGTCTTTTCCATTTTCTTCAAACAGGTCTGTGTGAAGTTGGGGTTCTGACGGCCTTTTCAATGCATTGACATGAGAGTGGAGGATTTAACTTGGCAGCTCAAACTAATGCTCCATAAAAGGTTTCCTATGAGACTGAGTGCAAGTGTGTGCAAGGGGAGATGAATGACCTGTTTTTTTCTTTTTTTTTCTTGGGGTGCTGTTGCTGAGTGAGCTTGTGGTTCAACATGAATTGTTGCATTAGGCTTTTTGATAGAGCTTTGTGGAAATGTGTTGAGTTCAGAAGATTTACAGTATGTAGATAACTGGCCATTTGGTAATAAATAACAATACAACACTGTTTATCTTGTTCATTTTACCAGTGGGCAAAATTATGTTATTTTAAGAGACTGTTTGGTGTGTTGCTTTACTGCCCAAACCTTTTATTACAAGAAAGAAAACAAATACTCTAGCAAGGGAGGCTGAGACCAGTGTCCTGTAAGCAGTCTGTTTTCCATGTTGCACTTGGGTGAGTTTGCAGTGTAGAGGAGTTGGGTGAATTTGCTGTGCAGAGGAGTTAATTTTCTACCCTGCTTCTTAGAGGGGCCCCACTTTGAGCTTCTGAATTACCAGGGGCAGAAGCACTGCATGACCTTCTTCTATTCAAGTTGAGGATGTTGAAACACCAGCCGTCAAACAAAAGACACATTGAAACTGAGATGTGCAATAGAGCACGTGTGGCCAAGACCAGAGAAGCGCATTTGTTAGCAGTGTTTTCCACAAACTGAGGAAAACAGGAAAAGTAAAGAGTGGTCATATCTCTTTCAAGATATGCTAAGCTTCTTAAATTAACTTGTGCATCTCTCTCTCTCTCCCTCTCTCTCACCACTGTTCAGATGCATTGCTTATGGCTTAACAACTGCGACAATTACAACAGTTGATGACACTGTGTTTTGCATCAATAATATCTTATGTTTATTTTCCAAAATTACATTTATTTCCAGTTTCTCTTTTTTAAGGGTAGGTTATTTTGGCATGATATTTCTTGTAATAAGTGTCTGTTTTGAATTTGAGGATTATATTTAAAGCTGTGCTAATGGAACAAACATTAATTGGGTGGAGGTGTTGTTATTTCTCTGTATTTTCATCGGAACTCATTTTTTAAATCCACATCAGGTGTATATAAATGATACAATAATATTCTGCATTTTATAGTTGGCATAAGTTAACATCACTTCATTTTAATGGTAAACCACTGCAATGACTTTCCTCTGAAAACTAAATTTAAAAAAAAATATGACAATTTTTTTTAAGTTAATTTGAAAAAGAGGAACAACAAGTTATAAAATTCAGACAGGTCTGTTACACTTTAGATGGCACATTGAGGTTTGAAACTTCACGATGGTTGAATCGTTTGACTTGTTTAGTAACAATTAAGATGCCTGGTATTTTTGAAAAAAAAAATCCTTTTTCTAAGCAGGTAGTGTCGTACGAGTCTTGATCAGTGTTCTGCAGCTATGCCACTCAAAGCAATTCCAGCTGAAGCAGAGAGCAAGCGGTTAAAGAATCGCAGAATGATAAGCCTATCAGTCAACATGTATAAACCAAAGTTAACCACTATTCTCAGCTTCTGGGAGGAGTGGGTCCTGTAAGTGGTTTTCATGGGTTGAGGTTATTTACAGCGTTCTTTTTACCCTTCAAGGTTTATTGCTAAAGTCATATTCTTTTATAGGGACAAACCATGAACAAGAAATTTGGTAGCATGCTAGAAAAATTATGGTAAAGTGTTGCTGATCTACTTTTTTTTAACCTGAAAGGTACCATTCCTAAGTACAGAACCTTGGTTTAACTTACCATTTAAATCATAGCAGCTTAAACAGTGTAACCCCACACTTCCCCTAAAACCAGACTTGGGCAATGTTTAAGTTCAGCCCCAAAGAGGAAATTGCTTCCTACTGAGTCACCAGCAGCACTTCCTATAGCACCTGGTGTTCTTTGGTCTCTGATCCATATACTCACAAGGTCCAACTGTGCTTTAATATTAACATAGAAACCTACAGTGATTTTATTTGAGCATTAGCTTTTCACCTGAAGGATTTTTTTAGAAACCTGTTGTTGTTGTTGGAAACAAACTATACAACATCAACTTAAGCAAAGTAAGATAAGATTAAGGCTGGGGCGATGCCTAATTTTTCAATATCGATATATCATTGTCCAAAAAAGCAGATGCATAGATTTATCGACGTTATGAAAAGGTAGGAAAAAAAAAAACACAGTAATACATCTGCCCAGCATTACTGAATACCTGCTCACTAGGGACTGACGTTGTCAGGATGCTTAATACTTCTGACCAAAGATACAGCTTTTGGAACGATCTTGGTTGTTTTTCTTCATTTTTACGCCGGGGTAGTTCAGATGTGGATTTTGTTTGAAGTTTTATAGGGTGCCATCTCATTAAATGGTCACGCAGATTATTTGTGTTACCGGAGTATCCCAAACATTTTACTTTCTCGCCGTCTTACTTTAGAAAAGAATTGCCAAACATCGGAAGGCATTGTATTTACAGCTTGTCGATACAATATTTGTAATTCTAGCACAACGCTGTTAACTTGCTCTGTTACTTTAAAGAGTCCTGCACAGGTCCAATCCCATCAGTAAACACTCACAGGTGGCTGGGCTGGGGGGAAGGAGGTGAGCTCAATCACTTGACTATCGATAGACTATCGATAGTTGTCCAATGAATACATTGATAAATCGATGCATCGCCTCAGCCTTAGATAAAATTGTACTATTTTAACTCTGAAAGAAAAAAATGTGACTAATTCAGTAGGGAGACCAAGTCTTTAAAGATAGCTTAAATTGTTATAAATGTATTTGTTAGTTCTGAAGACAACTGATCATTTAGAGGCAAAACCCCTTTATTAGCGGATTATTTAATGTATAAACCACGACGGGTCATGCGGTTCCCATGATATATACCATGCCTGGGGTGGTGATAAGGACTTTAACCACCCCAGAAGTGGTATATATCATCGAAACTGCACGGCCTAAAGTGGTTTATACTGCATATAACAAATGACTACCGGTCATTTGTGGGAAGAAAAATAATTAAAATAATTAAAAAACATTTAAATTAAGACAAAACCAGAAACTTTTATTGTGTATACTGTACATCAGAAGTGTAATATAGTCCCATATTTAATTAAATTAAATTAATTGTTCCCTTATTAAAAATAAATTGCACATGTTTGTTTATTGTGAATTTCTGCATCGAAAGTGCTATCTCACTAGAAACTAGAGGACTGAGCACAAGCTGTGATGATGGGCGGAGTTTCAAATGACACTAAGGAAGTAAGGGGAGCAGCTGCGATGGAGACTGAAGCTGGATCTTGAAGTGAGTTTGTGAACTCGTTATATGTGAGGCACACATATTCTAGTATGTTTTCATCCTTTTGGATCTCAAAATATGATTTTGTTAGTTATCAGACACCCTGGCGTCCAAGTTGTGCTAGATTAAGGTGACGATCGAACCATACTTTACGCACCAATCCGACCGTGGTGTCGGGACAGTGCCTCACTTTTCCGCAGACACTTCAAATCCAGGCCGGTAATTCGGGGGGTGGTGTCTGGCCTTGTCTAAGAGTCTGCCTGCTTTTCTAAGAGTTTTCCTGACTGACAGGAATACATTATTGCTGGTTTTAAACTCGCTGTCAGCAGAGATGTTAAAATATCTATTTAGTCCAGCTCAGCTTTATAAAACTGGAGACTGAATAATGGTCCCCAGTTGAACTTCTTGCACTGGCATAAAATTCCATTGATGTTGTTGAGATTTTTTGGCCTTATTTCCATAAAAGAATGTCCATCTTTTTTTCTTTAAGTACATTAACCAGCCCATGCTGTAGTTTTTTGTGTTTTTTTTTCAATCTTTGTTTTCTTCTATTTCATTTAGCTGTTCCTCATCTACTGTTATGTGTCTATTCTTGCTGGTGCACTTATTTTATTTATTTATTTTTTTCAGGTGGACTGCTGTTTTCACTCTGAAAGTTGGTGTTGTACCAGTTATCTGGAGTTTCATCCCCAAATATATAAAAGGAAATAGGTGAAATGCCACACAACAAATAAAATGGCAGTTTGTCATGAAATTTATTATGTAGTGGTGCGTAGTGATTTATTCAGTGTGAAGCGGCTCAGATTAGATTCTTCCATTCTCTTGTTACCTGAATAACAATGTGTACCACACTGTGTTTTAAATGCAGTTTGTGTTTAAAACAAGTGTCAATTAGACATCATTTTTTGTGAAAAATGTCAGTTTTAGAAAATAGTGTTTGTATCCCCCCCCCAAAAAAAGGAAAAAGAAAGGCATTGTTTTCAATAGGCTACTAAATGAAATTCTAAGCGATTAATCTTGTTCTGTAGAAAATATGTCATTAAATAATAATAATTCTTCTACTCTAGAGTGGTTTTGTTTTTTTTGTAGAGAGATGTGGTCTGTTTTTAGCTTCACTTAAAGAAGTGAATTTTAATCTAGATGATCCTTGGGGACTTCCTGGAGTGATGCATTTGTAATCTTACTCCATCACGTTCGTCTTAGTGTTGTCTTTTTGTTTAAAAGCATCTGTGGTCCCCAGACTGACAATGGGACCACAGGAGTGAAGGGGCTAGTTGTTTACAATAGGTGTCTAACTCTGGCTTGCTGTTCTGATGCAAGCCTTCCTTGGCTCTAAACCTTAAGGCACGCTGTGAGGCCCTCAGTGTCTCAAGTTTATGCATGTTTGATTTGACATTCTTTGAAAATGTACGCAAAAGATGTTGTGATTGTGTCTCAGTTATACAGGTAATGTAAGCTTTGATTCATAATCTGCACTACTGTACACAAAGCAGCTCAGTAGAGATTCGGTAGTTAGACTAGTAACCTTTGTTTCTGTATAGGAACTTAAAGATCTGTTTTTAAGTGTTATTTTGTTGCCTAGTAGCTCTACAGTGCAACGATATTCCAAAATATAGCAGAAATTTTGCCACTTAGTTTGTTTCCTTGTAAGGGTGGATCAAAAAGTTTCTTCTCTCTTTGTTGCGCTGTTGAACACAGACTTAAATGGGCCCGAGCTGTAATTTTATTTTTTGCTTTCCTTCCATTACTAGGTATCAATGTAACATAATTGTGGCATTTTAGCTAAAATCAAATGACACAGATAACTATTACAGAACAGAATTGTAAAGCTCATGTTTTATTCAAAAGCTTTTACAAAATGTTTTACTGTCTCTTGGCACCAGAATCCTCCTCCTTTTTTTCCTTACTTGTACTGTTAGCTTTTTGGTGATTTTCTTTTGTCAAGTCAAGGAATTAAATCGCTCTGTAGTCAAAACAAGGTAGATTGAACAGGTAGCTGTTGTTGTGTAAACAAATTGTCACTTGACAGGGTTTTAACAGCCCCTTCCAAATGTATTCCTAAAGATCTAAATTGGAAGAACTAACTAGTATTTTAAATCATGAAAGTACCAATAATGCTTTAACATGACATGAATCCAAAACTCATGTTGGAGATTATTGCTCAATAGGTCTTCCGGTTCTATTCATGCCAACATCGCACATGATTGTTTTAAACTCTCCTGGTAGCAGATGTTTTCTGGGCAAGCCATTTTCAGCCAAGCTGGCATTCAGCTGGCTTATGCATTTTAAAGTGCTGCAGGTGTGTACAAGTTCACATTGCTTCAATGTACAGAGTTGGTATTCTGAAGGTGGGCATTGTTTCTTCCACATGTATGCACAGTTTTATCAGGCTGCATACACATGCACACTTTCTGCTAACTTCTAATTTTACTGTAGCCTGTTTACAACAGCATGCACAGGGTAATTTAATCGGGTATTAGAATGGCCAAGAATAC